>RYFJ01000872.1:0-163271 GCA_003991445.1 Oryza meyeriana var. granulata
TCTCTCGAGGGCCTGAACCAGTAAACTCTCCGTGTTCTCTTTGCAGTCCACCGCGATCCGACGAGTAGCCCTATATTCTTATTACCGGTGTAAAACATCGACAACCTCTGTATTTAATCTCAAAAAAAAAACTACTGTTACAGTACCGCTGGGTGCTATTTATAGGCCCTAGAGGGTTCACTTATAGGCTCTAGGGTTTCATGTACAAGTAGTATTACATTATGGTCCCCTGATAGGGACAGCTACAGGGGTAATGTGTCTTTTCCGCGTTCATGGCCCTTGATGGGCTGCTGGGCCTCGGACGGGGCTGTCTTCTTAGTGGGTTCTTCTGTAAACCCCCCTAGGTAAAGATGGCGCTGGCAGACTCTCAGCCCTCTGTTGGGCTTCGCCTGCTTGGCAAGCCCTTCAACAGTTATGCTCTTCGCTCGGTGCTTTGGGCTCTTCACCTTCAAGCCAGGGTCTTTGCCTGTTCCCGGGCTCGCCCCCCTGGCTCCTAGCAGCTTTGCCTTGTGCGCAGTGTTCTTCACTATTGTGCCCATTGTTTTCGCTAGGTGCGGTGAGCCCTTCGCCCGTGCCAGGATCTTCTCCTGTAGGCTTCGATCTTGAGCCGTTCGAAGGGGTTGCGGCCTGTCTCCAACAAGCCCCTCAGGTGCAGGGGTGACTTGAGACTCAGCCGAGCCCGTGGATAGAAGTGCTGACTAGAGACAGGCTGCTTGTCGTCCCTACTATCGGCTGAGATTAGCTCCAGACCCTCCAGCGAAGAGCGTGTCCTTTAGCGATGGTACGCCCGCTTCGCCCCGGTGAGACGAAGAGAGGTGGAGTTCGATCCCCTTGACACTATGTTGTGCCACGTGCCGCCATGCAGGAGTGGCACGTGCGTCCCACGTGTCGTTGTGGCAGCGATGTGGTTCGCTTCCCAAGGCACCACGTGTCAAGGCGCCACTGGCCGGGGCTGAGGTCAGGGCCTCGATGGTTCGCCTTCCAAGGTGCCACGTGTCGACCGGCTATTGGCTAGGTCCTGAGCGCCATGGCTATACATAGCTGCCTCTAGCGAGCATGGGGGGGACCACGTATGTTCTCTAGCTCCAGTCACGCTTGCACTCTGTTAACGCCAAAATTTGGTACGGGTCGTTACCATGTTCGGTTAAGGAAAGAAGCGATATCAGCCATTGGAAACTAATCCAGAAGAGTCCGAGCTTGGGAAGGAATCGTGAAGACCACGATATGGCAGTCAATTACCTTATCTGTAAATTAGGTAGTTTTAATACTTTTTAGAGAAACCTGATCTCGTGTCTGATCAGGATCTGTTAGTTTTCCTTTTCTAGTTAGGAAAGTCCTGTTCCGTGTCCTATTAGGACTGTAATAACTCGGGGTATATATACGTATGCCCGGGTACCTTGTAAACTATCCACACAGATCAATAAACTTCGGCGCATCGCCACCCTTTCGACGGGTTCTTGCTTCTCGAGCGGGGCTGCATCGGTTAGGTCCGAACTCCTGCGAGAGGGTAAGACTCGTCACCCCTTACCCAGGTGTATCTGCCCAGTCTACGGCTGCATCGGTTCGGTCCGACCTCTTAGGCCGGTCAGGTATATCACATCACGCGTGCGTAGATCTTATCAGTTTATTAGGGGCGATTTATCATCAGTTCGTGCTGCATCGGTTGGGTCCGACCTACTGAACTGCCAGCGATAAATCGTTCCTGCTAGGTTGATGGTTTTTGCGCAAGCGTCTTATCGGAATGTATAGCCGATAAGTTATCTTATTACATCACAGTTGCATTAGATCTATCGGTTTGTTGAGGTTCCTTTACTATTATCGATCTGTGCTGCATCAGTTAGGTTTGAACTACTAGATCGATAATAATAGATTTATCCTTGTCGAGCCGATCGGTGTGTATGCGACGTTCTATCGGAGTGCTTAGCCGATAGGTTATCTTTTTATAAAGCCGACTGTATTATCTTTACTATTTTGGTCATCTATATTATCATCGGTTCTCTAGCCGATGCACATGTGTTTCCTTGGCAGTCGGCTAGTTCACTATTCTGCCTATCTATTTTATCATCGGCTTCTAGCCGATGCACATGT
Organism: Oryza meyeriana var. granulata; assembly: GCA_003991445.1. Classification (NCBI taxonomy): domain Eukaryota; kingdom Viridiplantae; phylum Streptophyta; class Magnoliopsida; order Poales; family Poaceae; genus Oryza; species Oryza meyeriana. The sequence continues at coordinate 2,089 of RYFJ01000872.1, forward strand.
TATACTGACAGCTTATCCATTTATCTATAGCGTTATCGGTTTCCTAGCCGATACACAGGTGCCATCGGCCATCGGCTACAAGGAGCCTACATCAGACCGTATCGGCCGATAGCCGATGTGCAATTGCTGCTGATCCGGGCGCGAGCACAAGCGAGGACCCGGGAGCGAGAACCCGAGCACGAGACCCGGGCGCGAATACAGGCGAGGGCCCGGGCACAAGCATAGCGGCAATCGGCTGGAAGGAATCCGTATCGGCTTACTGGCCGATTGGATCAATAATCAAATTTCTTCATCTCCTTGTCAATTGCGGGGTCAAATTGACTGGCACGCCTACGAACCTCAAATATTTTAGGACCTGCACTGGAGCTAAGCAGATCTCCCAGGCCTTCGCGTGTCTCCAGACGCCGAACCAGATCGTCAGCAAGCTTTTTGGCACACCCGGCGGTTTTCGGCGTCAACACACTCATCTTTGTTCACGTCCCCACGCACGTTCTTGCACCTGCCTTTTGTCTTCGACTTACAACCCGCTTCGCCTTCGTTCTGCACCCCTTTCGCCCATCCTGGCTCCGATGGCTCCACACAAGCGAGACCCAACGAAGGCGGGCAGAGTAGACCCGAGCTCGATCGACGCCAACAACACAACATTTCTTGGCGCTTCACTAGTTCGCCAGTCAGATATCGATGAACTCTGTAGCCGAGGTGCGCTTTTGGAGTGGTCAGTGCGGGCACCGGGCGAAGATGTCGTCCCTGTGCCCCGTGACAACGAAACCATCGTCTTCACTGCTTACATCGACGTGGGGCTTCATTTCCCCTGCTGCTGGAAGTGCTCATGTGGTTCAAGCTCGAGTTACCGCAGTTGAGCCCTAGTGCCTTTGTCCAGGTCACCTTCTTCAAGTGAATGGCGCGGACACAGAAGTTCACACCCATCGCCGATTGTCGATGTTTTACACCAGCAATATGAATATAGGACTACTCGTCGGATCGAAACTCGGTGGACTGCAAAGGAACATGGGGACTTTATACTGGTTCAAGCCCTCGATGTGAGGTAATGGTAATACCCTACGTCCAGTTGTGGTGTATTCCTTTGAGGATGTATGGTGGTTGTTCTGATGAACTTATATGTCTTGCCCTCAAGGGGCGCCCTGCCTCCCCTTATATACTGGGGGACAGGGTTACAAAGTAGGAGTCCCAGCCGGACTACGGCCAAGGGAACTCCTCTTAAAGATATGTCTTGTCCGATTAGGATTGTATATTCCTTATTGTATAAGGCTAAGTCTGCCGAGCTCTATTATATCTCTAATTACAAAGCTTGGCCCATCATCTGTCCGAGTGGCCCATATACTTGTCATGAGGTGCCCAAGGCCCATGGCCTCCACAGCAGCCCCTGACACCTTCATAGTTGAGTCACAGCTGATGCCGAGTGCTCTTTCTGCACGGTGATGTTTTCCCGAGTGCATTGCTCCCGAGTACTCTTTGTCCGAGTGCTTCTTCTCCCAAGTCCTGCTTCATGTCAGCTGGCAGCGAGGCTATGAAGGGCTTCATGTAGAAGTATGAATAGTGTGCACCGAATAGGTGCACCTATTAGGTGTAGCCCCCGACTTTGTGCTTAATTGTGAAATAATTAAACATTAAGTCAAAGATTTTTAACCTTGTAGTCTTTCCCAAGTAGTGTACTACTGGTATATGGGACTCTTCGACATCACATCAGCCAGAATGATTTTTTATAGTCTTTCCCGAGTAGTATGTCACTCGGAAATTAGACTCTTCAGCTTCATGTCAGCTAGAAAAATGTTTATAGTCTTTCCCGAGTAATTTACTACTTGGAAGTTAGACTCTTCAGCGTCATGTCGGCTGGAAAGATATTCGCTCATGGCAAATATTGGCCAAGCATGTAGGCCGAGTCCACTTCATGGATTTTAACCCAATATGTGGTCAGATGTACTTGAGAGATACTTGCATCCCCAATTTTAATGAAGACCAACTTGTGACCCTTATAAGAATATATTCTCAATACCTGGTAAATAATGCAGGTCCCGAGTGTATACACCCGGCCGTAGGCTTAGCATGAAGCATATCTGATTATTTAATCGGTTTCTATGAGTAGCACCAGCACTATGATTTTAACACAGCCAGCGAGCGGCCCAGATTGAGCGTGCTACTGTAGAAACTCATATCTTGTGGCCTGCTACCGAATAAGCCAGCCTAAACCGGCCTACCCAGCGCAGCCCTATAAAAGTAGCATTCCTCGCATGTCAGGATGAGTACTCCAGCGTTAGTAACCTCAATCAGCTAGAAGAATCCTTGTCCACGAGCCTTTCCAACTTACGTTCTGGATGCAGTATGGTCGCCACAAATGCCCGAGTAGGTATATTGCAGGATCTGCTTGCCCTCCTCAGGTGTGACGCAGTGCATGAGAACTCTAGATGCACTTTGACAATATAGGTCTTTTTTGACTATCGATGTTTTACACCGGTAATATGATTATAGGGCTACTCAGCAGATCGAAACTCAGTGGATTGCAAAGGAACACGGGGAGGTTTATACTGGTTCAGGCCCATGATGTGAGGTAATACTCTACGTTCAGTTGTGGTGTATTCCTTTGAGGATGTGTGTTCGCTTCTATGAGCTTCTGCCCTCAGGGGGCGCATGCCTCCCCTTATATACTGGGGGATAGGGGTACAAGGCAGGAGTCCCAGCCGGATTATGGTCAAGGGATCTCCTCTTAGAGATATAACCTACCCGACTAGGACTTTATATTCCTTATCGTACAAGGCAAAGTCTGCCAGGTTCTATCATATTTCTAATTACAAGGCTAGGCCCATCCTCTATCCGAGTGGCCCATATGCTTGTGATGAGGTACCTAGGGCCCATGGCCTCCACAGCAGCCCCTGAGACCTTCATAGTTGAGTCACAGCTGATGCCGAGTGCTCGTCCTCCACGATGAAGATTGCCCGAGTGCGTTGCTCCCAAGTACTCTTTATCCGAGTGCTTCTTCTTCCCGAGTCCTGCTTCATGTCAGCTAGCAGCGAGACTATGAAGGGATCCATGTAGAAGTATGAATAGTGTGCACCGAATAGGCGCACCTATTAGGTGTAGCCCCCAACTTTGTGCTTAATTGTGAAAACAATTAAACATAAAGTAAAAGATCTTTAACCTTGTAGTCTTTCCCGAGTAATATACTACTGGTATATGAGACTCTTCGGTATCATGTCAACCAGAAATAATTTATAGTCTTTGCTGAGTAGCATGCCACTCGTATATGGGACTCTTCAGCTTCATGTCAGCTGGAAAAGGTGTTTATAGTCTTTCCCGAGTGGCGTCCCACTCGGAAGTTAGACTCCTCAGCTTCATGTCAGCTGAAACAAATATTTAGTCTCTCCCGAGTAGTGCACTACTTGGAAGTTAGACTCCTCAGCGTCATGTCGGCTGGAAGAATATTTGCGCATGGCAACTGTTGGCCAAGAATGTAGGCCGAGTACCACTTTATGAAAATTAATTCATTATGTGGTCGGTGTACTTGAGAGATACCTACATCCCCAATTTCGATGAAGACCAGCTTGTGACCCTTATAAGGATATATCTTCAATACCTGGTGGATAATACAGATACCTGAACAGATGTGTTCAGCAACTAGGACTTTATGAAGCATATCTGATTACCTCATCAGTTCCTGTTGGTAGCACCAGCACCGTGATTTCAACACAGCCAGCGAGCGGCCCACATCGAGCGTGCTACTGTAGAAACTCATATCTTGGTGGCCCAGTACCGATTTTGTAAGCCCAAGCCCACGAATCGAAACTAGCTCTGTAAAAGGCGGGGAGAGAGAGAAAAGATTCCTTCATCTTCTCTAATGCACCAATCGTTTCGTCTTCCAGCCTCCGCACCGAAATTTCGCCTCCCGCCTCGCTAGGGTTTGCCATCACTCGCTCTTCCCCATTGAAACTCGGGCGATCCTGCTTCCTTGCGTCCATTCCAAACCTCCAGCAACATTTCCCCCAATCTTCTTGTCCCAACCATGCGAGGGTTCAGATCTCTGGATGGCATCGCGACGAGGTCTGGCCGACTTTGGATTGCGGGTTGGCTAAGATGAAGGTTCTGGAAAAGCAGCTGAGATTGCAAAGCCACGATGTCATCAACTGGCATCCGGCTGATGGTGAATCGGTTCCGGAGCCCCAGGCTGGTGAGACCGTTGTTTTTGCCTCTTTTTTCAACTGGGGTCTTTCTCTTCCATCTTCCGAGTTCCTCCGCCAACTTCTTGCCTTTTATGAACTCGAGTTGGTGAATCTGGATCCCAACTTGATCTTGCAAATTTCTATATTCGTGATTTCTTTTGTGAATGCTTCCTAGTGTGGAACCCCATTTGATCTTTTTAGACATTTATTCCACATCAAGCCCCAAAACCCTCCAAGAGCAAAATCCAAGTGATTGAGGGGCCGGCATCCAACGTCGGAGCAGATGAAGAAAAATCTATTTCATATGCCCTTGAGATCTTCTCTCAAAAGGCTGCATAGAGTGTTTACTGTTCTGCTTGAACCAAGTCTCCCCCCCTTTATGGGTTTCCCCCCGTGGATTGTAGCCAAACTGGTCATCTATGCCCACCTTTGAAAAAAATCCAAGTTCATATACTGATTAAAAAGATTGTTACAAGCTGAAGAGCGCCGGGCTGGACTGTCCATGGGTGGCAGATGTTTCTTGACTCGGTGCATTCAGGCCGCTGAAGTGAGGTGTCACTTTGGCTAGGATTATAAGGGCAGAGGTGATCCCAGCCAGGAGTATCCTGACCTGATGGACAAGCACAAGGTGACCGACGTCCTGCTGGATTTCTTCGCCAATGGGGTGGTCAAAACCAAAGACTCGAAATGGTCCGTGGCGAGCTTACAGCCTGAAGAGCTGCGCCCAAAGGTAACCTTCGCTGATGTTGTCTTGTAGTTCATCTATGATGAGTGCTTATAAACATATGCCTAGGGTTGCTCCGCAATATGTAACATGTGTTGTTGAACTGCTTGCAATCATGTGAGGAGTTCGATGATGACTCCTGAACTTTATCAGCCATGACGTCGAGGAAGAAGAGACTGTAAGTCTTCTGCTGCCAGCCCGACTCCAAGAGAGTGGGAAGAGCCTGTTGAAGACCAGGCAGAAGAAAGGGATTGTCAGGCTGAGTGCCCGCAACTAGGGTCTGAAGATAAGAACACCGCCAGCACAGCTCCCAGGGTGCCGAGTCCCAAGACCAGGAACCAGCGCAGTCAGGCTCAGCATCATCGAGCCAAGAAGAGCGCCACTGCGATGTTTTACACGGCAATAATATTTGGGGCTACTCGGACGGATGGAAACTGATGGATTGCAAAGGAAACACAAGGGATTTTATACTGGTTCAGCCCTCAATGTGATAATACCCTACGTCCAGTTTGTATAAAGTATTCCTTCTCGAGGTACGGTGGTAGTTCTGACCATGAAAGACTTGTGTGCACCCTGTGAGCTTATGACCTAGCCTCCTTCTCCAACGCCTCACTGGCGCCAATGCCTCCCCTAGCGTATATATAAAGGCCGCGACTGGGAACAAGGACGCCAAACGGTTAAACAACAGGTAACCAAGAGTCCGACCATCGGCCGATTATAACTAGGAGATCTCCCTCCCTAGAGATATAACGAACCCAAACGCGCAAAAGACACAAATAGACGTATACCGCTGACAACGTCCTCTCGATACCAAGGACGGCGGAAGTCTGCCGAATCTACTATCTCTAATTCTACAAACAAAGGCAATAGGCCCCTGTCCTTCTCATCCGACAAAAAGGCGACCACGAGCGGCGTTCCCGCACGCGAACAAACATGCTTGTCATGAGGTACCCGGGGCCCATGGCACCCACAGTAGCCCCCGAGACCTTCATAGTTGAGTCACAGCTGATGTCGAGTGCTCATCCTCCACGGTGAAGTCTTCCCGAGTGCATTGCTCCCGAGTACTCTTTGTCTGAGTGCTGCTTCTCCCGAGTCCTGCTTCATGTCAGCTGGCAGCGAGGCTATGAAGGGCTCCATGTAGATGTAGGAATAGTGTGCGCCGAATAGGCGCACCTATTAGGTGTAGCCCCCGACTTTGTGCTTAATTGTGAAGACAATTAAACATAAAGTCAAAGATCTTTAACCTGGAAGTCTTTCCCGAGTAGATTACTACTGGTATATGAGACTCTTCGGTATCATGTCAACCGGAATATGATTTATAGTCTTGCCGAGCAGGGAACTACTCGTATGTAGGACTCTTCGACTTCATGTCAGTCGGAATGTATGTTTATAGTCTTGCCGAGTAGGATGCTACTCGCATATGGGACTCTTCAGCATCATGTCAGCTGGAAAAGGGGGGGGGGTGTTTATAGTCTTTCCCGAGTAGTATACTACTCGAAAATCAGACTCATCGGCATCATGTCAGCCGGGATGATTATTTATAGTCTTTCCCAAGTAATATACTACTCGAAAATTAGACTCGTCAGCTTCATATCAACTGGAAAAGGTGTTTATAGTCTTTCCCGAGTGGCGTCCCATTCGGAAGTTAGACTCTTCAGCTCGTCAGCTGGAAGAATGTTTATAGTCTTTCCCGAGTAGTATGTTACTCGAAAGTTAGACTCCTCCGCATCATGTCAGCGGGAATAAGAAATTTATAGTCTCTCCCGAGTAGTGCACTACTCGAAAGTTAGACTCATCCGCGTCATGTCAGCGGGAATGAGAATTTTATAGTCTCTCCCGAGTAGTGTACTACTCGAAAGTTAGACTCATCCGCGTCATGTTAGCGGGAATAATGTTGCTCATGGCAACTGATGGCCACGCATGTAGGCCGAGTACCACTTTACGAAAATAAATCCACGGCGTGGTCAGGTGTACCCGAGAAAGATACCTGCATCCCCAATTTTAATGAAGACCAGCTTGTGATCCTTGTAAGGATATATCCTCGAGACCTGGTGGATAAAACAGATACCCAAACATATATGTTTAGCAATAAGGCTCTCATGAAGCATATCTGTTTACCTCATCGGCTCCTGCTAGTAGCACCAGCGCTATAATTTCAACTCAGCCTGCGGGCGGCCCACATGGAGCATACTACTGTAGGAACTCATATCTTGGTGGCTGCTATCAAATAAGCCGGCCTGAGCCGACCCATCCAGCATAGCTCTATAGAAGTATCATCCCTCGCATGTCAGGATGAGTTTTTTGGTGTCGATAACCGCAATCAGCCAGAGAAATCCTTATTTGCAAGCCTTTCCGACTTACGTTCTGGATGCAACCTGGTTGCCACATAAGCCTGAGTGGGTATATTGCAGGATCTGCTTGCCCTCCTCAGGTGTGATGCAGTGCATGAGAACTCCGGATGCACTTTGACGATGTAAGTCTTCTCTGACTTGGGTAAAGCCAAACAAGGTACCCGAACCTTACATTAGCAGAGGGTTCGGCTGGCGACCCTCATGGGGCGTACCCTATCCAACAGAGTTATAGCCAAACTAGGCACCCGAACCTTGCATTAGCATAGGATTCGGCTGGCGACCCTCATGGGGCGTACCCAACCTGACAGAGCTGTGACCAAATAAGGTACCCGAACCTAGCATTAGCGTAGGATTCGGCTGGCGACCCTCATGGGGCGTACCCTACTTAGCCGAGTAGTACATAGCCCCGACTGGCGCCGGAGGCCAATTATTAGCTCGCATGGAGTGTAGCCGGGGAAGATGACGTCCCGACTGGCGCAAGTACTCGGTAAGTAGCCCTCATGGAGCATCCCGAGTGTATTTTGGCAGACTTGTCCAGCCCCCGAGCGTAGGAGATGGGCTCGCAGCCCTGAGTTCCTATCACGCATATCCGGAGCTGGACCTGCAATATAAACATATCGGATGAGTAGCATCTGATGATGAAAATAATCACCCGAGTAAAATGTATTTTACAATATATGTAAATACGTGTTCTCCCTCTTTTTGATATTAATTTCCTCGAGTAGTTGACCCCTTACGTTTAAGCACTCTGCCCGACTAGTCATAGCCCCCTAGCGTCGGGAGTTGGCTCATGGCTCTTTCCCGGACACGCGTTTTGGGTTACTTGAGTTCGTCTTACATGGAGCAAAGTTTCACGGATCGAGATTTATGCTACTCGAGTACTTTTGCAATCATTTAAGAGCAAAAACAGAAAAAAGTGCAGCTTGTGCACCTATTAGGTGTAAGCGGCTGCGGCATTGGTAAAGCCGAGTGAAGAAATATTTATCAGGAAGCGACTTAGCTGTTCGGTATTTCGGAGTGGGGATGCCATCCTTGCGTTTGAGCTTGTGAGCCCCCGAGCATGTCACTTGTTGTTCTGATAATCTTCAGTTGTTGAAAGTCGAAGACGATTGTGACCGACTGCCACAATGAAGCCGTCTGACTTGCGTTTGCGATTCCCGGCTTTAGTCGGGACCGCGTCGTTGGTGCCCTCCGCTTCTTCTGTCAGGATGCCTTTCTATCTTCAAGGGCCTCAGCAACAGCGTGGGCTGAGTCGGCGTATTTGTTCGCCATGTCGAATAGAGCCTTGACAGAGTTGGGAGGCTTCCGAGTGAATTTGTCGATGAACGAGGTGTCTTTGACTCCTTTTCGAAAGGCGGCGATGACGACCTCATCCTTGATGTTTGGGATCGAATTTTTCTTCTCAGAGAACCTCTTGATGAAGTCACGAAGAGACTCGTTCTTTCTTTGATGCAACTGATATAAGTCGTGCTCGGAAGATGGCCTCTCGTATGTTCCCTGGAAGTTGGCGATGAAGCGTTCCCGGAGTTCTCCCCAGGAGCCGATTGATTGCTTGGGAAGTCCTGTTAGCCATGTCCTCGCTGAGTCGGCTAGAGCGACTGGGAGGTAGTTAGCCATGACTTTGTGATTTCCCCTAGCTGCTCGGATCGCCAGAGTGTAGACCGTGAGCCAGGACTCGGGATTGGTCTTGCCATCGTATTTGTCGATGCCTGTAGGCTTGAAACTCGACGGCCAATCGACCTGTTGTAGCTCCTGGGTGAAGGCCGGTATGCCTTCGTCTTCATGAGGACTCCGACCCCGACTACGGCGGCGAAACCGCTCGTGGTGGAGGCCGAAATGCTCGTTCTCGTCTTCCAGTTGGCGTTGCTCGTCTTCTTCTCGTTCGCGGCGCCGAGCATTGGTGTCCTGCCGAAGATCACGCCATAGTTGGCCTCGGAGATCCCGGTTGTCCCGACGGTCACTTCGACGTTGCCAGCTGTTGTTTGGGTTGCCGAGTGACGTTTGGCGTGACTCCGTGTGCAGCCGACTAGAGCCGGCCGCTCGGCGTCGCTTTGAGGTAGACGAGACTGCCATTGGGGATGCCGACCGATTGGTCGGTATGAGGGTATCGCCCGACTGTTGGTGCTGCTGACATGCAGCAGCGGTAAGCATGGCTTTTATCCTTGCGATGGTCGGGGTGGCCTGGTGATCAGGCCCAAGCTGGATCGTGTCCAGTAGGGTTGCGGCGGCCACGATGTTCTGTTGTGGCGTGACGAAGACGTCGTGGTCGCCGACTTTTGTTTGGAGGGTTTGTTGCTGAGTGGTTCGCCCAGCCCTGCATAGGCCGTCGTTGCGGGCGTGCAGGCGTCTTGCTTCTTCCTCCTGTTGTTCTCGCAGTCGGCGGGCCTCCTCCTCTTGCTGTTCGCGTAGTCGGCGTGATTCCTGAGTAGGAGTAGAGCCTTTGGATGCCATGAAGATTTCTCGTGGCGGAGACAAGCTTGCCGAGCTGCTGCCCGACTTAGAGTCGTAGTCCGACTAGAAGTCGGAGTCCGACTTCGAGTCGAAGTCGGGATGGTTGACGGGGGTGATTATAACTCCGACCTCCCTAGATCCGATCTCGAGCGGCTCTGGGCTGTATCCGAGTCGAACTCCAGAGGATCGGGTTTGCCGCGTTGGATGCAGATTGTAGATATCCGCGGCGTCGCCGAGCTCGAACGGGAAATTGACGATCTCTTCCTTTTTTGGCCCGATCTCGGCCGGCTCAAAACTGAGTCCGAGTCGAACACCGAAAGAAAGAGTTGTCCCTGGGCTCGGGCGTATAGGAGATCGCCGCAGCATATCGTCAAAGATTGCCGCAGCGTCGTGTGGGCCGACTAGCGCGGAGTCGGCTGGTTCCTCGGCCGGTTGGATCGGGTCCGTGTCGGCCAAGGTGAGATTGCCGAACATGTCGGCGGCGAAGTCGAGGCTTCCGAATGAGATTGCATCTCCGGGGGAGAGTTTGCCGCCGTCGACTTCGGATGCTGGATCCATCGAGCTTGTAGATGTAGATTGCGCCGAAGCCCCTACCTGGCGCGCCAACTGTCGATGTTTTACACCGGCAATAAATATATGGGGCTACTCGGCGGATGGAAACTTGATGGATTGCAAAGGAACACAGAGGGATTTTATACTGGTTCAGGCCCTCAATGTGAGGTAATACCCTACGTCCAGTTTGTATGTATTCCTTTGAGGATATACGGTGGTAGTTCTGATAAACTTGTGTGCACCTTTGAGCTTATGAGTGCTCTTCTGCCCTCATGGGGCGCCCTGCCTCCCCTTATATACTAGGGGACAGGGTTACAAGGTAGGAGTCCCCATCGGATTATAACTAGGAGATCTCCCCTTAGAGATATAACGCACTCGACTAGGACTGTATATTCCTCTCTATACAAGGCGAAGTCTGCCGAATCTAGCTATATCTCTAATTACAAGGCTAGGCCCATCCTCTATCCGAGTGGCCCATATGCTTGTCATGAGGTACCTAGGGCCCATGGCACCCACAGCCACTGAGTACAAGGTCGGGTCAAGCGCCTCCGGGCTTAGCAACATCGAGCCCAAGGATGGCACCGTCGAGCACCCGGGCACCCCAGCCAGCCGCGCCAGGAGCAGGGCCAACTAGGACAAAAACGCCGCCGCCAACTGCCACGCCATGTAGCCCGACAGCCGGTTGCAGTCCGCCGCCAACATCAGGAGCCCCCGGGCACAAGCTCAAATTCTCCAAAAGGTATGCGACTTTAAGTCTTCCGGAAGTCCTGTTCAGCATTGTGGCATATTGATACTTGGCTCTTTGTGCAGGAAATGGGCCAATATTGATCTCAGGGAGACCACACCGGCTGCTCCTGTTGTTGAGCTAGCCCCAGCCAAACCAGCGCCAACAAGCATATCTGCTGAGCCGGCGGCCGTCTCAGTTGCAGAAACTGAGGTCGTCGCGACTGCAGAGCTGCCGACACTAGCCAACCAAGGGGCTAACATTGAAACTGTCGCTCCAGCTCCTGAGCAGATCTCTAAAGCCCCAGCAGCTGCCGAGTTGGGGGCCAGAACCCCGTTGTCGTCCCTGTCGTCGTCGTCATCTTCAGAGAGACCGGATCTCCCCAGGCTTGAGGCTCCTCCTCGCAGATTCCGACATTCCACTGGGTAGCCCCCGATGGAACTGCGAGGAGTTACAAGCATGATGAAGTTGTGGCGGAGAAGGAGCGTGAAGACTTGCTTCGTGCTGCAATCGCCGTGTCCCGGGGGGTCTAGGTATGATTTTCACCGTATTGGAGTCTTGGTAGTCTTCCTTGCATGAGTGTTCTGACGCTTGACTTTGCTTTGCTCTGTTTCTCCTTGAGCAGAAAATTGTTGACCACTCGGAGAGGATGAACGAAGTCCTGACCCAGCTTGCCCCCCAACTCCAACAATTAGGCTAGCTCCAGACCTTGAAGTCCGAGTTAGAGCGGTCGAGCCGGGAGAGGGAGACTTGGCTGAGGAGAGTCATTAACCAGCTCAGGGATGAGAACTGGGCTCTAGCCAAGAAGATCAGAAGTAAGTCTCCCGTATTTGTCTTCCCGACTAAATCCCATGCCCATTTCTTCGACTTGGTTGTTTCCGACTACCCAGTTGTGTCCTAACTGCAATCTCAGGTTCTTGACCATTCTGACGTGCAGCCCTCGAAGCTGAGGTGAAGACCCGAAGAGAGGGGGAAAACCAGCTAAAGGAGGCCGAGAGGGCCAAAGCTGAGCTCGAGAAAGACAAGGCCGACTTGGAGAAGGCCAACACCAAGCTCGAGGGAGAGAAGGCCAAAGCCAAATGAGAGGCTGACTATGAAAGTAAGTCTCCGCTCTGACAATGGTCTTAACCAATCCATTAAGTACTCCGTCTGCAATTTTGCCTAACAAGTTTACTTGTCGATGAACCCAGGTAGCTGCTAGAGCCAATGCCGAAATCCAGTTTCAGGCTTTTGCAGAGGAGATAAAGGTTGTCAAGGAGTCACGGGAGATCCTTGCCGAGTCCGTGAAAGGGCTCCTTGACATCATGGATCCTCACTACGTGGGAACCAGCTCCAACACGGTCTCCCAAGTGCAGGCACGCCTTAACGAAGCACTGAACATCCTAAAGAGGTACTCGGATGAGCATGTTGTTGTCGGCGTGGCCCAAACCCTAGCGATGACTAAGTCAATCTACCCCAGGGCAGATATTGAGGCCATCAGAGAGGGTTTCGCCAAGGAGATGACACCTGAGGAGGCACTGGAGCTGATAACCCTGGCGAGGCCGACTGCAGAGTTGATCACCCGAGACCTGGGTATGTAAGAACAATTCATCATGCAGTCGGTGTATATAAATTTTTGTAAGGACATGTGTAAATATGTGTGCAATGCCGCCAGGCTCTGAGTTATTACTTAGTTATCATTAGCTTTACCCGACTATATAGTCTACACCAAGTTAGTCTATAGGAACTTAATAAAATCGTTCACCGCAGAAAGCTGTACTCGGGCAAACATGACAAAGTTGTTGTAAAACTTTATAACTTAAGTAAAACAGGCTCGTATATTATTGACAAAGCACATATAATACATGCAGCCCCCGACTCACTACTCAGTTGGAACAAGCAGCGTAGTGAGTCAGAGAAAAACTGTACACATGGGAAAGTATAAAACTCAGGTATAGAAAGGACGTAGCTGTTCTATATTCCATGAGTTGCTGACGAGGGCACCGTCTTCGGTCTTCAGTCGGTAGGCGCCTAGCCGTGTAACCTCGGCTATAATGAACGGCCCTTCCCATATTGGGGATAGTTTATGCCTGTCTTTGGTGGTTTGTATTTTTCTCAAGACGAGATCTCCAACCAAAAAGGCGTGGCCATGGACATTGCGATTGTGGTAGCGACGCAGGCCTTGAAGATACCTTACTGACTGAATTATTGCGATGTCCCTTGCTTCTTCCAATTGATCTAGCTCGACCAATCGGGTATTGTTGGATGTGTCTTCTGAGTAAGCCCCAACTCGTGGAGAGCCGAACTCTAACTCGGTTGGTAGCACGACCTCGGCACCATAGACCAGAAAGAAAGGGGATTGCCCTGTTGCCCGACTAACCATGGTTCTTAAGGACCAGAGAACAGATGGGAGTTCTTGTACCTACCTGCCTGCGTATGGTTGTAGTCGGTCGAATATCCTTGTCTTGATGCCTTGTAAGACCATGCCATTAGTATGCTCAACCTGCCCATTGGTCCGTGGGTGCGCCATAGATGCATAATAGATCTTGATGCCGAAGTTGTCACAGAAATCTTGAAAGACGCCGCCCGTGAACTAAGTACCGTTGTCCGTTATGTGTGGTTAGGAACCCCGAATCGGTATAATATACTCATGATGAAGTCCTTTGCTCTTGCCGCTGTTATGATAGCAACGGGTTTTGCCTCAATCCACTTCATGAATTTATCCACTGCGATGAACAAGTGTGTGAACCCTCCTGGCGCTTTCTTGAAAGGCCCGACCATGTCAAGCCCCCATACTGCAAAGGGCCAAGAGATTGGGATTGTTTGGAGTTCTTGGGCTAGGAGATTTGTTTGTCTTGCATAGAACTGACAACCCTCGCATGTGTGAACAATCTCTTTAGCATCTGTTACTGTGGTTGGCCAGAAAAATCCCTGCCGGTAAGCCTTTTCGACTAACGTCCTGGATGCGGCATGGTTGCCACATATGCCCGAGTAGATCGATTGCAGAATCTGCTTGCCTTCCTCGGTGGTGACGCAACGAATGAGGACACCGGATGCACTTCTTTGATACAGGTCTTCTCCGACTAATAGGAAACTTTTGCTTCGACGTTTGATTTGTTCGGCTTGACTGCGATCTTCTGGAGGTTCATCGTCCAGGAGGAATTTGAGAACAGGATTCCGCCAATCTTGACATATGTTCAGTACTTCATCTGCTGCCAGGGTAGGTTCGCCTCCTAACTGCTCTGGCACTGGTTTCTTCTTGGCTGACGGCTCCATAAGTTGCTCCACAAAGATCCCTGTCGGGACCACTTCTCGTTTGGATCTCATGTTTGCCAATTCATTTGCCGCATCATTGTATTGTCGTAGGACATGTGTTATCTCCAGCCCGTCGAACTTGTTTTCCAGCTTTCGGACCTCCTAACCGTACGCCGCCATGGAATTGTCGAGGCATGTCCAGTCTTTCATGACTTGGTTGACCACGAGTTGGGAATCTCCACGCACAACCAGTCGATGGATGCCGAGTGATATAGCGATGCGGAGCCCGTGGATGAGTGCCTCGTACTCGGCAACGTTGTGGAAAGCCGGGAAGTGGATCTGGAGGACATACTTGAGTTTTTCGCCAATAGGGGACGTCAGTACGACGCCAGCCCCAGCGCCGCCGATTCTTAGAGAACCGTCGAATTACATTGTCCAGTACTCTAAGTTCGCTATTGATGTAGGCATCTGAACTTCTGTCCACTTGGCCACAAAGTCAGCTAGAGCTTGTGATTTAATGGCTGTCTGTGGCTGAATGGTGATGTCGAACGCCATCAACTCGAGCGCCTATTTAGCGATTCGGCCGGTGGCCTTGCGGTTATGCAGGATGTCCCTGAGTGGATACGATGTGACCACCGTGACTTGATGCGATTGAAAATAGTGCACCAACTTCTGGACAGTAATAAGTAGGCCATAAAGCAACTTCTGGACCTGCGGGTATCTCATCTTGGAGTCGGCGAGGACGTCGCTGACAAAGTAGACTAGCCGTTGAATCTTCTGTATGTGACCCAGTTTGGATCATTCGACCACCAACACCGTGCTGACTACCTGAGTGGTTGCCACCAGATATAACATTAATGGCTCTTGGGGCATAGGTGACGCCAATACGGGTGGTGTTGTGAGAAATTTCTTGAAGTCTTCGAAGGCTTGCTGGGCTTCGAGAGTCCATTGGAAATTGTCTACTTTCTTTAATAGCTTGAAAAAGGGCATGCCCCGTTCGCCTAGGCGGGAAATAAACCGGCTGAGTGCCGCCATGTAGCCTGTCAGCTTCTGGACGTCCTTCTGGCTAGTCGGGGGTGCCATGTTCATGATTGCATTGACTTTCTCCGGGTTGGCCTTGATGCCGCGATGCGATATGATGAAGCCGAGTAGTTTGCCGGATGGCACACCGAAGGCGCACTTTTCCAAGTTTAACTTCATCTTGAATCTTCGAAGATTTTGGAAGGTTTCTTCCAAGTCAGCGATGAGGTCTTCTTTGGACTTGGTCTTGATCACCACACCATCGACGTAGGCCTCCACGTTGTGCCCGATCTGAGTGTGTAGACACCGCTGAATTGCTCGTTGATACGTTGCTCCAGCGTTTTATAAACTAAACGGCATGGTGATGTAGCAGTATGCGCCAAACAGCGTGATGAAAGACGTCTTTAGGCAGTCCTCCTCCTTTATGCTGAGTTGGTGATATCTCGAGTAACAGTCGAGAAAGCTGAAAAGTTCGCACCCTGTGGTTGAGTCCACCACCTAATCTATTTTTGGTAGACCAAATGGATCTTTGGGGCACGCCTTGTTTAGATCGGTGTAGTTGACACACATGCGCCATTTATCGTTTTTCTTCTGGACCAGAACTGGGTTTGCTAGCCAGTCCGGGTGGTAGACCTCTTTGATGAACCTGGCTGCGAGGAGCTTGGTGATCTCCTCCCGAATAGCATCTTTCTGGTCTTGTGCAAAGCGCCGTAGACGTTGCTTGACTGGCTTGGCGTTTGTCTTGACACTGAGGGCGTGCTCAATCACCTTCCTTGGTACGCCCGACATGTCGGACGGTTTCCATGCGAAGATATCTTTGTTGGCTTGAAGGAAGGTGACGAGTGCGCCTTCCTATTTGGCGTCGAGTCCGGTCCCGACTAGAGCAGTCTTGGAGGGGTCGAAAGGGTCTAGGGGATCTTCTTCGTGTCAGAGTCCACTGAAATTCTCGACTTTGCTGCTTTTTTTGCCGGAACTTGGTCATCCTCGACTTCAGTTGCGACGGCTTTCCAAATGCTGTTGCGTTCGACTACTGCCTCTTGCGATTGAGCCAACTCGCAGCTCTCCTTGTTGCAGGTGAAGGCTTGCTTGACGTCGCTGTGGAAGGAGAGAACTTCGGCTGTGTTAACGCCAAAATTTGGCATGGTTCGCGTCGGACTCGGTTAAGGAAAGAAGTGATATCAGCTGTTGAGAGCTAATCCAGAAGAAGCCGGATTCAGGAAGGAATCGTGAAGACCACGTTATGGCAGTTATTTATCTTATCTATTAGATAGTTTTATCTTTTAGGAAACCTGATCTCTTGTCCGATCAGGTCTGTTAGTTTTTCTTTTCTAGTTAGGAAAGTCCTGTGCCGTGTCCTATAAGGACTCTTGTAACTCGGGGTATATATACGTATGCCCGGAGACCTTGTAAACTATCTCAACGATCAATACAATTCGGCGCATCGCCACCCTTTACCAATGGGTTCTTGCTTCTCGAGCCAGGCTGCATCGGTTAGGTCCGAACTCCGGCGAGAGGGTAAGTCTCGTTACCCCGGCTACCAATCGGCTAGGACTTCCTCGGTTAGGTCCGATATTCTAGTCGGTACATGGTAGCCGGCTTACCACGATATATTTGCTTTGTCTACGGCTGCATCGGTTCGGTTCGATCTCTTAGGCCTATCAGGTATATCACATCACGCGTGCATAGTTATTATCGGTTTACTGGGGAAAGCTTATCATCAGTTTGTGCTGCATCGGTTGGGTCTGACCTACTAAACTGAGCGATAAGTTGTTCCTGCTAGGCCGATGGTTTCTGTGCAAGCGTCTTATCGGAATGCATAGCCGATGAGTTATCTTATTACATCACAGTTGCATTAGATCTATCGGTTTGTTGAGGTTCCTTTACTATTATCGATCTGTGCTGCATCAGTTAGGTTTGAACTACTAGATCGATAATAATAGATTTATCCTTGTCGAGCCGATCGGTGTGTATGCGACGTTCTATCGGAGTACTTAGCCGATAGGTTATCTTTTTATAAAGCCGACTGTATTATCTTTACTATTTTGGTCACCTATATTATCATCGGTTTTCTAGCCGATGCACATGTGTTTCCTTGGCAGTCGGCTAGCTTACTATTCTGCCCATCTATTTTATCATCGGCTTCTAGCCGATGCACATGTTATACTGACAGCTTATCTATTTGCTTATAGCGTTATCGGTTTCCTAGCCGATACACAGGTGCCATCGGCCATCGGCTACAAGGAGCCTACATCAGTCCGTATCGGCCGATAGCCGATGTGCAGTTGCTGCTGACCCGGGCACAAGCACAAGCGAGGACCCAGGAGCGCGAGTACAGGCGAGGGCCCGGGCACGAGCATAGCGGCGATCGGCTGGAAGGAATCCGTATCGGCTTGCTGGCCGATTGGATAAGTAATCTAATTTCTTCATCTCCTTGTCAATTGCGGGTCAAATTGACTGGCACGCCTATGAACCTCAAGACTTTAGGACCTGCACTGGAGCTAAGCAGATCTCCCAGGCCTTCGTATGTTCAATCGCATCAAACCAGATCATCAACAAGCTTCTTGGCACACCCGGTGGTTTTTGGTGCAAACAGGCTGGCCCGGGCATCTTGAGCACCATGTAGGTATAGTGCGGTATCGCCATGAATTTGGCGAGCACCGGTCGTCCGAGTATCGCGTGGTACGTGGTCTCAAAGTTGGTGACCTCAAAGCAGATGGTTTCTATGCAGAAATTATCCCACGTGCCGAATGTGATCGGCAAAATTATCTGCCCGAGGGGTGTTGAAGACAGGCCGGGAATTATCCCGTGGAAGGGCGCAGAACTCGACCGCAGTTCTGAACAAGGGATTTTCATCTCATCTAGGGTCTTGGCGAAGAGGATGTTGAGCGCGCTGTCTCCATCTATAAGAACCTTCTTTAGCTTGATGTTTTTGACGACCGGGTCAAGGACGAGTGGATAGCGTCCCGAGTGTGAAACCCGATCTGGATGATTTGTGCAGTTGAATGTGATGGACATCTCTGATCAGCGCAAATACTGGGGGGCGTCTGCTATAGAGACCGCGTTGACGTCGCGCGCCGTAAGCTTCTGCTTTCTCTTGGACTCATACGCAGACGACCCTCCGAAGATGTGGTTGAGCTCGGCCTGGGGATCTTGAAAATCATCGGCCTGGCCTAAATCTAGCTTGTCTTTGTCCTTGTCAGCACCAGATGATGAAGCCTTCTCGGAAGCAAACTTCTTGAGCATGAAGCAGTCCTTGGCTGCATGCTTGCCCTTGGGATGAAAGGGGCAGGGCCCGTTCATAACCTTTTGGTCCTCGTTGTTCTTCGGGGGTGGCGTCCGGGTCTGCTCCATGTTGGCCACCTCGTTGTTCGACTTCCGCTTGTGGCTACCGGATTTGTTCTGTGATGGCTTGTTGTCGGCTTTGTCTTTTTGATCCTTCTGCTGGGACTCTTTCTTCTCGTCGAGGGCCTCTGCGACCACCTCGGCTGAGTCGGTGTATTTATTTGCCATATCAAAGAGGGCCCTGACAGAGGTTGGCGGCTTCCGAGTGAATTTTGCTATGAACGGGGCGTCCTTGACTCCCTTGCGGAAGGCGGCGATGACGAACTCGTCCTTGATCATGGGGATCAAATTGCGCTTCTCGGATAACCTTTTGATGAACTCACACAGAGACTCGTTCTTCCTCTGGTGCAGCTGATAGAGATCGTGCTCGGAAGACGGCCGCTCGTAAGTCCCCTAGAAATTGGCTATAAAGTTCTTCTGTAGTTCTTCCGTGAAGGCTGGAATGCCTTCATCTTCAAGAGGGCTCCAGCTCCGGTTTTGGCGGTATAACCGCTCGTGATGAAGGCCGAAGCGCTCGTTCTCGTCCTCCACTTGGCGTCGCTCGTCCTCTTCACGTTCGCGGCGCCGAGCGTTGATGTTGTAGCGAAGATCGCGTCGCAGGTGGGTGCAGAGATCTTGGTTGCTGCGGCAGTCGTACTGGGGACGTCGCCGTTGTTGTTGTTTGGGTTGCCGAGTGACAATTGTTGCGACTCGATGTGCGGCTGACTAGAGCCAGCCACCCGGCATCGCACTGATGCTGATGAGACTGCCGCTGGAGAACCCGATCGATTGGTCGGTATAAGTGTTTCGCCCGACTACTGGTGCTACTGACATGCGGCAGCTGTGATCATGGCTTTAATTTTGGCGATGGTCGGGGTGGCATGATGATCAGGCCCGAGCTGGAGTGTGTCTAGCAAGGTTACAGTGGCCACGACGTTCTGTTGTGGCGTGATGAAGACGTCGTAGTCGCCGACTCTAGTCTGGAGGATCTGTTGCTGAGCAGTTCGCCTAGCCCTGCATAGCTCGTCGTTGCGAGCCTCGCGTTCGGCCTCCTCCTGTTGCCGTATTCGGCGTGTCTCCTCTTGTTGCTCCTCTTGTAGTCGGCGCACCTCCGGTGGTGGGGTTGAAGCCATGAAGATTTCTCGGGGCAGAAGGAAACTCGCCAGACTGGTGTCTGAACTGGTGTTCAAATTGTTGTCCGACTTGGAGTCGGAATCCGAGTAGTTGATCGGAGTAAGGACGACTCCGACCTTCCTAGATCCAATCTGGAACGGCTCTAGGTCATGTCCAAACTGAAGCATAGAGGATCGGGTCGGCCACATGGGATGTAAATCCGCGGCGTTGCTAGGTCTACAAGGGAGATTGACGATCTCTCCCCCTCCTAGCCTGACCCGGGCCGGCTCAAGGCCAAGCGCGAGTTAGATGCCGAAGGAGAGAGTTGTCTCGAGACCCGGACAGGTGATAGATCGTTGCAGCAGATCGACGAGAGTTGTTGCGGCGTCTTGTGGGCCGACTGGTACGGAGTCGGCTAGCTCCTCGGCCGGTTAGATCAGGTCTGCGTCAACCAAGGTGAGATTGCCGATCTGGTCGGCGACGAAGTTGAGGCTTCCGAATGAGATTGTATCTCCAGGGGAGAATTTGTCGCCGTCGACTCCTGTTGTTGGATCCATCAAGCTTGTGGATGTAGATCTCGCTGAAGCCCCTACCTGGCGCGCCAACTGTCGATGTTTTACACCGGCAATATGATTATAGGGCTACTCAGCGGATCGAAACTCGGTGGACTGCAAAGGAACATTGGGAGGTTTATACTGGTTCAGGCCCTCAATGTGAGGTAATACCCTACGTCCAGTTGTGGTGTATTCCTTTGAGGATGTATAGTGGTGGTTTTGATGAACTTATATGTCTTGCCCTCAAGGGGCGCCCTGCCTCCCCTTATATACTGGGGGACAGGGTTATAAAGTAGGAGTCCCAATCGGACTACGGCCAAGGGAACTCCTCTTAAAGATATGTCTTGTCCGATTAGGATTGTATATTCCTTATTGTATAAGGCTAAGTCTGCCGAGCTCTATTATATCTCTAATTACAAGGCTTAGCCCATCCTTTGTCCGAGTGACCCATATGCTTGTCATGAGGTACCCGGGGCTCATGGCCTCCACACCGACCTCCTCGCCGTCGTCCACGATGCTACACTATATAGCAAGACAGTGATGGCGCTGGTGGGGACGAAGAAGAGTGTCTTCGGCAGCATCAACTTCATCACCCGACCAGATCAAGCTGATCTATGGCATATTCCTGCTTCGATGCCGAAGTGGGAAAAATCATGGATGAGGCAGTGGTTTTACCACAGGATACCCTTTGCCGCCGAGTACGATGGGTTCCGAGCGCTTCGACCCTCCATGGGGGTCCTAGCTTTGACGCGCTCCCGAAGGTGGTCCCCACTAGCACTCTGGAGGCCCGTCGCCTGCTGCTTCGAGCGATAGCGAGCCAGCTTAGTGTCCGAGACCTAATTGAAGAATTTATCATCGACCATGCCAATCAACCATGCCAATCAGATCTGGCATGGTCCCCTAGCGTAGTCCTAGACCATCATCATCGACCATGCCCAATCAGATCTACGATCCCCCTGGCCTTCGGACCTGCGAGTCCCGGTACAAACCTGAAGATACTTTTCACTACAACACATATGACCTTCTGTGACAAATTCCTTGTGACATCGAAGCTATTCATCATTATATCAATCTGTTTTATGACAATTGTGGAGGCCATGGGCCTCGGGTACCTCATGAGAAGCATTAAGGCCACTCGGACAGAGGATGGGCCTAACCTTGTAATTAGGTATAAAATAGGACTCGGCATACATTGCCTTGTATGACAAGGAAAGGACATAGTCCTAATCAGGCACGTTGTATTCTTAGAAGGAAATCTCTTGGTCGGAGTCTGACTGGGATTCCTACCTTGTTACCTTGTCTCCTCGGTATATAAGGAGAGGCAGGGTGCCCCCTTGAGGGCATAGCGAAATCTCACAAAAGAAACCTCAAAGGCAATACACAACAGCTGGAAATAAGGTATTACCTCACCTCGAGGGCCTGAACCAGGATAAATCATTTCGTGTTCCTTTCAAGTTTAGGTCTCACGAGTAGCCCCATATTCTTATTGCCGGTGTAAAGCATCGACAGTTGGCACGCCAGGTAGGGGCTTCGACGAGATCAATTTCATCAAGCCTGATGGATCCTATCACCAAAGTCGATGGCATCAACATCTTCCCTGGACAAACAATCATCTTCGGGAGCCTCGACTTCGTCTCCAACGTATTTGGCAACCTTACCCTGACCAACTCGGATCCGATCCGATCGGCTAGGGACCAAGCTGACTCCGCGCTAGTCGGCCTACACAACGCTGCAGCGATCTTCGGTGACATGCTGCGGCAATCTCCAATATGCCCGAGTCTAGGGACAACTATTTTTTTCGGTGTTTGACTCGGACTTGGTCTTGAGCTGGTCGAGATCGGGCTAAGAAAGGAAGAGATCGTAAATCTCCCGTTCGGACTCGGCAACGCCACGGATAACTTCAATCAGCATCTGATGCGGCAAACCTGATCCCCTGGAGTTCTACTCGGATATGGCTCAGAGCCGCTCGAGATTGGATCTAGGGGGGTCGGGGTTGTTATTACCCCCCTCAACTATTCTGACTCCGACTCTCAGTCGGACAACACTTCGGCGAGCTTTTCTCCACCACGAGAAGTCTTAATGGCATCCAAGGGCTCAACTCCTACTCAAGAGGCATGCCGACTACGCGATTTGCAAGAAGAGGAAGCCCGCCGACTACGTGAACAACAGGAGGACGACGCAAGATGCCTGCAGGCTGAGCATGATGCTCGTAACGACAATCTGCGCAAGGCTGGGCGGACTGCTCAACAGGAAATCCTCCAAACCCGAGTCGGTGACCACGAAGTCTTTGTAACTCCTCAACAGAACGTTGTGGCCACTGCAACCCTACTGGATACACTGCAATTCGGGCCTGATCACCAAGCTACCCCGACGATAGCAAGGATTAAAGCCATGATCACCGCTGCTGCATGCCAACAGCGTCAACAGTCGGGTGACACTCTCATACCGTCCAATAGGACAACTTCTCCAATGGTGATCTCATCTGCCTCAACGCGACGCCAAGCGGCTAGCTCTAGTAAGCCGCACACGGAGTCATTCCACACGTCACTCGGCAACCCCAATAACGACCGGTGGCGCTGACACCAAGACGACCGTCGGGATAACCAGGATGTCCGAGGCCAACTACGACGTGATCTTCGGCAAGACATCAACACACGACACCGCGAACGCGAGGAAGACGAGCGTCGCCGATTAGAAGACAAGAATGAGCGCTTCGGCCTCCACCATGAGCGGTTTCACCGCCGTAGTTAGAGCCAGAGTCCTCACACAGATGAAGGAGTACCAGCCTTCACCCATAGGCTGCAATAAGTAGACTGGCTGTCTGCGAAACGGGAATGGGGGTCCACATTCTCCAGGGACGCATGGATCTTCGGCCACGTCAGCCCCTCCGGGGCCCACATTCTGCACAACTGGCGGCCGGCTACGACCGTTTTTCCCACTAAGTACCTGGGCGCGAGCACTGCCTAGGGCCCGGGTGCGCGCTCCCCGGGCGAGTCTCAACGATGGCTCGCAGCCCCCTCCTCAGGCCCGCGTCCTGGGGACCATTCCGTTCCCGGGATTCACCCCCGGATCCGGGAGCCACCTCCCCGGGTCCCGGGGACCTCCCCGGTCCCGGGCCTCGCCTCCCGGTCCAGGGGCCCACAGCTTCGGTCCCCGAAGGACATGACGCCTTGTGCGCGCGAAGGGCTCGGTGAGCTCTCCGCCCCGGGCACTTACCTGACTCGAGCGGGTCAACCCCCAACTACCCGCATTAATGGAGAGGCGACGTGGCATTAATGGCGAGGCGACGGGGCATTAATGGCGAGGCGACGGGGCGCGTCGCCCCTGTCGCCCGCTCTGCCACGCATGACGGCTCGTGACGGCCCCTCGTGGGCCGGCCCCCTATGCAGTCAAAGACTTTTGACTTCGGCAGCAAGGGCGTGCGACGTCAAATCTCCACGACTTAGGCCTCTGCAGCAGACCAACCCCGGCATGGCTTAGCAGGCGGGAGCGAACGGGCGCGGACGCGATGACAAGACATAGCATACCTAAAGTCTTTTTTCGGGTACTTGGCACTGTGGACTCCCTTGATCGATAAAAGGAGGATCCGAGCCTACAGCAAGGGAGGAGTTCGACGGCTAGATAGACTTCTTCGACTTGGAGATCGCCTTCGGCATTAAGCTCAGCTTAGATAGTTCCCTAGAGAGGGCCCGAGCACCCCTGAAGAACCTTATAACAACGAACCAGATTCATCTCTCCCACATAGCAAGGCACACACAGGAGTAGGGTTTTCCGCCTCCGTGCGGCCCGAACCTGTCTACGCCTCCTGTCTCCCTTGCGTGCCACCTCTCAGCGTGGGTCCCCGGACCCGAGCACATTTCCGCCGGACGCCGCAAGCCGTCCTGGGACAACTCCCCTGGCCGAACCTCAAAGGGGGGTCTCCAGATTCCCCGCGGTTGGAGTTCCATCCTCCGACAGCTGGCGCGCCAGGTAGGGGGAGTTTCTCTTCCAGGCGGTACGCCGACATCCCCAACGCCAACACACTACATGGCAGGAGGTCATCGTCTGCGGGACTCCGACGAGGAGTCCAGCGGCTTCACCCCGCCGGGCAACGTTAGCCCTGTGGCGAGCCCGCCACGTTCCCCCTCCTCATCTTCCTGGGGGCGCGCGGCGCATGCCCGGCGGGCCGAGCTCGCCCCGCGGCAGCCTGGCGGTGTGGCCTCGGCCCCTTCCCTTGCGGAGGGGGCCGGCAAGTGCCCCGCCGGGTCTGCCGCGGCCTCATCCATGAAGCGCGAACGGAGGCGCCGCTCCACGGCGCGCCGTGGCCTCAACTTTCAGTCAGCGACGCCGCAGGGAGCCCTCTTGGCGGTGGAAGCCCTCCTGCGCCCCCCCCCCCGGGGATTTACCGGGGGCGGAGGCCGGGAGCGGCGGTGGCTTAGCGAGGTCGTTGACCTGGTAGGCGCGGCCCATCGTCGGGTCGCCGCCGACAGCCGTGCAAGGGCTAGAAGCTTCGACCACGCGACTTCTAGCGCAAGCCGGCCCATCGCCCCGAACCAGAATCAAGCCCAGGGCGCGGCGCCTCGCGCCACGCTCGGGACCAAGAACTGCGCGGGCGACCTCCGTAACCGGCTAAACCGGATGCGGACCCATGAGGACGCCTGGGTCACACTGGAGCCACAGCGCGAGCAGCGCACGGACATCGCCAGGCGTTCCGAGGCCCAGGCCTCCAGCTCCAACCCACCGACGAGAAACCGTCATCCATCGCCCGAGCCTGCTCAATACAGCGGCTCGGGCTGCCTGGCGCTCTCCCCAGGCCTCCGGCAGGTGCACTGGCCGGCCAAGTTCCGGCCCAGCTTGCCGGAGAAATACGACGGCTCCGTCGACCCCACGGAGTACTTGCAGATCTACACCACCGCCATCCAGGCAACTGGCGGTGACGAGAAGGTGATGGCGAACTACTTCCCCGTCGCCCTCAAGGCCCAGGCTTGCTCCTGGATGATGAACCTCCCCGAGGGGTCGATCTACTCGTGGGAGAATCTCTGCCACTAATTCGTGGCAAACTTCCAAGGCACCTTCCCATGCCCTGGGACCGAGGCGGACCTCCACGCCCTACGTCAGGGCAGGGACGAGTCACTGAGGCACTTTCTGCAGCGCTTCAGCCAGGTCCGTAACACTATCCCCCACATTGCTCCTCACGCAGTTATCCACGCGTTTCGCTCAGGTGTGCGCGACAAGCGCATGCTCGAGAAGCTGGGCACCTGCGACGTCCAGACCGCGGCTGAGCTATTCAGCCTCTCCGACCTCTGCGCCCGCAAGGAGGAGGCCCGGGCGTGGAACAAGCCACGCCCTGGGCCCCTGACCAGGGCCCTGGAGAGGACGGCGAGTCCTCACGGTCCATGGCACGGCGGAACAGGCGGAAGCGCCAGAAGGGCAAGGAGGTCGCCGAGAACTTCACTTTGGCGGCAACCGGTGGCCCCCGGGGCGATGTCGCCCGCCAAGACGACAACGGCGCCAAGAGGCAGAAGGCCGCGCATGCGCCGCCGCAATCGGCTTGGGGCTAGAAGTGGTGCTCCGTCCACGAGACGGACCGTCACGACCTCACGGAGTGCCGTGCCATCCAAAACTTGGCCGAGCGCACCAAGAAGTTCTAGCAGGAGCGGCAGCAAGCCAAGCCCGCTCCCGATTCGGGGCAGCCTCTCGAGTTCCAAGAACCCGAGAATGTCCTCGCCACTCTCGACGGCAGGGCGCACGCCCACTCCTCGCGCCGTGGCTTCAAGGCCATGAAGCGCGAGCTGTTGGCCGCGACTCCGGGCCCAGCGGCGTCCCGGAAGCTGAAGTGGTCGGACACTCTGATCACCTTCGGCCCCACGGACCATCCGGCCCGGATACCTGGGGAGGGGCAACTCGCCCTAGCCGTGTCCCCCACCATATGCAACGTCAAGGTGGGTCGCGTCCTCGTCGACGGGGGCGCCGCCCTCAACATCATCTCCCCCGAGGTCTTCGAGAAGATCAAGGCCCCGGGGACGAACCTTGCACCCTCGTTGCCCATCATTGGGATTACGAAGGGCCTTACTTGGCCTCTCGGCCAGGTCTCGTTGCCCGTCACCTTCGGTGACCGCGGCAACTTCCGCACTGAGCGCATCGTCTTCGACGTCGCCGAGTGCAACCTTCCCTACAACGCGGTCCTCGGGCACCCCGCGTTGGTGAAGTTCATGGCGGTTACGCACTATGCGTACCTAACAATGAAGCTCCCGAGCCCCTTGGGCCTGATCACAGTCCTCGGGGACGTGAAGGCCGCCCTCTTGTGCGCCGAGCAGCGCGCGGCCGACATCACCCCTGCAGCTCCCGGCGCGGCGGGCGGTGCGGGGCCCTCGCTTCCCCGTGCCCCCAAGCCGCGCATCGTCGCCACTGATGCGGAGCTGGTCAAGGAGGTCGTCCTCGGCGATGCCCCTCCCGGACCGTCAAAATTGGCGGTTCGCTAGACGACAAATAGGAAAGCGCGCTCATCACCTTCCTTCGGGCTAACTCCGACGTTTTCGCCTGGCAACCGTCGGACATGCCCGGGGTCCCCAGGGGGGTGATTGAGCACCGCTTAGCCGTCCGCGCCGGCTCGAGCCCGGTGCGGCAGAAGGTACGACGGCAGGCCCCGGAGCGCTAGGCCTTCATCCATGAGGAGATCGACAAGCTTCTCGCTGCCGGCTTCATCCGCAAGGTCATCCACCCGGAGTGGCTGGCCAACCCAGTCGTCGTCCCCAAGTCCAACGGAAAGCTGCGCATGTGCATAGACTACACCGACCTCAATAAGGCTTGCCCCAAAGATCCATTCCCTCTGCCTCGCATAGACCAGATAGTCGACTCCACCGCGGGGTGCGGCCTTTTGTGTTTCCTAGATGCTTACTCAGGTTATCATCAGATCCGGATGGCGGAGAAGGATGAAGAAAAAACTTCTTTCATTACCCCTCAGGGGGCTTATTGTTATGTTTGCATGCCTTTTGGGTTGAAGAATGCTTGTTCCACATTTCAGCACGCTGTCCGTATAACGTTTGAATCGCAGCTAGGTCGCAACATGGAGGCCTACGTCGACGATTTGGTGCTGAAGTCGTGCGCCTGCCCCACTTTGCTCCACGACTTGGCCAAGACGTTCAGCAACCTTCGAACCACGAGGATGAAGCTGAACCCGGACAAGTGCGTCTTCGGGGTCCCGGCCGGCAAGCTCCTCGGGTTCCTCATGTCCAGCCGTGGCATCGAGGCGAACCCGGAAAAGATAGCGGCCATCGACCGCATGCGCCCCCCGGCGCGGCTCCGGGAGGCCCAGAAGCTGACCGGGTGCGTGGCCGCGTTAGGTCGCTTCATCTCTAGGCTAGGGGAACGTGCACTCCCCCTCTTCAAGCTTCTCAAGAAGATCAGGCAGTTCACTTGGACGGATGAGGCCAATCAAGCCCTCGACGAGCTCAAGAGGTACCTAACTACGCCCCCTGTCCTCGTGGCACCGGCACAAGATGAGCCCTTGTTGCTCTATATAGTGGCAACTCCGCAAGTGGTGAGCGCGGCGCTCGTCGTCGAGCGCCCCTCGCCCGACAAACGCACGGCCTGGGACCCGTCGCCCGGGCCTGACTCCGGGGAGCCCGAACCAGGGCAACCTCGCCAAGGCGAGTGCGGGCCTAGGAATACGGCACCCGGTACATCTCAACACCTTCACGACCAGACGGGGCGCAATTACCCGGACAGCATCGCCTTGACGAGAGCGGGTCCGGGGAAGTCGCCCCGATTCATTTCATATCCCCGCCCGGGCCCCCAGGTCCTGGGCACATATCAACCGTATCCGTGCCCGGGCCCCAGGGTCTCGGGCACATATCAACCATATCCCAGCCCGGGCCCCCGGTTCCCGGGCACATACCTGTCCCCGGCCATGAGAGCTCGCTCCATCCCGGGGGAGGTGAGCCCGTGCCCCCGGCCCCTATCAGGCCGGGATCAGGGGCACGCAGCAGAAGCCGGTGTATTTTGTTAGCGAGGTACTCCGCGATGCCAAATCGCGCTATCCCCAGGCGCAAAAGATGCTCTACGCGGTCCTCATCGCGTCCAGGAAGCTTCGTCACTACTTCCAGGCGCACAAGGTATCCGTGGTCACGTCCTTCCCCCTCGGGCAGATATTGCATAACCGGGAGGGAACGGGCCGTGTTGCTAAGTGGGTGGTCGAGCTCGCTGAGTTCGACCTCCATTATCAAGCGCGCCACGCCATCAAAAGCCAAGTCCTGGCGGAGTGGACGCCGGGGCCCGAGCCGGATCCTCTGCTGGACACTGGATTCCCGGCCCCCGAGCTGGCACCCGATCTGCGCCTCCACTGGACAATGAACTTCGACGGCTCCTGTGCCAGACAGGCTTCTCGCCCCAGCGCCGGAGCCAAGGTCGTCCTCGTATCTCCTGCCGGGGACGAGTTCCGCTTCGTCGTCCGCCTCAACATCGGAGCCACCAACAACATGGCCGAGTACGAGGGCCTTCTCGCCGGCCTCCGGCAGCGATAGCCCTCGGGGTGCGACGGTTGTGCGTGCAAGGCGACTCCGAGCTCGTCATCAACCAGGTGTCCCAGGAGTACCAAACCCTGGACCCCCAATTGGCCGCGTATGTGGACGAAGTGCGGAGGCTTGAGCGCCGTTTCGACGACCTCAGGCTTCGCCACGTCCCTCGTTGTCGCAACCTCTCCGCCGATGAGCTCTCAAGGCTGGCGTCCTCGCGGGCGTCGGTCCCCCCGGGAGTTTTCCAGGAAGCCCTCGAGGCCCCCTCGGCAGCCTCGTCCGGGGTTTTGGGGGGCACCCCTGAGCCCGGGCCCGAGACAGACACGCACGCACAGTCCCAGGACTTGGTCCTTGCTACAGGACCCAGTGTGTCTTCCTGGATGGGCGAGATCCGGGCATATCTTCTCCGAGCGCATCTCCCCGAAGACGACGCGGAAGCCGAAAGGGTCGCGCGCTTGTCTAAGCGCTACGTCATGGTAGATGGGGAACTCTACCGGCGTGGCGCTAACGGCGTCCTACTCAAGTGCATCCCGCGTGATTCCAGCATCGAGATCCTCGCCGATATTCATGAAGGGGAATGTGGCAGTCACGCCGCATTCCGATCCCTGGTCGGTAAGGCTTTCCGGCAAGGATTTTATTGGCCCACGGCTTTGCAAGACGCGTTCGACCTCGTCCAGCGCTGCCGCGCGTGCCAGTTCCATGCCAAGCAAAGCCACCTGCCGGCGTAGGCACTCCAGGTGATCCCCCTATCCTGGCCCTTCACGGTTTGGGGACTCGATATCCTCGGCCCTTTTCCCCGGGTAGTCGGGGGTTATCAACATCTATATGTAGCCATCGACAAATTCACCAAGTGGCCGGAGGCATTCCTTGTAATCAACATCAACAAGCATTCAGCGCTCAAGTTTATCTGGGAAATCACCTGCCGCTTCGGGATCCCCAACCGCATCATCACCGACAACGGCACGCAGTTCACGAACGAGCTCTTCAGCGAATACTGCTCCGATGTCGGCATCAGGCTCTGCTTCGCCTCTCCTGCCCACCCTACCAGCAATGGGCAAGCTGAGTGGGCGAACGCCGAGATCCTGCGGGGCCTCAAGACAAGATCTTACAACGACCTCAAGAAGCATGGTGTCAAGTGGATCGATGAGCTTCCGGCGGTCCTGTGGGCGAATCGCAGCACGCCAAGCCGGGCGACCGGGGAGACCTCGTTCTTCCTGGTGTACGGGGCCGAAGCTGTCCTGCCGTCAGAACTTACCTTCGGCTCTCCCCGGGTACAACGCTACGGCGACGGCCTCGACCACGACACCTTGCAGCACGACGACCTCGACTTCCTTGAGGAACGAAGGCGACGCGCCTCGCTCCACGTCGCTTGGTACCAGCAGAGCCTTAAGCGCTACCATCAGCGTAAGGTTCAGGCCCGATCACTCCAGGTCGAGGACTTAGTCCTCCGCCGTGTCCTCACACGTGCCGGAAAGAATAAACTTTCCCCTATGTGAGAAGGCCCCTTCCTGGTGATCGGTGTCTCCCGACCGGGCTCGGTAAGACTGGGCCAAGAGGACGGGACCCCGCTTCCCAATCCCTGGAATATCGAGCATCTTCGCAAGTTTTATCCATAAACGTATCCTGTAAGTTACGGGATGCTCGGGCCAGCGCCGGGTTTTGGGCCCCCATATGTATCCGCCATCGTATATAGCTTTTCATTATCCTCTCCGTTCTCGTGCCTTTTGTCCTTCTCTATGTGTTGCGTTCGCCGCGGTCTCCGCCCGGGGGCATAATCGGGCCGCGCCTGTGCAGCGGCTGGGTTTTGCACATAATTATTGGTTCTCTACCGGTGAGCTACTGTATCCCCTCCTGCTAACCCCGGACATTGTCCAAGCCCCGGGGCCGCGGGTGCACCCCTCTGCGCGGCGTCCGGGCCCCCGTAGGCTTGCGATGTCCCGCCTGGTTGGCTTTGGGTTCGGTTTTTCCACTGCTCGGGGACAAAATACTTGTGCGCAATCCTTTCCCCCACACAGTCGCGACCGCGAAGAGGCCCTTGGGAAGTGGCAGACCCCACGGTTCGTAGCATGGAATGGACAAAGGGACGAGCCAAGTACTCTCACAGTTCATCGTGTGCAGATCAGACCCATCCTCGGCAGGCTTAAGTAGGGTGCTCGGGTCAGTACCCCGGTAACGTGCCCCGGGACCGGGAACGTTCCCGGGACCCGGGGCCTGAGGTGAATGCGCCCGGAAAGGCGTTTCCAGGCCCGGACGGTGCTCGGGCCCGGCCTGGCCCCCGTTCCAAATTCATTTCCGGTGAAATTCTCGGCCTAGGGGCTGGCAGCGCTCCTGGCCCCGGGGTCGTGCCCGCACAGCCGCACCACGCTTTTCAACATCCAGATACGTAATCTTATTCAACTTTAAACTTCGCTCGAATTCCTATCCCTTCCCCATTTGTATGGCCACGTGTTTCGCTCTCCTCGGCCCCGGGGGCAAAGCAGAATTCGCCGAAGCCGCGCGCGTGGGCCGCTGGGTTAGTGCCGCCCCGGTTGTTGAGGCCTGATGGCCGGGTCGTGGACCGCGCCCCGGACACTGTCGATGCCCCGGGGTCTCGGGCGGCGCCCCCTGTCGGTCCAGCCTAGATTCCCGGGGCGGGCAACGGTGCCCGGCCTGGCCAGCTCCACCCCGACCACCGCCAAGGCGCCGGGTGCTTCGCTGTCTGGCGACCCCGGGCACGGTCGAGGTCGGTCCCCGAGAGGCTCCCGGCGAGCCAAGAGGCACGAGCTTAGCGCTACGGCCGTACCTAACCCACGCGGGGCATTTTTTCGTGTTTTCTCCCTTCTAGCAGTCTGTTCCCGCGGCCTCGCTGCGCTCCCTGGGCCAACGGCGCCCGGGGGCACGGAGGGCCCCCGGACCCAGAAGACGGAAGGGGTCGAACCAACGGACTTTACCGCTCCGCGAGACTCACGCCCAGTTCCTCGCATCTCCCGGGACCGAGTCCCCGGGCCGGTCCCCAGGCCGAGCAACAACCACGTCCGCTGCCCTCGGGGACCGAGCTCCCGGGGCAGGCAGCTACCCCAGGCCACGGAAGAGAGACTCATGCGCTACGGCCGTTCACGGCCGCTGGCGCTCGGAACCAGACGGCGCTGGGTACTCGGCGTTCCCGGGCCTGGGGAATCAGAAGGAAAAAGAAAAACACCGCGACAACTACAAACACCGCGCCTCCGGGGCGCGGGGCCCCGAATATAAGCAACTTCCAGTACACGCAAAGGTACAAAAACGCAAACATAGTTATATACACATACGAACGTTTTTCTTTGTACAAGATAGGTGAAGTCAAAGCGCAAGCATGCGCGGAGGACTGGAGACGTCGTCGCGCGGGGAGAGATCACTCATCGTCCTCGGACAGGACCCCAAGAGGCGTTAGAAGGGGCCCGGCCTCGTCGCCGGATTCGTCGATCCCCGGATCCTCGAGGTGCTCCCCCCGATCGAAGAACCTGGCCACTGTTGCAGCGGCGTCGGCCACAGCCTTCCGAGCCTCTGCTTCCCTTTCGGCAGGGAATCCCTCCAGCTCCGGGGCTAGGGAGAACTCCACGTCCCGCGCCCGGTAGCACCCGAGGATGTACTCCGCCACCCGAGTGGCGAGCTCTGTTCCCTCCTTCTCCAGGACCTCATGAATTCGCCGAGGGAGCGAGTCCAGTGTGCGCAGCAAGTCACCGAAGTCCACCAGCTCCTGACCGACCCCGGTGGGCCCCCCGGGCTTCCGTGTAGGTGCCCGGATGCTGATGCGCTTGAGACACCCCCGGACCCTAGAGCCGTATCGCCCCAGGCAGGCTGCGATCTCGCTCTCGAGATCCTTCCGGAGGGCGAAGCTATTTCGCACCAATATCAGCCGCTTCTCTGCCCTAGCCAGCTTCTCGGCTGAGCTAGCCGTGCTTGCCGATGACGGGGAGCCGCTTGACGTGGCCCGCACGGCGGCCCCGCGCGCCACGGCCTCGAGGTCGGCCACGCGTTTCCTGGAGGCCTCCATCTCCGCCTGCCGGGCCTCGGCAGCCTTCACCGCCGCCTCCCGCTGGGCCAGGAAGTTCTCCTTCTCCTCCAGGGTCGCCTCTCGCGTCCCGAGAGCCTCGGCTTTGGCATCCACATCGGCGGCCAGCATCTTCGCCTGCTCTGCCTCGCGCCGGTGATCGGCCTCCCGCTCTTCGAGGTCTTTTTCCCAGGACACCAGCCTCTTCTCCTGGCTCAGGAGGCGGCTCATGCCGTCCTGGGCCATAGCGCTGGAAAGCTTGGCGGCCTCCTCGCTGATCACCGCGGCTTCCTCCCGCGCGCTGATATCACGCTCCCAGGCCGAGAGACCGGCCTCTTCGCCCCGGAGGCGGTCCTCCCGGGAGGACATCTCCGTCTCCCACGCCTCCGTCTCGGACCGGGCACGGGAGGCCTCGTCGGCGGCAAGCTTGGCGGCAGCCTCCAGTTGGGAGATGCGCCTCTCCGCCGCCTCAACCTCCTGCCGACGGGTCACCACGAAGATTTCGGCGGTGACCATATGGGCGGTGAGCCCCTCCATCGCCACCACGATCGCTGCTCGCCCGCTCTCGAGTTCCGCCTGGACCCGAGCGGACTCGCGCTGCTCCCGACGGGCTGCCACTTGTACTTCGCCGGTGGCGATCACTAGCTGCCCCAGCGCGGTGGGCAGCGTCTCGCGTCCGCGTCCGCGCCCCACGCCTGGTCGCTGGGCAGCAAAAAGGACCAGGGCCCGCTCTCCCCTCGCGGGACATGGCTGGGCCCTGGCGTCCCCTTCTCCCTCCGCAGCAGGGACTTCAGTTGCCTCCGCGGGGCCCACTCCGGCGTGGCCGCCGTGGCCTCCATATTCACCACCGCACTCGGCGATGGCGGGGACGCGGCAGGACGCGGCGGCGCCATCGGCCCATCCCCAGAACCGCCTACGGCCGAGGCTGGCGGTGCCATCGTCGGCCCCTGGCTCTTCCTATAAAGGCCGAAACCAGACAGATAAGAGCTAGGTTGAGAAACACAAGGGGAAATGTGCTAGCGAGAAGAACCGGATGGGATCGAAGCGCTTACCTAGCCTGGGGCCCCTTGAAGCTCCACGACTTGGGCCTCAAAAGTGGCCGTCTGCCGCTGCGGAATCCCGTCTTCCCTAGTGACGCGCCCGGGGCGGCGATGCTGGCCGGAGCTTCCGGCGCTTCCGACGCCGGCTCAACGTCGCCCACCGTGCCCGTGGGGGTCTTGCTGCCCCCCACATCTGGGGCCGCCTCTAGCCCGGCCCCGGGGGCCCAGGTAGCCACCCCTGGCTCTGGCGACAGGACCCGGGCGGCGCTTGTTGGCACCACACAAGCAGTAACTGCCACAGTGGTCCCGGTCCGCCCGGGGTCCGCGCGGCTCGGGGAGGTAGCGGCCGGGACAACGGCCGCCGGGGCGACGGTCTTCACCTTTTTGGTCGCCGCGAGTCCTGTATCGGGCCCCGCCGGCCGCTTCCCCTCTTTCTTCGACAATACCGGCTCTTCAGCCGGCACATCTTCTCCCTCCGAGGCGTCGAGTACCTCGACGATCTTGGGGGTGACCTGCGAGACAACGATGCCCACGGCGTCGAATCGCGGGAGATCCTTCTGGATCTTCGCCCGCCCGCGGTTAGTGCAGAGCGGCGTCATGCCGCCCGGGAGCGCGTGGTCCGCAGCTCTCCCTCCTTCCAGCGCCGACGCCATTAGCAGGCCCATCGCCACCTCGCTCAGGTTGTCGGGGTGGGTCCTGGTGATGTCCTTGGGCCCGGTGTATAGCCAACAGGCCTGAGACCTCCTGTTGAGCGGCGCCAGTCGCCGGCTGAGGAAATCGCCGACGACCATATACGCATTCAGCCCGGCTGTCACCAGGCCAGCGATGCGCGCCAACACTGGCGCTAACCGGGCGTCTTCCGGCGGTGACTCGGCCCAGTTCTTCACCTTCTGGGCCGCCTCGGCCGGGAGCCGGAGCCAGTCATTGGCATCGACGCCGATGTAGATCCAGTTCTGGAGCCACAAATCCCATTTGTTCTTCAGTGCCATCGGGATAAACTCGACGCCAGGGCGGCCGTGGAAGTACACACAGCCTACCCGCTCCGGCAGATCGGTGGCCTTGTTCTTCGACGCGCTCTTCATGTTGAAGTAGCGCCGGAAGAGGTCCACCGAGGGCATGATGCCCACAAACATCTCGCACAAATGTGCGAAAACCCCCAACACCATCACGGCATTGGGGGTCAAGTGCAACACCTGCACCTGATACGTCTCCAGCACCTGGAGGAAGAAGTCAAAGAACGGCGGGACTAACCCGCCGACCGCGTAATCAACGAAGTACACTGCTTCATTGGGCTCCTTCGGCGCCGGCTTCGACTTGCCGGGGCGCACCTCGATCGCCGCCCTCCACCGTGTGGCGGCCGGCATCATCCTCTGCACCCGCTCCGCCCCGGCGTCGTCATTCACGCGCGACGGCGGGATCGCCCCGCCGTCCAGCGGCCTTACCCCGCGGCCGGCGCGTGGCATCGCGAATGCAGCGGCGAGAGTGGTTGAAGGAAGAAGAAAGCGAGGAGAAGTGCGTGCGAACGGGGGACCTGGGCTCTGGACGCAAAGAGCAACAGGAGCGGCGGCGATTCGAACTTGGCAATGGGGGAAGCCAGCCGCTGCCCGCTGCTGCTTATAGCCTCGGAGAACCCATGGAGCGCCGCTTCGAGTCCCCCATTACAGCCCTCGATTTGCGGGCCGAAAGTGGAAACTCTCCTCTCGTCTCGTCCCATCCCGGGCGATTATGGCGGCCTCGTCTCATTTTCTGTTAAACCTGGTGTGCCCCGCGCCCTTTCGTTTCCCTGAGACATGGTCCTGTTCCTGCCCAGATAAAGTCCCGGTCGAGCAACAGGCCCAGGGGCCACTGTCGGCGAAACGGGAATGGGGGTCCCACATTCTCCAGGGACGCGTGGATCTTCGGCCACGTCAGCCCCTCCGAGGCCCACATTCTGCACAACTGGCGGCCGGCTACGATCGTTTTTCCCGCTAAGTACCTGGGCGCGAGCACTGCCTAGGGCCCGGGTGCGCGCTCCCCGGGCGAGTCTCAACGATGGCTCGCAGCCCCCTCCTCGGGCCCTCGTCTTGGGGACCATCCCGTTCCCGGGATTCACCCCCGGATCCGGGAGCCACCTCCCCGGTCCCGGGCCTCGCCTCCCGGTCCCGGGGCCCACAGCTTCGGTCCTCGAAGGGCATGACGCCTTGTGCGCGCGGAGGGCTCGGTGAGCTCTCCGCCCCAGGCACTTACCTGACTCGAGCGGGTCAACCCCCAACTACCCGCATTAATGGCGAGGCGACGGGGCATTAATGGCGAGGCGATGGGGCGCGTCGCCCCTGTCACCCGCTCTGCCACGCATGACGGCTCGTGACGGCCCCCCGTGGGTCGGCTCCCTATGCAGTCAGAGACTTTTGACTTCGGCGGCGAGGGCGTGCGACGTCAAATCTCCACGACTTAGGCCTCTGCAGCAGACCAACCCCGGCGTGGCTCAGCAAGCGGGAGCGAACGGGCGCGGACGCGATGACAAGACATAGCATACCTAAAGTCTTTTTCCGGGTACTTGGCACTGTGGACTCCCTTGATCGATAAAAGGAGGATCCGAGCCTACAGCAAGGGAGGAGTTCGATGGCTAGATAAACTTCTTCGACTTGGAGATCGCCTTCGGCATTAAGCTCAGCTTAGATAGTTCCCTAGAGAGGGCCCGAGCACCCCTGAAGAACACCTTGTAACAATGAACCAGATTCATCTCTCCCACATAGCAAGGCACACACAGGAGTAGGGTTTTCCGCCTCCGTGCGGCCCGAACCTGTCTACGCCTCCTATCTCCCTTGCGTGCCACCTCTCAGCGTGGGTCCCCGGACCCGAGCACATTTCCGCCGGACGCCGCAAGCCGTCCTGGGACAACTCCCTTGGCTGAACCTCAAAGAGGGGTCTCCAGATTCCCCACGGTTGGAGTTCCATCCTTCGACACTGGCTGTCATGCTTCAAGTAGACTAGAATTGAGAAATACGATGGGAAGACCAACCCTGAATCCTGGCTCACAGTCTACACTCTAGCAATCCGAGCAGCCGGAGAAGATCATAAGGCCATGGCTAACAATCTCCCAGTCGCTCTAGCTGACTCGGTGAGGACATGGCTAACAAAACTTCCTAAGAGATCAATCGGCTCCTGGGGAGAACTCCAGGAATGCTTCATCGCCAATTTCCAAGAAACATACGAGAGGCCATCTTCCGAGTACGACATGTATCAGTGCCATCAAAGGAAGAACAAGTCTCTTCATGATTTCATCAAGAGGTTTTCAGAGAAGAGGAATTCAATCCCCAAGATCAAGTACGAGATCGTCATCACCGCCTTCCATAAGGGAGTCAGGGACACCCCGTTCATCACCAAATTCACTCGAAAACCTCCCTCTTCTGTCAAGGTTCTATTTGATATGGCGAACAAATATGCCGACTCAGCCGATGCAGTTGCCGAGGCCCTGGACGACAAGAAGGAGCCCCAATAGAAGGATAAAAAGGATAACGATGAGCCAGCACAGAACAAGTCCGGCGACCGCAAGCGCAAGTCGGACAACGTGGTGGCTGCTGTCGAGTGTACTCGGCCGCGACCCCCGAGGACAGACAAGTACCAGAAAGTGATGAACAGGCCATGCCCCTTCCACCCAAAGGGCAAGCATGCGGCTAAGGATTGCTTCATGCTCAAAAAGTTTGCTTCCGAGCAGACTTCAACATCTGGCAGCAACAAAGACAAGGACAAGCTAGATCCAGGCGCAGCCGGCGACTACCAAGATTCCCAAGCTAAGCTCAACCACATCTTTGGAGGGCTGACTGCATACGAGTCCAAGAGGAAGCAGAAGTTCATAGCACACGAAGTTAACTCGGTCTCTGCAGACGCCCCCCAGTACTTGCGTTGGTCAGAAACGCCAATCACGTTTGACCGCGTGGACCACCCTGATCAAGTCACTCATCCAGGATGCTATCCACTCGTACTAGACCTGGTCATCAGAAGCATCAAGCTGAAGAAGATTATCAACGATGGAGAAAGTGCTCTCAATATTTTGTTCGCCAAAACGCTCGATGAGATGAAGATCCCTTGCTCCGAGCTACGGCCGAGTACAGCGTCCTTCCATGGGGTAATCCCCGGCCTGTCTTCCACTCCACTCGGACAAATAACTCTGCCAGATACGTTTGGCAAGCGGGATAATTTTCGCACTGAGAATATCTGCTTCAAGGTCGCCGACTTCGAGACCACATATCACGCTATACTCGGACGGCTAGCACTAGCCAAATTCATGGCAGTGCCACACTATACAAACATGATGCTCAAGATGCAAGGACCAGCTGGCGTGCTTTCCCTTTGCAGCGATGTCAAGCAAGCCTTTACCTGCGACAAGGAGAGATGCGAGCTGGCCCAATCTCAAGAAGCGGCAGTCGGGCGCAACAACATCCGACTAACCGCTACAACAGCAAGCGGGGACGATCAAGTTCAGGCAAAAAAGCAGCCAAGTCAGGAATTTCAGCGGACTCTAAAACAAAATAGATCCCCCTAAACCCTTCCAACCACTTCAAGACTGCGCTTGTCGGGACCAGACTCAACCTCAAATAGGAAGACGAGCTCGTCACCTTCCTCCAAGCGAACAGGGATATATTTGCTTGGAAACCTTCCGACATGCCTAGTGTACCAAGGGAGGTGATCGAGCATTCCCTCAACGTCAAGCCAGAGCCAAACCAGTCAAACAACGACTACGGCGCTTCGCACAAGACTGCAAAGATGCTATTCGGGAGGAGATAACCAAGCTCCTTGCAGCCAGGTTCATTAAAGAGGTCTATCACCAGGATTGGCTGGCAAACCTAGTCTAGGTCCGGAAGAAGAACGGTAAATGGCGCATGTGCGTCGATTACGCCGACTTAAACAAAGCGTGCCTCAAAGATCTATTTGGTCTACCCAGAATAGATCAGGTGGTCCACTCAACAGCGGGGTGCGAGCTACTCAGCTTTCTCGACTGTTACTCGGGATATCACCAAATTTGTTTGGAGCATACTGCAATGTCACTATGCTGTTCGGGTTGAAAAACGCTGGAGCAACGTATCAACGAACAATCCAGCGGTGCTTACACACTCAACTCGGGGGCAACATGGAGGCGTATGTCGATGATGTCGTGATTAAGACAAAATCCAAGGAAGACCTCATCGCCAACTTAGAGGAAACTTTCCAAAGCCTTCAAAGATTCAAGATGAAGTTGAATCCGGAGAAGTGCGCCTTACCGTCCGGAAAACTACTCAGCTTCATCGTATCATATCGAGGCATTGAGGCCAATCCTGAGAAAATCAACGCTATCATGAACATGGCACCCCTAACTAGCCAGAAGGACGTCTAAAAGCTGACAGGCTGCATGGCGGTACTCAGCCGATTCATCTCCCAACTTGGTGAATGGGGCATGCCCTTTTTCAAATTACTAAAGAAGGCAGACAATTTTCAATGTACACCCGAAGCTCAGCAAGCCTTCGAAGACTTCAAAAAGTTTCTCACATTACCACCAGTGTTGGCATGACCCATGCCCTAGGAACCACTAATGTTGTACTTGGCAGCAACCACTCAGGCAGTTAGCATGGTGCTGGTAGTCAAGCGAGCAGAGCTAGGGCATATACGGAAAATACAAAGGCCAGTCTACTTCATCAGCGAGGTCCTAGCCGACTTCAATATGAGATATCCACAAGTCCAGAAGCTGTTGTATGGCCTACTCATCACTGTCCGAAAGTTGGCGCACTATTTTCAGTCGCATCAAGTAACTGTTGTCACATCGTATCCACTCGGGGACATCCTACACAATTGCGAAGCCATTGGCAGAATCGCTAAAAGGGTGCTCGAGTTGATGCCGTTTGATATCATCTTTCAGCCTCGGATAGTAATCAAGTCTCAAGTTCTAGCCGACTTCATTGCAGAGTGGACAGAAGTCCAGACGGCTACAAACATGGATAAGCTAGAGTACTGGATGATGTACTTTGACGGTTCTCTAAGGATCGGCGGTGCAGGGGCTGGCGTCATGCTGACATCACCCACTAGCGAAAAACTGAAGTACGTTCTCCAGATTCACTTTCCGGCTTCCCACAATGTTGCCGAGTTCAAGGCACTCATCCATGGACTCCGCATTGCCATATCACTCGGCATCCGTCGACTGGTCGTACGCGGGGATTCTCAACTCGTGGTTAACCAAGTCATGAAAAACTGGACATGTCTCGACGATAATATGGCGGCATATTGTCAGGAGGTATGAAAGTTGGAAAACAAGTTTGATGGGCTGGAGATAACTCATGTATTCCGACAATACAATAAATCTACAGACGAATTGGCCAACATGGGATCCAAACGAGAAGTGGTCCCGACTGGGATTTTTGTTGGACAACTATTAGAGCCATCAGTCAAGAAGAAACTAGTGCTTGAACAGTCAGGGGCTGAACCTACCCCGGTAACAAATGAAGTGTTAATCATTTCTCAAGACTGGCGGACTCCAATTTTCAAATTCCTCTTGGACGACGAACTCCCAGAAGATCGCAGTGAATCCGAGTGGATTAAACATCGAAGCAAATGTTTTTTTGTAGTTGGAGAAGACCTGTACCATTAAAGTGCATCCGGAGCCTTTATGCACTGCGTCACACCTGAGGAGGGCAAGCAGATTTTGCAATCGATCCACTCGGGTATCTGTGGAAACCATGTTGCATCCAGGACATTAGTCGGAAAGGCTTACAGGCAAGGCGGTAACAGATGCTAAAGATATAGTTCGCACATGCGAGGGATGCCAATTCTTTGCAAGGCAAACACATCTTCCAGTTCAAGAACTTCAAACAATTCCAATCTCTTGGCCCTTTGTAGTTTGGGGGCTTGACATGGTCGGGCCGTTCAAAAAAGCGCTAGGAGGGTTCACATACTTGTTCGTCGTAGTGGACAAATTCACAAAGTGGATTGAGGAAAAATCTGTTGCTACCATAACAGCGGCACGAGCAAAGGACTTCATCATGTGTATTTTATACCAATTTGGAATTCCCAACCATATCATAATGGACAATGGCACTCAGTTCACTGGCGGCGTTTTTTAAGATTTTTATGACGACTTCGACATTAAGATCCGTTATGCTTCTGTGGCACACCCACGAAGTAATAGGTAGGTCGAGCGTGCTAATGGCATGGTCTTACAAGGTATCAAGGCTAGGGTATTTGACCGACTACAACCATATACAGGGCGGTGGGTACAAGAACTCCCATCTGTTTTCTGGTCTTTAAGAACCACGATTAGTCAGGCAACAAGACAATCCCCTTTCTTCCTAGTCTACGGTGCTGAGGCTATGTTAACAACCGAGTTGGAGTTTGGCTCTCCACGAGTTCGGGCCCACTCAGAAGACAAATCAAACGAAGACTGACTGGACGAACTCGATCAGTTGAAGGAAGAAAGGGGCATCGCAACTATTCAGTCAGCAAGGTATCTTCAAGGCCTACGTCCTTATCACAGTCAGAATGTTCGTAGCCGTGCCTTTTTGGTGGGAGATCTCGTCCTGAAAAAAATACAAACCACCAAAGACAGGCATAAACTATCCCCTTTATGGGAAGGGATGTTCATTATCGCTGAGGTAACGCGTCCGGGCACCTACCGACTAAAGACAGAAGACGGTGCCCTAGTCAGCAACTCATGGAATATAGAATAGCTACGTCCTTTCTATACCTGAGTCTTATATTTCCTCTATACATATGAATACAGATTTTTTTTCTCTAACTCACTACATCGCTTGTCCCAACCAAGTAGTGAGTCGGGGGCTGCATGTATTATCTAAGTCACGAAGTTCTACAGCGATTATAATAAGTTTGCCCGAGTATAGCTCTCAAAGGTGAACATTTTTTTCCTAAGTTTCTCTCGATCTACTCAACTCAGACTACGTAGTCGGTTAAAGCTAATGATGACTCAGAATAAGCAAGTATTCGACAGCATTTTACAGACATTTACAAAAGTCTTTACAAAAGTCATGTATGTTCATCAATGGACACCGATTGCATAATCGTTTTGTTTTTACATGCCCAAGTCCCTGGCAATTGCCTCTGTAGTTGGCCTCACCTGGCTGATTAACTCCAGTGCCTCTTCAGGAGTTGTCCTCTCAGCAAAACCCTCACTAATGGCCTCGATGTCTATCCTAGGGTATATTGATTTGGTCATTGCGAGAGCTTGGGCGACGCCAACAGCTACATGCTCATCCAAGTACTTCTTTAAGATACTTATGGCTTCACTAAGGCTTTTGCACACTTGGGTGACGATGCTGGAACTGGTCCTAGGATAATGAGGCTGCATGATGTCCAGGAGCCCCTTCATGGATTCAACAAGGACTTCTCGAGATTCCTTGATCATCTTAATTTCTTCTGCGAAGGCGCCAAACTGAATTTAGGCGTTGGCTTTCGAAGCTGTTCAGATGCATCAACACAGGTATTGGTTAGACAAGACAAGTAGTTGGAGCAACAAGTAGTCGGACCAAGATCACAGTCAAGCAGGAGACTTACTGGCATAGTCGGCCTCCACCTTGGCTTTGGCCTTCTCCACTTCCTTTAACTTTTGTCCTTTTTTCCCTCTCCTTTGTCTGGGCTTTTAGCTCGGCTTCGAGGGCTGCAATGCAAAACAG
Organism: Oryza meyeriana var. granulata; assembly: GCA_003991445.1. Lineage (NCBI taxonomy): Eukaryota > Viridiplantae > Streptophyta > Magnoliopsida > Poales > Poaceae > Oryza > Oryza meyeriana. Next base: position 44,476 of record RYFJ01000872.1, read on the forward strand.
AGCTCAAGATCATAGTCAAAACTCAATAAGGCAGTCGGGAATCGATAAATGCTAGAGAAATCTACTCGGGATTCACTCGGGAGGACAACCCAGAAGACTTACTTCTGATCTTTTCAGCTTGGACCTAGTTTTCATCCCTGAGCTTATCTACCGACCCCCTCCCTCAGCCACTTCTCCCTCTATTGGCTGGTTCACTCTAGGTCATCCTTGGCTACCTGGAACTGACGCAATTGTTGTAGCTGGGGGGGCGAGCTCGGTCAGGACTTTGTTTATCTTTTTCGAGCAATCGACGATCTTCTGCTCAACACCAATCAAGGGTATTCAGAGTCAGAAGGAAGAATACCAGAACAACAGAAATTGTCAAGCACTCAACGTGGCAAGATTCGCTATGTACCTGGACTCCCTTGGACGTAGCAATTGCAACATACATAAGATTTCTTTGCTCTCTCAGTGCTGCTTGCTCATCATGCTCATAGCTCTCTGCAACTCCCTCGGGGGTGACCCAATAAAACGTCCTTGGGAAATAGCACGGAGGGGCTTCGAGCCTGTGGAGATTTCCTTCATCAGAAGACAACGATACTACTGGTGATGGGATCTTGGCCCTGAGCTCGACAGCTGTAGGGACTTCGGGGATCTCCTCGGGGGCTGGGGCAACAGCTTCAGCGTCCGCTCCCTGATTGGCCGGCACTGGTAACTCTGCTGTCAGGACTGCTTCAGCTTCAGTAGCTAGGGCAGTTTCTAGCTCGATAGGTGACGTTACTAGTTCTGGCTCGGCTAGGATGGGCTCAGCGGCAGGAGCAGGTGCCATAGACCCCTTGGGATCTATGTCAACTCGCTTCCTGCACAATATGTCAAATATCAAGACACTACCATATTATTCAAGATTCTTAGAAGATTGAAGATTTATTATCTCTTGGAAGTCTTGAACTTCCACAGGGGAGCTCTAGAAGATGTCGGCAAGGGGCATAAAAGCCTGCTCGGTGGCGAAGAGATGTCGGCTATTAGGCCAGTTGGCCCAGCAGTCAGCGGTGGTGATTTAGCCCCAGTCGGCTCTGTTCCTGACGTAGCCAACTAGGTTGAGGTGCTCGGTGGTGCTGGCCTTGGGCTCGGTGGCCCAAGCCAAGGGCTCGGTAGTGCAGGTCTTGGGTTTGGTGGCTTGGGAGCTAAACTGACAAGGTCCTTGATCTTCAAGCTCTCTGGCACTGCATGGCATGCTTTTTTCTTGCCGGGTCTTCAATTGGCTTCTTCCTAACCCTCTTGGGGCTGGGCTGGGCAGGAGAAGGGCTGGCTGGCCGCTTCTTCGATTTGGTGGCCGGCTAATCTTGGGAGTCATTATCAAACTCCTCACGGTCCTACAAATATTTCAACAATATATGTTTCAAGCATTACAGAATAAACTAGGACAGATATCAACAGATGTTCATCACAGGTGAATAATAAGCAAGCATCAATATCCTCAAGGATACCTTTGGCTAGGGCCTGCCCTGGCAGTAGGGCTTGGGGGCGCGCTCCTCGTCCTCAGTCTCTACCACCCCATTGACGAAGAAGCCGAGTAAGGTATCAGTAACCTTGTTCTTGTCGGGTATGTCGGGGTATTCGTAGTTGGGGTCATCTTTGCCTTGATAGTCCCAGCCGAAATGGCTCCTGGCCTTCAGTGGTCTGGTGTGGCGATTCAAGAAGCACCTTGCCACTAGTGACCAGTCAGCCCCGTACTCTTCAGGAGGTCGATCTTCTCCATCAGCTGGTATACTTGCCTCATTTTCTCATAACTTGACACTGATGACCAGCTGGGCAGAACCATTGGTGGAGAACCAGTGAAAGAGGGCAGAGAAGGTTCGAGATTAGAATAGTAAAACCATTCTTTGTGCTAGCCCTTCAGGGAAATCTTCAGGGGGACATTGAGATATACTTTCTTCACCTCGTTCTTGAGTTGGAGTTCGACCCCCCCAATGGTTTGGATTTTGTTCTTGGATGGCTGGGGCTTGATGTAGAATAAGTATCGAAAAAGATTGAAATGAGTGGCGAAGATAGAGATGTGAAGAATAGAGTTGGGATTCAAATTCACCAACTCTATTTGGTAGAAAGATAAAAGCTAGCGGAGGAAATTCGAGGAAGGGAGGGCAAGACCGTGGTCGAAAAACGAGGTGAAGACGACGGTCTCACCAGATTTGGGCGCTGGCATAGACTCCCCCTCCGCGGTACGCCAGTGGATAACATCTTACTGCTACACCATCAACGGCTTCTCTAGCAGCTTCAGCTTCACCGGGTTGCAATCCGACATCGGCCAAACTCCAGTAGTCATGTCAGGGATCTCAAATGGGGCTTTCGGCATCATTAGAAGCGAAAAATTTGGGGGAATAGCTTGTGGAGGTTAGGAATGGATGCGGTAGAGCAAAATCTGGCGAGTCTCGAGCGAGGACGCAGGCTACAGCGAACCCTAGCGAGGCGGAAAGCACGAAATTTGGGCGCGAAAGCTGGAAGACGAAACGATTGGCGGACTGAAGAAGAAGGGGGAATCTTTTCTCGCTCCCCGCTTTATAAAGCCTGTCCTAATAAGTAGACCTGGGCTGACTAATTCAGTACCGGGCCATAAGATATAAGTTTCTAAATGGCATGCTCTATTGGACCGATCGTTGGCTGTGTTAAAATCGCAGTGCAGATGCTATTTTACAGAAACCGATTAAATAATCAGATATGCTTCATGAAAGTCTAATTGCTGGACACATGTGTTCAGATATCTGAATTATTTACCAGGTATTGAGGATATATCCTTAAAAGGATCAACAGCTGATCTCCATTAAAATTAGAGATGCAGGTATCTCTCAAGTACACCTGACCACATATTGGGTTAAAATCCATGAGGTAGTATTCGGCTTACATGCTTAGCCAAAATTGCCCTGAGCAAAAATTTTTCCAGCTGACCTGATGCTGAAGAGTCGAACATCCGAGTACTATACTACTCGGGAAAGACTAAAAGATTAAAAGTCTTTGATTTTATATTTAATTGTTTCACAATTAAGCACAAAGTCGGGGACTATACCTAATAGGTGCATCTATTTGGCGCACACTATTCATATTTTTCTATGAAGTCCTTCATAGTTTCGTTGCCAGCTAATATAAAACAGGACTTGGAGAAGCACTCGGACAGCGGGTACTCGAGAGCAAGACACTCGGAAAATCTTCACCAAGGAGGATGAACACTCGGCATCAGCTGTGACTCAACTATAAAGGTCTCAGAAACTGTTATGGAGGCCATGGGCCTAGGTATCTCATGAGAAACATTAAGGCCACTCGGACACAGGATGGATCTAACCTTGTAATTAAGGATACAGTAGGACTCGACATACATTGCTTTGTATGACAAGGAAAGGATATAGTTCTAGTCGGGCATGTTGTATTCTTAGAAGGAAATCTCTTTGTCGGAGCCCGACTGGGATTCCTACCTTGTAATCCTGTCTCCTCGGTATATAAGAGGAGGCAGGGTGCCCTCTTGAGGGCATAGCGAAATCTCACTAGAAAAACCTCAAAGGCAATATACAACAACTGGAAGTAGGGTATTACCTCACCTTGAGGGTCTGAACCAGGATAAATCGTTTCGTGTTCCTTTGCAATTTATCAAGTTTAGGTCTCAAAGTAGCCCCATATTCTTATTACCGGTGTAAAGCATCGACAATAATCAGTATGATATGGTGTAGCTTAGTGATAAAAATAAGGTGTTCGCCACTGAGACCACCTAGAAATCGTCATAAACTAGCCAAATGGCATATCATGATGAATGTTATTTTGTCATAGGAGACCAAGCAACAAACATCATAAGTTCATGACAATGTTGGTTTATCATAATTTTTTATGTTTTCTGAAAGGAAGAGTGCCTTGCTGGCAAGCGTGGCCCACCTGTTAGAACAGTCTTAGCCCATTAGCGCGTACCGCCGAGTCCCGCCACGGCCCACGGCCCGTTTAACCTAGCGCAGCAGAAAAACTGGAAAAAAAAACTCGGGCATGCACCTCGCAGGACTCGAACCAGCGACCTGTTGGAGAGGCACCACTACTCGTACCACTAGGCTAACAGTACGATTCTGCTAAGGTGTTCCACTTTCACTAATTATATGCACTATCTCCGCCGAGGAGCAACCGACCCTCGGGTTGCCGCTGCCGAGGAGCGCAAGGGCGTCAGTGAGTGCGAGCTCGTGGCAGCCGAGCGCATCGACGGCGCGGGCGCGGCAAAGGAGGGGAACGGGGCAGCCGCGCCGCGTGTCCCGCGCCCACGACTCGACGTGGCTTGCCAGCGCCGTCGCCATTGGGCGCCGTGGTGGTGGAGGATGAGATGAGACGAAGGAATGAGCCGAGGAGATGAGCCCATGTATTTAATAGGAAAATAGTTGATCTATAGGTTATAAAAACTAATGGAGGCATAGGAGACCAATGTCCAGCCGTAGCACATTGGTAATCTCTTAGAGACAGTGTATGCACAGTTGCACAGGTCGCAGGTTCGCGTATCGACCATGGCAGGGGCTGTATTTTTTAACCTCATTTTTTTGACATCTACTTAAGCATACAAAAAATTTACTTAAGCATAAAAAAATTTACCTGCCCATCCAATTATTCATTTTTTGGCTAAATAACATTAATTGATTATTTTCAAATTTTATTTCAAATTTAAAGGTGTGTTGACCAAAACAATCGGCCTTATGTCTAAGGTGAGAAAAGAGCCTAAGAGAGAGACTAAATAATATTGGTGACTGAACTGAAACTTAATGGTCACCGAATATCTAGCTTGTACACATAACCAACAACCCTTTGATCAGCATATAGCCTTTGTATATAACACATCGATATAGAGTTACACATATACTCAAACATATTATATATATGGTGTGGCCACACTACTAATCAAGTTTGAACCGTGCTCCCATCGCCCTATAGATCGATCGAGTGGTAATATAGCTATATTCAGTACATCCAACTAAGTGATCATAACGATCCGTCGTGCGTCCAGTATCAGTAAAGAGAGCCAAAGGAGAGACCAACGGTGCTGATCGGATAAAATTCGGAGATCCTTTGGTCAACACAGTTCTAATATATAACCCCCCTAATTATTTATTGTATATTTGATGTTGGGAGAGTTAATCTCAGTTCTCCTAACATCAAATATATTTGACCAAAGGGCATATGGCCGCACTACTAATTAAGTTTGAACCGTGCTCCCACGTAGAGATACACTGCTTATTTGCGTACTAATATAGCTACATTCAGTAACTAATTAAGCGATTATAACAAACCATCGTGCGTGGAATATACCGTACATCTAATTTTAAACCCTTTTCACCACATATGTCTTCATTTTATTAAAATTTATTCGTGTAGAGATACACTGCTTATTTGCTCTATTAATTACTTTTGGATATTAATTGTATTTTTTGCTGTGCCAAAAAAATAAATTATGGGCTGCGAGCGCCAAGCTTTCAGCAAGGTGGGAGCCAAAACCATCGCTACACGCTCAGGCCAAAAATATTTTAAGGTGAAATGACCTTTTTGTCCAAACAGTTTGTAACAATTGCCCATGCACCATGGTTATTCTGGTAAAATACCATCAACAATTGCTTCATACCCCTAACCGATTCCAAATCCGAGAGTCCATCCCCCAACCCTAGCCGCCACAAACTAGTCCACACCATCGGTCCATCCAACACCACCCGTCCCCTTTGCTCCTTCATCTCCCCGGACGATGCCTCCTGGCTGGCGTAAACTAGTAGGTAAACCTCAGATGCACCTCCCCCTGCCCTCTTCAAACGCTGCTTGGCATTCTGCTGTCCATTTGAACTTGCTTGTGCCTCACGGGATTTTGAAGAAAGGCAACCCCTTCTCGGCGGACTTCGCCATGAATACTTGATGATATCCGAAGTAGGTGTCGAGGAAGCTCACTAGATCGCAACCAGCGGTTGAGTCGACCAATTGATCGATTCTTGGGATTGGGAAGTCGTCCTTTGGACATGCCTTGTTGAGGTCTATGAAATCCACACACATCCTCCATTTTGCCGTTTGACTTCTTGATGAGAACGGGGTTCGCAAGCCACTTCGGGTGCTCGACCTCACGGATGACTTGTGCATCGATCAGCTTGTTGACCTCAGCCTTCGCTGGCTCCTGGCGGTCGATTGACACCTTGCGGAGTTTTTGCTTCCACGGCTTGATGTTTGGCTTCAACACGAGATGGTGCTCGATGAGGCCGTGACTTACTCCCAAAAGATCATCCAGACCTCACGCGAATATGTCTAGGTTTCACCGGATGACCTCCAGCATCTAGGCCGCCATGTTGTCATCGACATCGCATCCGATGGACACGGTCTACGATGGGTCGGTGGGGTTGACCGTGATCCTCTTGGTTTCGCCTTGTGGCGAAGGCTTGGGAGGGTCGTAGCCCCTCGACGCTTCTTGGACATTGTGGATCTCACGAACGTTCTTCGGTGCCCGCTCGCCCGCTCGGGCCATAGGCGGATGGCCCCGCACAATGATTACGCCCTTCGGGCCTGGCATCTTCAAATACAAGTAGTTGTGATGCGCTACTGCTTCAAACCTGTTCAGTGTGGAGCGGTCGGGGATGGCATTGTACTGATACAGGATATCAACAATGTCGAAGGTGATAGCTTCTGCCCGGGTGTTTGCGCCTTCTCCGAACGCCACTTGTAGCTGCACTTGTCCCAGTGCCTGAACCGAGCTCTCACCGAAGCCTTGCAAGGGGATGGCAGCTAGGGCGAGTGTAGCTTTGGGAATCCCCATCTACCGAAAGGCATTAGCAAAGATGATGTCCGCCGAGCTCCCCTCTTCCACCAGGATGCGACGGACTTCGCACCCGACAATGTCTGTGGAGATAACCAGCGGGTCTTGGTGCGGGAAGAACATGCCTTCAGCGTCTTCGAGGCCGAAGGTTATCGGGGTTGCGGGGAACGGGGGTGGCTTGGTTTGTGATGCCGTGGCGATGTGGTTAATTGCCCTTTCATGTGCCTTCTTTTGCCTTTTCGACCCTAGTCCTTGCGAAGAACCCCTGGTGAATGCTGTGATCACCCTTCATTGGCCGTCCGGAGTGGCTTCAATTTGTAGGGGTCTATTCTCTTCGGGCTGATCTGTTGCTTTGTTCCCCGTTGTGGGGGCCTGCTCTCCTTGAACTGGCTGCCTCGTCCATTGGATATTCCGACACTGTTCTGTTGTGTGCGAGGCTTTGCTGTGGAAGGTACAGAACTTGTCTCTCTCCCTCTTCGGCTTCTTCCGTATTGCAGGCCTTGTGAATTCTTAAAGTTTTGCCGAAGAGCATTGATCTCTTCAACGGTCATTACTTGCTTCCCCCTTATGTCTCTGAACTTCTTCCAGACCGATTGTGGCCACTGTGCTATGGGTGGTCTTCTTTGAGTAGTGCCATTCGCGCCTTGGGCGCTCTCCTTGTTGAGTTCGGCCTGGATCTCATTCCTTTGCTTGGTGTCTTCTTCGCCCCTGGTGTAGCCATCAACGATGCGGAACAACTCATCCACAGTTTTCGGTTATTTTTGGGTTATCTTTTCGGTCAGCGGGCCTATGAGGAGGCCAGCCGAAGCAGCATTGATGACTGATGTTTCAGTGTTATCTTGCACTTGGCAACGTACCTAGGAAAACCTTCAGATACATTCATGAATAGATTCCCTCGGCTTCTGGTAGGTCCCCCAAAAATTGGTGACAAAGACATCACGCAGTTGTTCCCATGAGTATATGCTGCTGGGTGGCAAGTTGAAGTACCACGAGCGGACGAAGCCCTACAACGCGAGGTGTATGACCTTGGCCTTGGTGTTTTCGTCGCAATGCGCAGCTTCGATCGTGAACTGATAGACGAAGAGGAATTCGCTCAGGTCCGAGTAACCGACGTACTTGGCGATCGAAGGGTTCTTGAACTGCGGGGGGGATCGGGTGATTCTGTAGTCTTCCGCTTAGCGGCGACTTCTTGTCATTCAATGGTGCGGTTTGCAGTCCCTGCCCTGGCGAAGGCGCCACACAGGGGTACGGGACACCAAAGATGGGTGAAGCCTACGCCGGCGAAGCCAGGAATGGGGTGGTAACGGCGGGAGCCACCCATCCCCCTGGTGCGGTTTGGTAGCCTACCACGGCAGACATGGGAGCGACCCCTGCGAACGGTGGCGGAGGCACAAACGGTTGTATGCCTTGCCCTTCAGTCCTGAGTTGCCGAAGAAGGGCCTAGAGCTGCACCTGAAGAGACGGCGTCGAGACAGGTATCAAACGCGATGGAGCTGAAGGCCCTGCTTGCTGTGGCGCGGAGGCCGAAATGTGGGCCTGAATTGTCAGCGCCCGGTGCACCGAAGCAGGCTGCTGCATGATGACTCCGCACGAGGCCAGCTGCCCGAATGGTGGTATCTTATGTAGGGCCGCTGCTAGCGGCTGTGGCATTGCCTGTGACTCTTGGGATCAACCGAGAGCTTGAGCGGTCGAAGGTTGTGCTTGGGGTAGGCCGAAAACTTGAGTGGTCGAAGCTTGTGGTTGTGGAAGACCGAAGACCAGAGAGGTCGAAGCTTGTGGTTGAGGAAGTCCTGGAGTCTGCCTGGCTAGAGCTAGCTACGCGGTAGCATGAAGAGGTTCAATCGAAGAGGCGTTGCAGGCCGCTGTGGCGTGTGCTTGCACAGCTTGTAGCTGCCTTTACTGTTGTTGCATTTGGCGAAGCATCTCCTAGAGCTGCTGCATATCCTACCTCATAGGTTCGTACTCTACCCTTGGCACCGTGACAACCTCTTCACCACCACCCGGCGCAGCCCCAGGGGCCCTACTTGCTGAGACGAAGGGATATCCCCTTCGAACCGGGGCCCAGGGTCTTCGGCTTGGATTTCTTCGGACCACTCCGGTGTCTCTTGGTCTGCTTCACCATCCGCATACCGATGCGGAGGCACCTTCCTCCTAGTCAGCCTTCGCTTCGAAGGCATTGCTTTCTTCGGCTTCTCCCCACCTAAGGTGGATTCCTCACGGACAGCACCAACTATTGTCGAAGAACACAACAATGGATTCTGAGTGTGGACAAAGAAATTAAATATCTATATTGAATCTCAAAAAAACCTACTGTTACAGTACCCCGGGTGCCTATTTATAGGCCTAGGGGTTTACTTACAGGCTCTAGGGTTTCATTACAAGTGGTATTACATTATGGCCCCTGGTAAGGACAGCTACAGGGGTACATATGTCTTGTCCTACTCATGGGCCCTTGATGGGCTGCTGGGCCCTCGGACGGGCCACTTCCTTAGTGGGCCTTCCGTCGCCCTGTGTAAAGATGGCACTGGCAGGCTCTTCGGCCCTCTGCTGGGCTTCCTGCTCGCCAAGCCCTTCAAACGTTTTGCTCTTCGCTTGGTACTTCGGGCTCTTCACCTTCTAGCTGGGCTCTTCGCTCATTCCCGGGCTCGCCCCCCGGCTCCTAGCGGCTTCGCCTTGTGCGCAGTGCTCTTTGCTATTGTGCCCATTGCCTTCGCTAGGTGCGGTGAGCCCTTCGCCAGCCCTTCACCCGTGCCAGGCTCTTCGCTTGTAGGCTTCGGTCTTGAGCCGTCCGAAGGGCTTGTGGCCTGTCTCTAACAGACTCGTTGAGTCTGAGGGCTCCACAACCAACCAAGATGTGGGGCCATCAACCAGACCATTGACAAGCAACGAGGAGAAGGTGACGATAAGAACAACAGGTGTGCCACATGCCGGACAAAGCCTACTATCAAGAAACGTTCACAGACATGGATCTTCCACAAGCATGTGAACCAATGTATTTAGTAGATTGTTTGTTTTACAGATTAATCCACTAATTCTTAGACACATCCCGCATGTATCTACAAAGGTATGCAATATTTTGCATACATCCTTTCATATCCAAACTCTCCGACTAGAGGGAATAATTTCTTCAAGATCAATAATTTATCATGTTTACCTAGAGCATATGTTTATACAATATTTATTTTGCAAGCTCATATCATGTCAGGTCAACTACGGTTTAACCCCCGAGGGCATGCTCTAGTTTACTTTCCGTATAAATTATGCTTGTTTATGGTAATTATAGTATCCAATATTTGATCTCAATTTGCTAGCTATATTCTGACAAAACTAGAAGATTTATAGAAACCACACAAGTTCCTACTGGATGAATCTTGCTCGATATCGAGCATCTGAGTGCTCTGCTACTCATCCATCATCCATCCCGACTACTCCATATCGGACATAGTCGGAACATGGATAAAAGGAGGCACTCTGCTTGCAAATGGAGGGTTTGAGGTTTTGTTCATGCCATCTACCATGATGATTCAAGTAGAGACCTCAAAGAGTGATGACACCTAGAGTGCCATCACAATGTTATCGGATGATACCTCGCAAAAGTTACCGACCTGATTACCGGGCATGTTTGTTGAGACACTGTCCATGCCATCCATCTTGATCGGTTGAAACGAACTAGTCGAACCATGGGTGAAGGAGGCGCTCTGCTTGTAAACGGAGGGCCCAAGGCACTGTCCATGACATCTAGAACAATCATACAGGTAAAGATCTCAAACGACAACTACATATAGCATGTCGTTGTCTGACAAAGGAGGCATACGTGGAAGACAAGCAATGCTATCAAAAAGACGTTTTTGACAAGAAGCTTGAAGTAAACCACAGTCCTCCGATATACTTCTGAGTTGGTAAAACAAATGCAAATTGTGTTGGTCACATGGGATGTGTATCATGTTGCTAGCCTGAGCACTCATGCAAGTGGTCAGGACCCGACTATGCCATTGGTCTTCATGGGACCAAGAAGGCGTAGCGGTCCTACCACCCACATAGTGGTTGGGACCTGACTACGCCGCTGGTTTTCGCAAAAACTAGCCAGGCGTAGCAGTCCTACCACCGAGACAGTGGTTGAGACTCGACTACGCCGCTGGTTTTGGTGGAACCAGTTGGGCGTAGCGGTCCTACCACCTAGGCAAGTGGTTGAGACCCGACTACGCCGCTGGTCTTCGCAGGACTAGTAGGACGTAGTGGTCCTACCACCCATGCAAATCAGTCAAAATCAGGCACTTAGCTATCCAAATTGACTATTTCTTCGTCACAAGATTTTACTCGCCTTGAGCAGCTGCTTAAATTACCGAGATTGTGGATGAAAGACATCATACAATCAAAGTACACCGATACTTCTTATATCTCTTTCCTTCTTGAACTGACAGTCGGGGCTAGGAAAAGTATATAAATTCTATTTATTATTGAAAAACATTTCAAGATTTTAGTTTATCCAAAGAGTCACTCGAGGGCTTGTTATCTAACAATTTATTTTGAGTAGTTGATTTTAGAAAAATCAGAATAATAGAACAACTGATCTGATGAAAGCGATTACACTAGTTGGAAGCTCTCCATTGGTCGACGTCTTATCCTGACCAAATAAAGCATAGACCGACAACTCCACAACTCGATTACAAGACATATACTGGTCCAAATGAGTCCACTAGTCAAAACTCTATTCCAATTAGATGTGTACCAGATTAGTAATTTCAAGCCTCATTATGTACAAGAAAGGATTAAAGGACAGAGTTAAGCCAAAAATTGTCCACTGGTCGAAATTCTATGCCGACCAGATAAGACACATAACGATAGTTCTAAAATATGATCACATGACATATATACACTAGACAACCCATGCAAGGTGACCAAACATGTGCTACTCCGCATTACATGATACCACCAATCTCTTCATCTCTATCACAAACATCGAATTCGGGCTAGTACACTTGCCAAAGGTGACAACGTTCTCAAAAAGGTGAAGACATAAGTTGATAACAACAAGTTCTCACCTAAAGTGAGAAGGTCTCTACAAGGTGGTCAGAGTACTCTAACCAGACAAGTACAGGATAGCTGACAAAGGGGGCATCCGAGGGTATATCATATAGTGTACGCATACAGACGCCTACTCGGGCTCTACTAGGGCTGCTCGAATTCGTATCCTAATATGCGCCTTTCTAGTTCTACTTGGACAAAGGGGTATCCAAGGGTATAAATACAAGACCCCTCATGGGGGGGAGGGACAAGGCAAGACAAGCCAAGATACGCCAACAAAATCCAAGGAGAAACAATACCATCAGCATTAGCATGTGCATTTGTAAAATTTGGTCAAAACCAATAAGATATGGCGGACCCAAAGCCTGTGCCATTGCCCGATCCATGAGCACTAGATTTTGGATAGCCTCTAGCTTGTCCTCCTCCACCACTACTACCATCACCACCAGCTCTAGTAGCTCCATCAGAGTACTCTCCCTTACCAAACACACTAGATCCTGAGCCTGACCCAGATCTTGAACCATATCCTATTCCTCCATTTGGTGCACCACCATTTCCTCCACCTCCTCTGCCATTTGCGTGGGCTCCTAAATTTCTTCCACTCTCACATGATGTAGCTCTACTCCTAGACCCTGAGCTGTCTCCCGTCGTGAAGCCACCACCCTCACCCCCTCCTGACCTTGTACCATCTGAACTAGAGAATCTAGCCACTATTATAGCATTGGCTAACCCAATGCTTAAGAGGATAATGAAGGGAAGAGATACTAGTTTAGTGCTAGCCATTGTGAGCTAAAATGTATAAGCTGAGATGAGTGGTAGGCAGAGATCCATCTACATTTATAGCGCACATAGTCACACTTGGTTCTTTATCTAACCATCATTGCCAGAGACTGCACGCTCTCATAGGAGATGAAGATATAAACTAATGGTGTTCTCTGACTAGGACTTCATGTAATGGAAATGGTAGCTGGGCCGATCGAGTTGGTGTTTGATACCTTATTTAAACATGTGTAGATGACATACATATATATTTGCGTTTAACTATATTGACTAAAACAATCAGAAATGGATATAGGTGTCCTAGTGAACAGTTTTTTTGAATGAACCGGCACCAAACGTGCCAACTTCATTGAATATAGTAGGAAAAAAGTATTTACAAGAAAGGAAAAGCCGAAGCTGTACATAGGAGTTTGCGATGGGGGACTAAGGTAAAAGTTCCGCTAGTCATTTTGCTGCAGCCAAGGCCTAGGTTCTTCCCTCTTCCTGTATTTTTGCAAGGAGGCCAATCGTCAGGAGTTCCACTTGCTGAAAGACTCTTTGATTCCATTTTTCCATATTTACCGTGCTGTTAGGTGTAACAGGGATCATGTTCCCTGCTTAGGCGCTCCTTGGCACATTGCCATTGCCTCCCACCACTCATGGACCATAGCCGTCGTCATCCAAGAGGCTGGTTAGTGGCTCACCTGCAACCCAGTCCACAATAATATTCCAGATCTTCTGATGGAACCTACATTCTGTTAGGAGATGGAAGGTTGTTTCTAGGGTGTGTCGGCAAAGCGAGCAATATGTATTAGTTGGCCATCCGCGGGCTGCCAGTCTGTCAGAAGTTTAGACTCTGTTTTGTATGACCAGCCAGACAAAGGACTTGCACTTTCATGGGGCCCAAGGCTACCAGCTTAATATGTTGTAGTTTGTTTTGACCAAGCCAAGGAATTGCTCTATTTAGGCTGACGCAACTATGTATTCTCCATGGTTTGTGAGCTTCCATGTTATTTCATCCGCTTCGCTTGGCATGAGTTCCACTTGTTGTACTGTATTCCATAGGGTCACCAATTGGTCAAGGAGATCGGTTGTCATTCTGTGTGTGATCGGGAGATCAAGGTCTTGTAGCCATAGGCTGTTGCTTGTTGCCTGCTTGAGGGACCTGTTTTATTCCTTGAGATTGCATACACCTTCGGTGCCACATCCTTGGGGCGTTGTCCTTCAAGCCATGCTGAGTCCTAGAAGTGAATCGTGACCCTGCTTCCTATTTTAATTTGTATGGTCGTCATGAATAGGAGCTTGTTGGTACCATCACATGGGGTTTCCATTCCAACCCAAGTTTTCTCCAGGGATTTCCACTCGTGCCACAACCACTTTACGTGCAAGGCCCTCACGAATTTCTCAAGTTGTAGGATCCCTAGGACACAATTGGTGGTTGATGAGCACGTTCTTGTTTAGTTCACCTTGCATTTTCCACCGGTGAGATCTCTAGATCCCACCCATAGGAAATATTTCCTTTGCTTATCTAGAACTTGTAGGGATTCCTTGGCCACAAGCGATGTGAGGTGAGTACTGGTTTGACTAGGGTCATTCTTCCCGCTATTCCCAAGTTCTTCCCTCTATACTCCATCATACGCCATGCTGATTTTTCAAGGAGTGGTTGTAGGTTAGCCTTTCGTAGTCTGCCTATCATTAGTGGTAAGCCCAAGTACTTCATTGGGAAGGTTGCTCTATTGACTTGTGTTCCTTCTAGAATGTCATCTAGGTCTAGATCCTCACATCTGATCATCACTACTCGATATTTTTTAGGTTTGTGCATAGCCCAGTTGCTTGTCCAAATCTCTCTATGAGCCTTGTGAAAGTTTGTATATCTCTTCCTTTTTCGAGTTGATCTACATAAATTGAGATTCACAGCCTCACCGATCTCCCTCTCAACTTGTGAAAGTGGATCTCCTTGTCTAAGGCTACGTCCGTGGTGCACTTCATTCCTGGGGATGCCGTTAAGGAGGAATATGGAGCGGGAGGTTGTTAGGAAGCCTACTACCCAATCTGTCCATCGCTGTGGGAAACCCCGTTGGTGTAGTAGCACCAGGAGGTAATTCCCACCAAACAAGACAACGCTTTGGATATGTCTAGCCTGAAGAGCAGTATGTGATAGTTGTTTCGATGACATCTTCAAGTCTTGTTCCGGACGTACATGAAGTTGTCCTGAATACTCCGTCCGCCAATCAACGCGCTTTGGTTTGCCAAAATTAGGGAGTGCATGAGGGGTCACAGGCGGAGGGCGAGAAGCTTGGAGAAGATCTTGGCAAAGCTATGGATTAGGCTTATTGGTCTATAGTCTGTGATTTTGTCAGCTCCATCTTTTTTGGGAATGAGGATGGCGTTTGCCTAGTTGAGGAGGTTGAGGTGCATGCACTGTGGATTATATAGGGAGTTGAAGGCCACTACTATGTCATGCTTAATTATGTCCCAACATTCCTTGTAGAAGTTACCCGTGAATCCATCTGGCTCGAGTGCTTTGTCTATTGGCATTTCTTGAATTGCTTTGTGTATCTCCTCCTCCATGAAAGGTTTGGCAAGTGAACTGAGGTCAGTTGGCACAATTCCCAAGGCTTGCTAATTGAGCTCATGTTCTATCAAGGAGGGCCTTCTCATTATAGCTTAGAAGTGCTCCTTGATTAGGATCTCCTTTTCCTTGTGCGTCACTGCCCATCCATTTGTTTTTGCTAAATGATGGATGTGATTTTTCCTTCTTCGTACGTTTACTTTGGGGTGGAAAAACTTGGTGTTTGCATCCCCTTCACGAATGGCTATTATATGCGATGCTTCTCTTTTCCTTGCCCTTTCAATGACAACTAGGCCCATCAGTCGTCACTTTAAAGCCACTCCTAGGCGGAATTCGGTAGGAGATAGCGCCCTTTGTTCCTGTGCCACATCTAGCCTTTGGATGACCTCGAGTGGTATTTCAGCCTTGCCTCTGAGTAGGTAGATTTGACCCACATTTTAGGACCTTTGGCCGTGCAACAGAGCTTGTGTGCCAGGCAGTGTAAAGGTTCAACATGAGTAGTTGGTTGCTTCCGTGCCTGTGATACTGCATCTTTGGACCCAGCAACTTGGTCTCCAGAAGCTTTCAAATTTGAAGTTTTGCAGTTTGCATGGGCTAGCAGGGTTGGATAGCAGAAGCGGGTAATGGTCTGACATGCCAATCGCTAGAGCGTGGAGGACGTGTTGGCTAAATGATTGATCCCACGCCTCATTATAGAAGAATCATCAAGTTTAACAAAAGTTGGTCTACGACGCTCGTTACTCCATGTGAACTTTCTATTCTAGAGGTGGATCTCCTTTACTTCACAGTGGTCTAGAGTTGCTCGGAATCTACTCATTCGCTATAGATTAAGGTTCGAGTTGTTTTTGTCTGTTGCGCTGTAGATCATGTTGAAGTCTCCGATAAGGAGCCATCTCTCAGCCGCGTCCGGTTTTAGCCTTCTGATGTGGCAAAGGAAGGTGTCGCGTGCCTTGTTGGTCCATAGACCGCGGTGAGGAGGAACTCCATTCCACAGTGTAGGATCTTAACTTTAGCGGTGAGCGAGAAGCGACCCAGCCATATGTCATTGATGGATAGCGTGCTCGAATTCCAGAGCAGGAGGATTCCTCCTCTAGTTCCCCTAGCCGGCTTTGTAGCATGGCTATCAAGTTTGTACCCTCCGAGGTACCGGGCTAGGCCATCATCCATATTACTCAGTTTTGTTTCCTGAAACAATGCTAGGTTGCATGTCATCTCCACCATCAGTTTGTTTACAATGTTGCATTTCGCAGCGGTATTGAGTCCTCTAATGTTCCAGCTCAGGATATCTAGTTGTTGTAGCGTCATGTAAGATTTTGATTTCTCTGTTGCTCATTTTTTCTGCCCGCATTCGTGAGAGGTGTGAGACAACCAGTAGATTGCAGCATCGGCACAATTGCACATACGGTGATAAGTTTGACATATTAATCACTTCCATTCGGTAGGCATGTCCTTGAACAACACAAATATTAGCGCCATGTGGCACAGGGAAGAAGTTCGACGACAGGACATGCGAAAGCGAAGATACAAAACTGCCTCTTCTGGGCATAGTGGGTGGACATGTTGATTCATCCTTGCGAAAGGTAGTTCTCTGCTTCCAGTTGGCCTAGGTGATTGCCTCGTCATTCTCCTCGACAAGGTCGGCCACACTGTCTCCTGCCAACTCCAGAAGCGCCTGGTCAAGCTACTGTTGGGCATCGTCATCGTCGTCAATACCGATGTCGAAGATGTTGGTAAGGGCCGCTATGACATGTGCCGGCAGCAGGCCATCAAACATGGCCACATACCTGGCGAGGACCACATCGAGGGAGGTGTCGTCGCGGAGGAGGCCCAGGCGCTTCCACAGCACGTGTTGGCACCCAATACTTTTTACAATTTAGCCTTTTTAAAAACTTATTCTATAAATAGATCCTTAGAAAAACTTATTGCAGGAATTGACCATTTTCATGGCGCTAGGGTAATTGGCACCGAGGTCCAACGTCTCGACGCCAACGACATTGGCGCCGACACCCTCACCCCTGTGGCAGCGCCTGAGTGGAGGGGTCGGCGCCAAAGAGTGCTGCGCTGAGGACCTATTTGTAAATAACTTATTTTACAAACAGACCCTAAAAATGGTTAAAATATAAATAAATTATTTATTTGTAAATAACTTATTTTACAAACAGACCCTAAAAAGGGTTAAAATATAAATAAATTATTTATAAATAGGTCCTCATTGTTAGTCTCTTTGGTGCCAAGAGCCTATTTATAAAATAAATTATTTATAAATAGGTCTTTGATGTCAATCTCTTTAGCGCCAACTCCTGCACTTTAGTGACCAGTGCTGCCATGGGAACGAGGGTGCCAGCAAGGCGACAGCTATGGCCCAATGTCCTAGTGAACAGTTAATAGGAAAAAAATTCAAGATAAGTAGGTGTAGATGACAGCATGATGTAGTTGTGCCGACAGAATCGGCACGTCAAACTAAGCAACCTCATAACTAATTAGCAGGGTCAACTTGACCATTCGCGTATTGCGACGCCAAGAACCGAGAAGAGTAATGAGTTGTTTATGTTACCCATAGCTATCTGTGTAACTTTTTAATTTCGTAGTCAAGTCAAAGAAGGGCAAATTCTGTTACTCCTACTTAAATTTTCAAAGAGAATAATTGACCATATGCCATCTATTAAATTAAAATTCTAGAATTTGCTTTTTTTTTCTAATTATTATTTTCCCACCCTTTGGTGGGGGCTACAGACAGAAATTTCCCTGTTAGGGACGGGTCTGCCCCAACGGGGCCAGGGCCGGGTCCGGGGTGAAAATTTTCTACCCGTGAGGGCTGTTTGGCGGGCCCCACCAGCTAGCTGGGACAGGGTCTGGTTAAATGAGTTTTTACTGTTACTAATTTAATTTTTTTTTTAATTTACAAAACTAATTTTTGATTTAGATCATTTGCAAAACTAGTCTCCTGGGGCATTCGCCGCCCTCCCCCAGGGCGGCGAATCCACGTGACCTCCCTGTGGCTAACGGCCGCCGGGGCCGTTAGCCCCGGGTGACGGGATGCCATTCGCCGCCCTGGGCCACGGCGGTTTTTAAATACCGCCGTGGCCCAGGGCGGCAAGAGGCTAGTTTTACAAATGATCCAAATCAAAAATTAGTTTTGTAAATTAAAAAAATTAAATTAGTAACAGTAAAAATTCCTGGTTAAATGTTCCACCCACGGGCCCAAAATCACTCCAAAAGAGACCCATCAAGGCCTATGCAGTGGTGGTATCATGGAGAAAACGCTAAGCCATGTTCCCAATTCCTTACCCACACGCCGCCAGATTACCAGATGTGGCGCTCTCATTTTCTCGCGAGCAGCCGACGTGGTGCTCTCTTCTTGCGAGTAGCAATTTTGTTCCTTGACCCCTCACGAATCATGAGGCTCGCGATTAGCGGTTTGGTTCCTTGACTCCTTGTGACTCGCAGCCTCACGAGCCCTCCGCCGGCCAACGCCATCCACCACGGCCTGTCCGTTAGCCGAGCCCTCTGCCACCGGAAACAAATCGCTGGTCGCGGCCTCAGCCATGGCCGACGGTGGCACACCACCACCACCCCCCTCTCAAAAAAAAAAAGAAAAATAGATCTGCACTTTACAGCCGAGAGCGGGGAGGGAAGTGAGGGGATGGGGACGGGGCTGTTCGTCCATTGCTTGACTCCCCCTATGGCATCAAATTTTACATTGGATTTTTTGACAAAGTAATTATAACTCTTTGGTCTCTGCACCAAGGACATAACCATATTCCTATACATCAGAATTTAAATACTAGAGGGTGGAATCATGCACTCATGACTTCACCACCACACTAATGATGCTTCCCTAAATTTTACACTGAATTTAGTGTAACTTTAGCAAATTTAAAAAAAAATTAGAACTATAGGCCTCAATCAACCAAATTTTTTAACGAATCTGGCTCTGCCGCTGCTGTGCTTGGTGCTGCTCTAAATTTTCTATCTTGCACTATTTTGTTATTTTCAGGTTTTTCATCTCCCATTGCCCCTTGCCCGACTCTAAGAAAAGTGAACAGAGAGTTGGAGGAACAGAGCAGGGGATTGATACGAAGTGCTTCTTGTGGAGAACGAGTAGGAGCATCAGAGCTATAGAGCCGCGCTACATCTGCAAATAGAGCTATAGAGCCGCGCTATACAAAGTGCGTCTTGGCGATAGATGCCCGCGCTGAAATTTTACCTGCGCCAAAAAAAAGAGAATTGGGGGCTGGCTATAGGGCCCCAAGAAATGGAGGCTGTGAGGAAGGATTTGGGGCCTTTCTATTTAAAGAACCCTAAGTAGAGACCCTGTTGGACCTTTTTTTTCTTTTATCCTAAAAACCTATTTAGGATCTTAGTTTAGAGGCTCTGCTAGAGATGCTCTTAAGAAACTGACGATTCCAAAGGTAGGAGATGAGAGGGGCGTGGTGTAGGATGGGGGTAGATGCGGTTGTGCATCGGGCATTCAGCGAAACAGGGGAGACGGTTTGGCTAACAAAATTTAAAGGTGCAAATAAATGTTTAAAATACTGAAAAATGGCATATCATCGTGTAAGCAATATTAGTGAAAAAAATGTTTAATAGTGAAACGGGAGGGACCTTGAGAGCTCTCGAGGGAGGAATTGTTGGAGCTAATTCTTATAAGTATAATCTTAGGTTATGCATGATCACCAATTTTGCTTATACATAATTAATGGTGATAACTGACTAGTTGAAGATAAAACCATCGATGCCGTTTGGTTGCGTAAGCTTTGCAGATGTAGGGCTTGAGGCGGTAACAGAGTGCCGACGAAGGGTGCTGTCGTGCACGTCGTGTTGGCCCCAAGATCGCTACCTGCACCATAGTAGCGATGGAATTCACCTGGGATGGAGCTCGTACTTTTGTCCCTTCAACGCTTGTCACAATCGATGTACTTAGGGTTTTGGGAGTAGATGCTTGTGCATAAGTCATCACTTATCTACATGGGATCGATGTTCCCTTTATATGTGTGTTGAGGGCATTGGGAGCGATTTCTTTGAGGACAACAATGCGTTCAATCGTTACGCATGGAGAGAAACATGCGCTCGTTCCTCGACATTAGGGAGCGCATGGGCGTTGGTGGGCCAAGCCCTCACACTCATCTTTCTGGCTCGGTTGCCAGCGATCAGCTAACAGGAAGAGCAAAGCGCAGATAGCAGAGTTGATTTGTTTCAATTTGCAAATACAGAAATGAGCAGATGGATTGCTAATTAGTTTTGCAGATAGCATAAACTAGTGATAATTTTGCGGTGAACGTTTAGTGTTTAGTGCAAATATCATAGAATTTTCACATAATTTCAGTGAACTAGTGGTACTAATTTAAGTTTAGTGCAAATAAATTGTAGTTTAAACAATGGTAGTTACAACATATTTATAAATATTTACGAATGGAAGCAAGGAATGAGATTTATAGAGCCCATTGGATTACGTAGAGAAAATAGGGAGCCAGTTTGAGTAGGGAGTTTCCTACTATGCTAGATAGCGAGCCAAAAACATAAGCCCATTGAAGATGCTTTAAGAATGTCTAGAACTCTAAATGCTTATACGTATTCTCTGCTATTTCTTGTGTATGAGGTGTCTATATGATATTATTTTGTATGTGAAAGTGGTGTCAAATATTGATTTTATTTCATTACTAGTTCTGTTGATGACTAATTTCTGACACCATAAATTCTCATTTTACCAATAAGCTCATAAGGTTTTCCAGCTTCCTGCTCGAACTACAGCACTCTGTACGCAACACTATTTCGCTCGCTACATATCCCCGCTACAATTCACGAAGTATCATCTAGTACGCCATATGAGTATTATACTATTTCCAACAATGCATGACACGATCTTCCCAATTGTACATCACAATTAAATTTACTAATAAGAACAAGAGGGCCATTTATTTAATTTTTTATTTGTAGCTCATGCATAAGCAGGTACATAGAGAAAAAGTTTCTATGATCCCATATAATAGATTGGACAATATCTTTAGAGTGATATAATTGTATAAAGCAATTCCTAGGGGTGTGACCCTGCGTATCCAGAACCACCACCGTTACCAGCACCGCTTCCACCATTTTCAGTATCAGTAGTTCCACCACCATTAGCACTAGCAGTGGCAGTTGTAAAACCTGGTATAAACTCATACAACATAGACGAACCAGAGCCTGTGCCACTGCCTGACCCGTAACCGCTAGATCCAGGGTGGCCTCCTGCTTGTCCTTCACCAATACCACCACCAGTTCCACCAGCTTTAGAAGATCCTGTAGAATGAAGGTTACTAAACCCTGAGCCTGACCCAGACCCACCACCATATCCAGTTCCACCATATGGTGCACCTCCACCACCTCCACCTTTCCCTACAGCAACTGCATGAGATCCTACGCCTACACCGTTCTCGCCCGAGCCGGCTCCGCTTCCAGACCCTGAGCCACGGCCATTTACATAGCCAGCACCCTCACCCCCTCCAGTGCCCGTTGCACTTGAGGTAGAAAATCTAGCCACTCCTGTAGCATTGGCTAACCCAATGCATAATAGCATAATAAAGCCGAAAGATGCTAGTTTAGTGATAGCCATTGTGAGCTAAAATGTGCAAGTATAGGTGAGTTTGCTGGGCCAAAGACGACTTAACGGTATTTATAGTGCTCGAGACCATGGATTAGGCAATGGCTGGTCCTTTATCTGAGTGACTGACCATAGCACTTGCTGGCGGATCGACGTGCATGCAGTAGGCCTTAGGATTAAGTTGATAAACTAATGGAGATCCACTGGCGATGCAAGCATAATTAAATAATAGCATCAACACTTAATATTTTTCTCCTCATCTTTGGATCCTGTGTTATGGCTGACTTAGCAAGTTTTTATCTAGCTAGGGTTAATTTGCTCAGCTGTACTCTGTTTTCTTTCAAGTGATCTATGTCGGCACACTAATCTCTGGCCATGGAGCTCAGCATGCACAACCCAAGCTTTCATTTACTTGACTTTATATACATGAGCAGATACTCACAGTGTCAAATATTTTTGACTGAAGGGAGTACTATTTAGCCTCTAGGCAGGATCTATGTTACTAAAGTATGGAGTCCGGCCGGCCGGCAAACATGATGCTCTGCTTCTCGGTTAGATCAGCCATAGACTTCCAACGGCTCCGTGGATCTAGATACTTCAGCTTTTTAAAGCTAGATTGTGTACTTATTATGCTATCTTCAGCAATGAGATGGGCACATTTTGTTGATGTGCTAGAGAAAGTGAGAAAAGAATGAGAATATATATAGGCTCCTATCCTGTTGAAGCGAAGATGTAAGGTCAAGAATACAAGAAAAAATTTAAAAATATATCTTTTTACGTTTTGCATTAGCCATCAGCGCCACCGGAGCGGTTACGTGTCACGCGCCGCAGACGCGTGCCACCGTGGTACGCGGTCCCGCAGCCACTGCACGCCACTGGGGCGGTGGCGTGCGACAGACGTGTGCCACCGTGACACGTGCGCCGGCCACACGCGCCACCGCGACCGGTGCTGCACGTCTAATGTGCACCACCGCCAACCTGTCCGATGGCGCGGAACGGGGCCATGGCACCATGGGCGGTGGCGCACACCTGATGTGCGCCACCACCCATAGTTGCATGCATGCATCACGCTTTGTAACTATCTCCACACCAAACTCCCCACTGTATTGACTCGCGCAACTGTACTCCTCGTGCAACTGTCCAATGGCGCGGAACAGGGCCGTGGCACCACGAGCGGTGGCGCACGCCTGATGTGCGCCACCACCTGTAGTTGCATGCGTGCATCACGCTCTGCAGTCATCTCCGCACTAAACTCCCCACCTCATTGACTCGCACAACTGTTACTCCTCATACTTAGCAGATTAGCACGCCGTGATGCATGCAACACAAGCATTGCTCTTGCCGTCCATTTCGCCTCTGGGGCGATGCTGGCCGTGCACCGGTGGGAGTACATCAACGTCGGGGCATATGTGTTCACGACACTGCTCTTGGCCGTGGAGCTCACGACGGTCTCCGCGGGCGGCCGGGCCAGGGCAGTGCTCGCCGTGGTGCTAGCGATCGTTGGCGTCGTCAACGCGCATGACCTCCTGGCGCACCTCGCCAGCGTGGACTGTCAGGTGGGGAAGGTCCAGTACGACGTCCAGCTCGGGCTCATGGAGCTCCTCGTGCCAACAGTGCATGTGGTTGGGTGCATCCACGCTGTTGTCGCCCTGGCCTTATTGCTCTCTCAAGCGCATGGCCTAATGTGTGCCTCCGCTAGCTGTCCGATGGCACCGAACGGGGCCACGGAACCGCGGGCAGTGGTGTGGGGCGGTAGCGCGCCACCGCCTGGCCCGTCGGTCCCACGGGCGGTAGCGCGTGTCCGCGGCGCGCTACCGCGGGCGGTGGCGAGGGGTAGTAGCGTGCCACCGCTTGGCCCATTGGTCCCGCACCGCTGTACTGCAGTACCGGTGCAGTGGCGCATCCCCCGTTGCACGGCACGTGTATATTTCTACAAAACGTAGATGTATATATATGCCAAACGAAAAAATATGTATATTTTCAAATTTTATTCAAAAATACAATACCAGAAAAGAGTATTTTCGTAGGAGCTATACACATCTCTTCTTCTGCCAATTCAAGATAGCAACTCAAGTTCTATAAAATACCATTGTATTAGTATTTTTGTCCCTTTTTTTTCCATTAGGTTTACATCAAGAGACCGTTATGTCTTATAAATAAACTACCTTAGGAATCTCATAAATAATTGAACGACAAAAATATTTGCATATTTGGCTCCTTTGGATGGAAGGAAACTCATAGGATTTTTGGAAGATTGCAATCGTTGAGAAAAATTTTCTATGGCACCCTTTGGAACAAAGAAACAGGATTGCAAAAATTCTTATGAATTGCATTTCTATACTTCCATTCATAGGAAATTTAGCATGAGCTCATACCTCTTGTTCTATTTTTCGCTTGCTAAGTCCAATACACACTCTTTGTTTCTCCCTCTATTTTCTCTCTTCCACATATGTATTCCTTCAAAATTTTTGTGTTTTATTTTATGTAACTATCAAAAAGGGTTATTCTAGTTTTCCTCTGTTTTAGAATCTTACAGTATTGCATAGTATATGACAATATATTCCTATGTTTTTTTCTGATCTTGCTTTTTTAAATCCTATATTGCAAAGAAGCCCATATATGTAAACTCTGTAGATAATTTTGTATTTGCAAATTTGGTAGATAATAGGTGTAATATGTTGTTATTTCACTGTCAGTGTAAAAGATTGCAAGTGCTCACGTGGTATTTGGTTTGTTCTAGGGGCAAAATGGTCTTTTTAGAAGACTGTGGAGGTCTATTCATGAAACCTAACAGCGGTGATAAAACAAATGCTTATATAATAGCTTTTAGTAGAGCTCACATTCATCGATGACAAATTGTAATACCGATCGGTTGTCGATGACAAAAACATTGAATTTTTAAAAGAAGAAAATATAGTAAAGTTATTGATAGACATTTCAAGGGACAATTTCTTATAAAAGTTTTCCCTTTAATGTTATCTTTTGCTGAAATGAAGATCAATACGACTAGCTAGAGCATCCCGAAATATAATTACAAATTACTATCTCCGTCATATGATATAAGTGATCAAAGGATTTAATTTTTGTCCTAAAATATAACGAAGTACGTTTCCTAAACTGCTAAATGATGTGTTTTTACAAAAAACTTTCTTTATACATCTTTTTTAAAAATCTAATAAATCTATTTTTAAATTTATAATAATTAATTATGCACTAATGTCTCGTTTTATATGTGACTGATTAGCTCAGTCCATAAGCTCTACCAAGCAATACTACTTGTTTTATTCAATTATTCCTCATCTAATTTTTACTCACTCTTACCCTTACATAATCCTTATTTGTAGAAGCATATCATAGTTTTTTCACTTTCTTCCTTAGGATTAGTTTAAAGGTGGATGAAGAGGAACAAGAAAAATATCACGTAAAATGAGATATGCCATTAGCATATGATTAATTAAGTATTAGTTATTACAAACTTAAAAAATAGATTTATATAATTTTTTAAAGCAACTTGTATATAAAATTTTTTTACCAAAAACACACCGTTTAATAGTTCGAAAAACATACTCATAGAAAATGAAAAAATTTTCCCCTCATCCTGCAGATTCTATGGCTACCTTAGTTCCTCTATAACAAGCTAGAATTACTTATTTTATTGAAAGGACAAAGGAGGGAGTAATTATATTCACAAGTCAATCTGGATGCACCGGAGAATCTAAGATAGATGAAGTGGAATTGACCACGCATAGGTACCAATGGCGGTAGAGCTACTTATCTTAAAATAAAATAAAAAAAATCTAGTATTAAATATAACACATATGATATATTTAGTATAGCATGGGTCCTATTTAATATTAAGTTTTTATTTTAAACTGAGAGAGTAGATTATACAGACGTGACGGAGGCGACCTCGAAATTCGTAGTTGACTTCACTTAATAACGTACCACGTTAGCAACCAGGTAGACCTGTAATTAATTAAGGAACAGGGTGCACCTGTACAAGGAGATCAGGACTCCATTTGTATTGTTGGAAGAAAAGAGGACTTTATACTTATCTGACCCACTGTAACTTATTTAATTTATACTATCTTTATTTTAAAATATAGTTATTTCTATGACTTAAAGTTCGTTTTAAACATAGTTATTTTTATCTCTTTTAATACTATTATGTTTATTATACCCATAAAACCATTCCACACCCACCTTGCATTCTACTTTACTCTTACATTAATGAAATGGCAATATGGTTTTTTCATCTTATTCCTTAATCCCTCTAAAATAACCTAAAAATAGTTATATTTTAAAATAGAAGGAGTACTCAATTTTACCTTCACTACTTTTTTACTCTCTAACATTCTTAATTTAATGAAAGACATCATAGTTATTTTTCTTTGTCCATAAACTCTTAAAAATACTGAAAGTCCTTATGTTTTTGAGATCGTATTTTTTTCACAGAGTTGATTGTGCTACAACAATTTAGTTTGGAATCGAATGAAACTCTTCGTAGTACTATTGATCCTAGGATAATATCAGAAAATGGATGTAGGGACGTAGATCTAGTGAAAATTACAATGAGAAAATAATCCAAAGGTTAGTAAATGACACCGTCGTCTAATAATCAAGCCGACAGAATCTGCATGGCAAATTAAGCAACCTAGCTCGCGATTAATTAGGACGGTCAACCAGGCAATAAATGTGCGACGCCAAGATCCGAGATGGGTTAATTAATTATTTACGCTAGCTATATAAATTTAACTAATTATTAAACTAAAAATATATATGTTTAGTATTATGTATGTAGTATCACTATATTTGCGTTTGAATATATTTTTTATATGATGTTAGTTTTAAAGTTATTGATGATACCTCCGTTCTAAAATATAAAATATATCAATCTAGTACTAGATTTGATTTAACTTAATACTACGAATCTGTAATAGTTAAGATATAATGTTAGAGACCATATAAAAATCTAATACTTCTTATATTTCTCTTCTTGTCTTTGATATCTAATATCCTAGGAACATGTGTAAGATTTGGATAAGTCATGATTCATGCAGTACCAGATGTGCGCTACTCTTATCCATGCTGTTTCAAGATTAGGGCAATTTATTCTCGCAAAAGTGAAAAAAACCAGTATAATTTTGTTTTATAAAGAGGATAAAAAACATTTTTGGTTAATTAAGATAAGAACATATATCCCACAATAGTACTAATCGTGTCTCTCTGTATTCTTTTTATCCATATAGTTAAATCTCAAGCGACGTACGTGGATGTGAATATATTTTCGATATTCCATTATATATGTTTCATATTATCCATCTAGCTTGCATACCAATTTAAATTAGGTAATGCTCTTCTGTTCATATTACTCTCCAAGCTTGTTCTGTTCAGTCACACCTTACGTCCCTGATCTGGAACTTGAATACTTATGATCAATTTTAGTTCATTCCTATCAACTTTGTTTATGGCTGAGTTTCTAATCCCTGGAATGTTATTACTCCGTCAATCTTGGTGCAATCTCTCTCCCTCAAGTTGATGGGAATTTGTTAGTGGTGCTCCTCTAGTACAGTTTTCTCAACAAGTTTGAAACCGGAGATGAGTGACATTAGGCAAGTGATTAGCTTAGCCACCGGTTTGGACACACCAAAAAATGACTACGGCATATTCCGAATGGTTCGTTGAAATTACGAAAATTTCTAGAATTTGTAACCAGCTTGTGTTTACTAAGAGCAAGATTAGTAGCATAGCCAAACTACTAGCTATAAAAATTAACACATTATCTATAGTAAATTTAATAGTCCACCTATATAATAGTTGGCTATAGATATATACTATATCATTAATATCTGGCTCACCCCTCTTCCTCGTATAATTTATTGTAGTCTGTGCTACAGCTGGCTATAAATTTATAGTCTGTTTTTTTTATCTTCTCTTATTTTTCTTCCATCTAAACACAAATCTAATGTATTAATTCTTATAGGTCGTTTATATTACCTTATTATACTTGCTCTAATATTCAGTTGGTTTCATTTCAGGGCATTGAGGACCTAGCTATTTAAGCCTATTTGCCTAAAAAGATCTAACATAAATGAAAACATTGACGCGGTTAGTAGGTGCTAGTATAGCGTCCTGCCTTCATGACTGTAAACGTATTCCTTGAAACAGTAATTTGTCAACACTTATGGAAATACCATGCACAAAGGCAAATCCACACAGATCGTGCATTATCAATATTAAGTTAATTCGTTTTGTTAGTAGAAAAAAGGTGAACATACCCACGGCCAAACTCTATTATATTTCTCCTGACTAAATCAGGAGTACTTAACACAGACAGTTACCTGTTACACAAGTATTGTTTTCGAGGAATATTAATAACACATATAGGAAACTGAAGTGTGCTACTCTGTTGCACCAGTTGCACAAATTGCACTTCAAAATTTTTAACCTAAAACAATGGTATTATTTTTTTGTTGATACATACTGATGCATAACATAATTAAGTTTGGGTGAAGAAAAGTTTCATGACTTCAGTGCATAACACCATACATCTGGGCTCCATCCTTCCTACCGTGCACGGTCACACGATAGAAGTTTTACGGATGCGCATTAGCATAACCAGATCCGCCACCTCCACCGCTACCGCTTCCACCATTTTGACTATCACTATTGCCACCACCATTTCCATTAGCATTTGCATTTGCCTCATTTATTGGCGGTCCGAAAATATGTGTGTTAGCCATACTAGAGCCTGATCCAGTACCGCCACCGCCTCCATGACCAAAAGATTTATAAGAACCTCCAGCTTGTCCTTCACCACCCCCACCACCATTACCACCCGCACTAGTGTATCCACCATAACCGGTGGATACACTGTCATAATTACTCCCGGATCCTGAAGCGGATCCACCACCTGCACCGTTTCCAGATCCACCATACTGGCTAGTGCTAGTACTGCCACCTCCAGCTACAGCGGTTGCATAGGAACCGGTAGGATACCCACTCTGACCAGACCCAACACCACCACCAAAACCAGATCCTCCACCATTTACATAGCCACCACCCTCACCCCCTCCTGTGCCGGTTCCACCGGCATAAGAGAGTCGAGACACTCTCGCAGCATTAGCTAATCCTATAGTTAGTAGAGCAATGAAGCCAAGAGCTAACACTCCAGTGCCTGCCATAGTATGAGATTGAACGCTATGTGAATGATAGTGAGTATTTATAGATCATGAGGATATGATGTGGTCAGTTTTTTTTTATCTCAGATCTCTGCACCATCTTGTAGTACAGCCTTGGCATCTTCCATGGGAAACGAAATGTAGGCTTAAAATATAATTAGAGTAGAAATGCATGGAGCTGGTTGACCTGTAAAATAAATTTTACATGTGATCACTATTAGATACTTATGCCCTTTAATTAGGTCACATGAGCGATCTCTCCCTAGAAGGCTTCGCTGGTGTTCCATGATCAATCGTGTACAATATACAATTTCTTTTCAAAGTAGCTCTTACGTTAATCAGAAAGATCTGACCATTGATTAAATAAATCATAATATCATGATTGTAGATCAGATTAAGAATTTATTATGTCAAATAAAATACCATAGGCTTTTAATTGTTAAGTTGGTTTTGGCCCGATATAGAGTTATTGCTAAGTATGTAATGTATATGGCGCGTGTATTTCCGTATATCAGTTGGAATAGTGCGTATTGTTGGGCATATGTTTAATTATACTTTGATTGCTATACAGATCAGCAACTCTGTATAATCAAGATTCACTAAATATTACAACGCTAATTAATTTGACTGTAATAATTAGTAAATCCTTTTTTATTTTTGCGACAGTAAATCTATACGATCACGCTTGCACCTTCCTGACAAATCCATGTTCAATTATGTTAAGAAAAATCATGTCCAATTAGTACTCAGAAAATTGTTTTCCTGCATCTTTTAGAATAGATTCTCAGTGAAAATTCAGGCAATCAAATATTTTTGACTAGACGAGACATACCAATTGGTATATTTAGTGTTTAATTAATTAAATTTGTAAAATTATACTAACAATGTCAATAGCCAGTGTAAGGCACAAGTTTTAGTTTTAACTTTAGTATCCGGTCACGTACAACAATTAGTGGAATCCAATGCGGTTTACACATGGAAATATCCTAACTGAATAATCATTATTATTTACGAATACGTATGAGATGTACAGCCTTGCTGTGCGAGACGGCAAATTAGATCCATAGTCATAGACCATTCATTGTCTAGAGAACAAATTATTTCTTGACTAATCTGAGTGTCATCTATGGACTACGGCTGATTAATGGATATGTTTCCTCAATCTAAATTCTGAAAGGCCTGACCATTGATTACGATTTAGAAATTATATTGAAACATATTATTGTAAATTTTATGGACTCTACCTTTTTACGTCGGTTTCGCTCCAAACTATATAAAACATACCATTATAAATACTGTTGATATTTTTTTCAAAATTTAATAATTGCAAAATCCAAGATTAAATAAATACAATGTTGTGTTATTTTAATTATGTAATTTTAAAATTATTAGTAAGTTGTAATTGATATGGGCTCTCTTTTTTAATCTAAGCTGTTATAGTTTAGAAAATAACCAATGTATTCAACATGTGATGGTTAAATTTTAAAAATTTATAACATCAACGACAATAGCTTCTTAGAATATTAAGGACAATCTTACTTCTGCCTATCTATCTATACCTATATTAGGGCACTTCCTACGAGATCTCACATTAACCGAAAATATCAAACCATCAGTTAGATGGATCACACTATCATGACCATTGATCATAAAACCCAATCTATTTAACGTTTTGGGCCACCTTTAAAGCCCATAAAATTTTTGCGTTAGTTTCTCTCCCGCATAGATTTATCACTAATCAGGTAACCTCTCTGGCGCCCATGCTTTGCATGGATGGAGGCCTATCGCGTATATGGTGAGTAAATTTTGTACTTCAATTTTGTTTCACTAAAAAAATACCCGTACGTTACAATGGGTAAAGGTAATTTTAAATGTAGAAATTAAAACATATGTTACAACGTATAAGTATTTTAGTTGTAGCATTTGAAGGAATTTTCTGAACGCCTTCTTTCCATAAGCCAGCTCAGGAGAAACAATAATCAACCTCCAAAAGTTTTCATATCATGAGATTGTAAAACAAAAAATAATCAAACCACCGGTTCAAAACGTTTAAATACATACGTGTTGCACTCAATTAATAACAAGCATCATAGCCTAGTAATGGAAAAGCTTATTGCTATTCACTTGGTTTTTGTTTCAAATCCCATCCTCTACAATTTTTTTGGGTTTTACCGGTTTGAACCAAAAAATA
Source organism: Oryza meyeriana var. granulata (assembly GCA_003991445.1). Classification (NCBI taxonomy): domain Eukaryota; kingdom Viridiplantae; phylum Streptophyta; class Magnoliopsida; order Poales; family Poaceae; genus Oryza; species Oryza meyeriana. Next base: position 75,559 of record RYFJ01000872.1, read on the forward strand.
GGAATTAGAAGATACGATGATGTTAGCATTACATGATGATGACGTAAGCGACAGACCAAAATTTTAGCAGAAACACTATTCGTTTTTATAATAGTAGAGATTAAGTTTAAATACTTTACAAAATGTGTTCTCAAATTTTAACGATTTGAAAATTTTAATACAACTTCAAAATATGTTTTTTATTTAAATTAGTTTCGTTTTTAAACTTGAAATATTCCAAAATATTTATGTTGTTGTATTACAAGTTTTGAACTGGCAAACTTTGAGAGAGAAAATTCCATACAATATTTGAATCTTAATAGTTTCAAGTTCAAAAATAGATTGAAAAAAGGAAACATGATTTTAAGAAAGAGTTTTGTTTTTAAATAACGCTTAAAAAGTTTAGAATTAGTTGAGAAAATTCCCAAAAATTGGATCAATTCACGATTCGAACCGTCGAAAAATACAATGTGTTACAACTTTCCTTATCTTACTGTTACCTCTACTCAAAACATTCGAACATGAACCTGAAGACCAAAAAAAAAAAAGGATTCACGCAAACAGCCAAAGCTCGTAGCTCCATATACAAGAGACATATACATGCTTACCTGCAGTAATGGTGTTTTCGTTTTGTTTGGTTTCTGATGGATATAAAAAAAAGAAAAAAAAGAAAAGTGAAACTTGCCAGCAGTAGAAGCAAGTCGAATTTTTTTTATTTTTATATTTATTTAATAAAAAATTTACAAAACTACATTTTCATTTCAAAAATTTATAAAAATATACTCCCGCCGCCCTTTGGGAGGGCGATATCCCTGAAATCGCCCTCCCAGAGGGCGATATGATGACGTGGCTGACGGCCGTTCGCCGGCTGCCCACGGCCGTCAGTCATTTTGCAGGCGGCCCTCCCGGCCACAAAAAACCCGCCCTCTGAGAGGGCGGCAAGGGGGCCGCCTGTAAAAATCCGGCCGGGGGCCGGCCATTTTACAGGCGGCCCCCTTACCGCCCTCTCAGAGGGCGGTTTTTAGCCCGGGCACTATAAAACCCCCTCCCAAACTCCAAAAATGTCATAAAATTCACTGAAATTACAGAAAAAAAAAGAGAGAGCTGAGAGCGAGCCTGAACGAAAGCAGCGAAGCTCTGTCAGCTTACTGATTTGTCTGCAGGTAAAATCTATTATCTATTTGTAATTTCTATTTCTATACATAAATTAATGTAGTATTGTACTGGTTATGTGTATAGTACTATATGAAAATAAGTTGTTACTCGTAAATCTGTAGGTCTTTAGTTAATGTGTTAGATGATTTAATTTTTGTAGAGATGTGAGGAAAATATTGGTATCTAGTTTAACTGAATTTTTTCATCAACAGAAATGTCAAATAAGGTGATATTTCAGTTATTTCACGGGCAAGGGAATGTTAGATATGGTCCAGAAGGGGTAGATCTGTCGGATTTTAGTTCAACGGCTAAGGGGATTGATAGACCAGCTGAGAGAAGTTTTGGGTCAGTGTACAACTGGCTGATGCAGGTATGGCGTACGATACACCGGAGCTGTTGGACCGAGGTCTCGACCGGTCCCACCGGTCTTACCTGTCAGCCGTGGAGGGTGCCCACTTACCCACCTTCCGTCCACGGCCTTCACGTCACCTCCTGCGGATAGATCCTCGGTTCCGTCAGAGGTAAGAGCTGTACGAATATTCATTCACATCATTTGTGCATATCTATGTTCCCCAATATTGATTATAGTGCTATATTCTGCAGGTTGTGTGAGGCTGGACTTCTTCCGCTGTGTAGGCTAGTCGAGCCCGCACCGGACGAGAGAGATCCCGCCAAGCGATGGGACGCTGATCGGTCACTTATGGCCGCACTGGTGGATCACTGGAGACCCGAGACCCATACGTTCCACCTACCGTGCGGCGAGATGACTCCTACACTCCAGGACGTGTCGTACCTGCTAGGACTTCCCCTCGCAGGAGACGCAGTCGGCCCGATCGACGGGGCGCACGGTTGGTCGCAGGACATCACTGCTCGGTTTGCGCCCGTGCATCGTCGACCTGAACTTGGACACCCAGGTTCGCTACCGCCTTACACCACGAACGGCCCCTCGCAGGCTTGGCTGTTACAGTTCACCGTAAGTCACGGATTCCTTTCATTCACAATCATCTGATCTACAAAGCAACAGAGCTGCTGACTATAATCTTCCTTTACAGCCAGATAAGCTAGCCGATGACGCCGACGATTACTCGGTGCAGCGGAGCATGGAGGCATACCTGTTGTGGCTATTCGGGTGGGTGATGTTCACCAACACTCATGGGCACGCGGTAGACAAGGGACTGATCCACTACGCTCGTGCGATTGCCGACAGCGAGGACGGCCGCGTACCGCAGTGGAGTTGGGGATCTGCTGTGCTAGCGGCGACGTACCGTGCTCTTTGTGACGCGTGCACAAAGACCGATCCAGGTGCGATTATCGCCGGTTGCCCTCTCCTTCTGCAGCTATGGGTGGCCGAGCGGTTCGCGATAGGTCGTCCTCTGATTCAGCACTCTTCCTACGAGGGCGGCCTTGGAGGATTGTACGGCCAGTGCCCGAGGACGGTCCGACTATGGGGACCATATGGTGTCGACGTAAGGTACAAATGTTGAAATTCTATATTTAGCAGTTATGCGCAACACTGACGTTTAACCTTTCCTATTTTGCAGCGTCGTTACGCCCACACGCAGGTTAGGAGGGCCTACCCCGAATTCGTTTTGGAGTTCGATCGCCTGCTGCCCAGCGACGTCGTCTGGGAGCCGTATAGTCCGCAGGCCATCCAGGCCCGTGCACCGCTCGGACTCTCTACTCTTTGCACGCGCGACCAGGCGTACTGGATGACGAGAGTGCCGTTGGTGTTCGACATCTTCGTCGAGCCCCACTCTCCGCAGCGCGTGCTGCGACAGTTCGGACTACGTCAGTACTCCCCTGTGCCCGTGCAGATCGATGTGCCGCGCGATGTGCACCGGTTAGTACAACTGCAATCTTCGTTTACTACTATAACTATTTAATATAGTCTAATGCACTCTCTGCAAATAGATATAATCGTAGGGGACATGCAGCTGGTGTTCAGTGGTATCCTCTACTGCAGAAGTACGTGGACGACTGGTTGTTGGCGACAGAGGAGGTGGTCGACGACATACATGCACACACTGAGGAGGCCTACCTAGCATACCTCACGTGGTACCAGGCCCGTACCCGCACACGCGTAACGTTCACCCCAGATGATCCACAGCCACACGTCGCCGCTACGACGGACACGTATCCTAGACACCGTGACCAGGACTACTTCCGCGCGGTACGTCACATTATCTTTGCACTTTGCTATTTCCTTTGTACGTGTCTACAGTTCTAACACATGTTCACGTCACATCTGAAATAGGCCGACGCAGCGCGACAGGTTCAGGCTGATGTAAACGCGGCGTTCGGACGATTGGACAGTGGGATTGTGCTCAATGCCGATGAGCAGAGGACGACCTTCGGGAGGATTCGTCAGGCGATGCTCACAGTGATTCGTGCCCTCACTTGTCGTGCGGTCGATGCGGTACCTCCCGTAGTTGTTACAGCAGGCAACAGCCACGGCCAGTAGGAACAGGAGCAGGAGCAGGAGTGCGACTGCAGGGTTCCAGTCAGCCATCTGGCCCCTCCAGAGGTAAATTGGACTAACCATCGGTTCATAACATGTTTCCTTCTACGACATGTACTGTTGTACATCAATATGCTTCCCTGCAGCTTTCGCTACACCGTACTTACATCCCTCTGGAGCTAGCACATCGACGCATGGAGTGTACCACGGACGACACACACGCGCAGCTGGGCATGACAACTGCCCCTCGGGCCACCACAGGAGGTCCTTCAGGTTATATCAAAGTTTATTTTTGCTTTGGCAAAATTTTGGTTTGCAATTATCAATATTTTGGTGAACATGGTTCTACTGTACAGCGTCGGGGATGTTTGCTGGCGCTGGCACCTCAACGCAGGGCGTGGGCATGACAACTGCCCCCTCGGGCCACCACAGGAGGTCCTTCAGGTTATATCAAAGTTTATTTTTGCCTTGCCAAATTTTGGTTTGCAATTTATCAATATTTTGGTGTACATGGTTCCACTCTACAGCACCGGGGATGTTTGCTGGGCGCTGGCTCCTCATGCAGGCCGCACGCGGCAAGCGGTTGGGCACCGGATCCTTTCGAGGGGGACGACTTGGAGGACTTGGGCGAGGAGATCCAGGAGATACTACCAGCCTCGCAGCTCGAAGGAGCTCCACCACCACAGACACAGGACCCACCAGCTGCCACACCCGTGCAGACGACCCGCGCTGCCGTGCCGTACACCCAGACCGGCTGAACGTACTCCCAGGGGCAGGTGCGAGCGCAGAGGGTAAGAAGACAAGAGAGGGCTAGAGGTTACGGTCCGGGCCGTAGTACGTTGCATCAGTGATAGTTTGTCTGTTGTATATCATGTTTTTTAATTCTATGTATATACTGAAGAAAACCCTTTTACTTTATTTACGCTCGTCGATCGTTTACGATCTATGTTTGTGACGAAACTGATCAAAAACATGAATTTTTCAGTTTCAATTTTACGGCGAAAGTACATTCTAAGCGGTGACAACCGAACACACGTTAATTGCATACGAACATAATGAAATTATCTATACAAAGAGTACAAACGACACATCAAACGTTTCTAGTTATCGTTATTATATGTCTTAGGGAATTTTAAACAGATAACCAAGTAGAGATGTAACTACTGTGTGCACGTGGGTACTTTCTCTTCCTTGCCGCCACAGATATGCCTGTCCGGACCGTTCGGACAGGATGAGGATGGTCCAGACTATATAACGCAAAACAACCATTTGTACAGTGCGGACCGTGCGAATAGGGTATCGATGGTCCGGACTATATACTGTGAAACAACAATTTGTACAGTCCGGACCGTCCGTATAGAGTGCGCACGGTCCGGACAGTACTCTGGGCCGCTGCAAAGTAGCCGGTCCGGACCGTCCGTATAGGGTGCGGACGGTCCGGACAGTACTCTGGGCCGCCGGCAAAGTAGCCTGTCCGGACCGTCCGTATAGGGTGCGGACGGTCCGGACAGATTTTGCAGGCGGCCCCAAAACCGCCCTCTGAGAGGGCGGCAAGGGTGCCGCCTGCAAAATAGCCGGCTCGGGGTGGCCATTTTGCAGGCGGCCCCCCGGCTACCAATAAACCGCCCTCTGAGAGGGCGGCAAGGGGCCGCCTGTAAAAGGGCTGGCCTCCGGCCAGATTTTTACAGGCGGCCCCTTGCCGCCCTCTCAGAGGGCGGTTTATTGGTGGCCGGGGGCCGCCTGCAAATGGCTGACGGCGTGGGCCGCCGGCCAAACGGCCCGTAACAGCCACGTCAATCATATCGCCCTCTGGAGGGCGATTTCAGAGATATCGCCCTCCCAAAGGGCGGCGGGAGTATATTTTTGTAAATTTTTGAAATGAAAATGTAGTTTTGTAAATTTTTTATTAAATAAATATAAAAATAAAAAAAATTCGAAGCAAGTCTAGACTCCGAGTGAACGTGAACTCTTGATCACATTACGGCCCGCCCAAAGCACACGATCCATTTTTTTCCAGACAACACGCACGCCCTGCACGGCTGGGAGCGGGAACGCGCGATCGGACAGGCCGCGCGTGCTGGGAGCGAGGACGAACAAAGTTGGCGTTGGAAGCAGATTTTGGGCCTTATGAGCCTGCTTCTCGGACAAACGTGTGGCCCATGTATAGCCATGTAGGCTCACCCGAATTAGGATCGTCACGTATATAGAAATTAGAAACCGTGTGCTGCCGCTGGTGAGAAAAGACGGACGAAAACCATGGGTAGAAACATTATTTACTTTTATAATAAATAGAGATTAAAATGCACATTTTGTATCGTTCTAAGAAGCCCACATCCGATTAGTATTCAGAAAATTTTGGTCTCGCTTATTTTAAAACAAATTGTATAGTGAAAGAACATACGGGCAAGCAAATATTTTCTTAACTGTGAAAGAACAACAGGCTGCAAACTAGCGAAGCTTCAACTGTAGAAGATAAACACCATATACTCATAAATTCATTACATAATATATTTTCTTAACAGGGATGCATGCTGGACATGGCAAACCAATCTCAGTATATTTGATATAGATTAAACATTTAATATTAATAACTACAGTCCGTATAATCTACATACTTATTAATTCCAAAATTTTATATTAAATTATAGAAAATTCTAAATTGAGAATTCAACATGAGTACAAGTCAGTGCTTACTAATTCTAAAATTTGAAAATTATTGAATCAAGGAAATAGAAAATAGCTAAAGAATATTAGGATAGATTATTATATATATATATTGTTAATTTCTAATTTTGATTTTGGAACTATAATTAAAATTAAATTGTTTTTCCTTAGAACTTTTAAAAAGTTTTTGGATATTTTTCCACAAAATTTAATAACCAATGTTTCAATATATGATAAAGTTTCAGTGTTAAGGATATGAATAATACCAGCCCATACAACGCACTGGTTGATGACTAGTTTATTTAATACAAGGCAGTTAGGCAAAAGTTATGTGGCACCACTAAAATAACCCGTTCTAGTAATGGCTTTCTGAAACCCGTTCTAGTAAAAATCAATTATAAATTGTTCACACCAAAACCATCTATAATAAATTGTCTCGTATGAGCTCTACTGAAAAATATCTCAAACTGTATTTTCAATGATTTTATAACAGTCTATAATAGTTTTAAAATAAATCAGTCTATAATAGTTGGATCGTTGGGTCTGAATCTAAACACTCCATAATTCGTTTAATGAAAACATATATGGTATCTTAGTATCTATATTGCTAACTGTTTTTAAAATTTTTCATACCTACGTGAATGACTGTAACAGCCTGAGATTTTCTCCTTAATAGAGCCACACAAAAATATACTCGAGAAATTGCCCAAAGAAATTATTTAAATAAGACAAGAGAAATTAATTAATGGAGAAAATACAAAATATCAATCTACCATGGCTGAGAGTTTTTTTCTTCTATTCCTCTTGCCAAAATACATTAACAGAATTTTTACTGGAATTTTTAGAGCAATAGAGATATTTTTAATAATTCAAAGCGTGTTATCAGAATTAAAAACCTCTTGTAAATCCCTTTTTCCTTTTCCTTCTCTTTTCTCTATTTTCTCTTTTTCCTTTCCTCTGGGCCACGGCTTATCCCTGTTCCCCCGGCCTACCCCGCGGCCCGCGTGGCACACGCCCCTTCCTCTTCCCTCTCTCTCTGCCGCTGGGCCCCGCGCGTCAGTCGCCGTACCCGTTCGCCCTCCCGCTGACTGGCCAGGCCTGCCAATCAGCTTCATCTACCTCCCGCCGATCTCGGCCTCGCTCGAACCATGCAGTGCCGTCGATCTCCTCGACTGTTCGGCCTCCCCTTCCATCCATCCTTGGTTCGAACGCTGCGGACTTGGTCTCCCCACCTCCCCGTGCACTTCCCCCATGTTCTCCGCCCCTCTCGCCCACGCCCACGAGAGAATCTCACAACCTCCCTCATAGCCGCCACTTTCTCCTCTTCGAGAAATTCGGCCACCTCGACCACGATCTCCCTTAGCCGACCCTATTTAAACCCTCACTGTGCCTTCCCACTCCTTTTCCCTCAAACTCCCAAACCTCCCGTGCATCCTAACCCCTTGCGCACCAAGAATCTGAAGCTCCGCTGTGCTCCGCCATCTCCAGCTGAGCGCCGCTGCTGGTCACCGCTCTCGCACCAACTAGCTCCACCGCACTCGGGCGCACCCACTCCAACTGTCGACTGCCCCTGTTCGCCACCGGAGCCCATCTCTCGTTGACTCCCCTTTCGGTAAGTACCGCCACCAGGCTTCAATCGTCAAATTATGCCCATCCGCCGGTTCATTTCGCCCCTAATCCTCTTCTACACTTGTGCCAGGACCTTCCTGTCGCCATCCACCCCTCAGTCACCGTTGATCACCGCCAAAACCCCGTTGGCGCCACCATCCCAAGGTCTCGCTGCTGCCTAACTCCTCTGTTGGCTGCCGTTGGTTGCACTCTCGGGCGTCACTGACTGGTGGGGCCCGCCTATCGACGATGGTCCCCTGGTCTGCTGACGCCATAAATCTCGGTCTAATGCGCAATAAATCATTTAGGGTTTAATTTTGTATAGCAAAAATGTAGAGAATCTTTAAAAATTCATAACAAATTCATACGAACTCCCATTAATTCTATTCAAATCTTATTAAATCCAAAAAAATACCAAGAATCCATTAAAAATACTTTTAGCTCATGTTTCAGTGGTCACATATACAATTTTTAATTGTTTGTGCTTTGATTGCCTTAGAAACCGACATGCCTGACCCTCCTGTGTACTACGAGGTTGTTGCAAAGTTCACTGAGTCAGAGTAATGCAAGTTGCATCATTCTCTTGACCATATTGCACCCATTTACTGTAAAATATTTGTTTTAAACCAATAAATGTGCATGATTTCATTATTTCATGTGGGTAGATTGACCTATATATGTGACAGCTATGACTTGATCACCTTGTATGCTTTTGTAGCTTGGGTAATAATCTGATTATAAATAAGGTTAGGATGCTTAGCCATGCTTAGAATCAATTAGCTCATTTTGGGAGTAAATACTCATTATTATATATTTGATGTTCAACTTTATGTCAGAAGATTGAACTTTGGACATGGTTACTTAAACAATTAAAATTTGACTTTAATGGTGGGCTATGGGTGCATGGTTTTACTGGTCGCACCCATGGTAATTAAGGACCGGTTCACGGGAATCTGTTGGGCAATTATTCATACATACCACAAGCCAGCGTGGGCAACGGCTGAGCTTGTAGCGTAGCTTCTCTCTCTCCTAGGTACTGTTGGTGAGAATGGGCATGATCGGGTTGGGTCAGCTCAGGGACGGGTTGATCGGTTTCCGGATTCATTGTGGCGCAAGGGGGTAGCCTAGCCGATACGATGTGCCCTGTCAGCAGGTGCAACCTCAGCATGGTGTGGATGGTTAGGGAGGAGTCATGTGAACGGTCCTGTCACAGCCTCTCACGGGGTGTCGTGGTAGCACACCGGCACACGGGAATGTGTGGGGGTTGTGTCTTGTGGGTATAGTTATACACCTCTGGCCAGAGTTAAAATTTGTTAGAATAGCCACGCCCGCGGTTATGGGTATTTGGTCAAGACTCACCGTGATTAGTGTCATCGTAATAATTTGACTTAAAATCTGCTATAGGGATAGGATGGTTGGTTGGGCCTGGTCAACGTGGTATAACATTGATCGGTGGTGGATTAATATTGCTTAATTATACAACCCTTTTACCCGTTTGCAAACTACTATTGTTTGCAACTACTTTTATGCAAATAAATCCTGAGCTTATCTTTGTCTCCTGTGCATTGTGCATAATTGTGGGTGTGACTTGTTTAGTACTGGGAGTGGTACTCAGCCTTGTTTCCTTTCCCCCTCTCAGTGATGGAGTACATTTCCGACGAGGATCGTCAGGAAGACTAGGCTAGATCCGCCATCAAGCTGCTTGTGGAATAGAGGCCTCCACGTGGCTAGTTGTTTATATATTTTCTTTATCTTTTTCCGCTGTATTTATGTAAGACTATTTTATTCTGTTTGTAAGACGTACTCTGTATGTCAATTTGTTATTGTATACCCTAGCTTTCCTGGACAGAAATTTAATACACAGGAATGTTTAGAAATTCGGGTCGTGAATTTCTGGGTGTTACAATGACATACATGAAACAAGGGCATGCACCCTTAAAGTGTGAAACAACTTTCCCTGGTTATCTAGCTACATCATGCACCTTGTTCCAAACAGTTTGATCTATATATTGTAACGCCCCGCTTTCAGCGAGACGTTAAACAATATTTTGCTAAAAACTACCTGTGAAAATTTCGATTCTTGAGTGCTGTGTTGTATGTCATGCCAGGATCTCAGTTTGTCTCTCTCTGTCTTGACCTCGAGGTTCGTCCTCTCAAAATGATCCGTTCCAAAATAACCTCTGAGATTGAGCCGCCGTATCCGAGCATCGCTCCTAAAACCCTAACGGCAAAGTCCTTCAATCGTCTCCTTCAAATCTTTGCTTTGATACCCGTTCCGAAGATCCGAGTCCGAATCCTGGACATCTCCCTTGAATCTTCCCGGAAACCCCTTGTTCTCTCTTCTCCTGGAAACCCCCAAAAATCCTGAGTTAAATATACCACTTGGGTATCGAACCACCATCCGAACCCTCTCCATCAAATAACATATATATACATACATACATACATACATATATATATATATATATATACCATATATATATATATATATATACCATGTATATATATATCTCCTTGAGTATACACCTACCTATAAAAATATGTATATATACATGTATACATGTACCAATCCTCCCACTCAACTCCACTAACCTGTCTACATATATATAAATATTTGTACCACTACATATATATGTATATGTGCATAAACACCCATAAACCTACCCATAGGCATATATATATGTTGGAATTCTCCCCTTGAAACCCCTATAAACTCAAGTGAAGATTTTGAATTTGAACCCCTTCACTCCTTGCAACCCTGCCCTTGGTCTCCCTTACAATTTATCAAAATCTCGAAAAAAATTCCAAGACAAAACTCTCACCAAATATCAAAACTACCCCTTGGAATCTACCCCTTGGGTCCCTGAAATTTTGCTGGATTCAAACATGAAGTTTGAATTCAAAATCCTTTTGAAAACCTCTCAAAACTCCTCTAAATAAATCCTGGAGAAAAAGAAAAAGACTCTTGTTCCTACTGGGCCGCTCTCCTTCTCTTTCGGCCCAACAATCGCACCACGCGCGCCAGCAGACCTTGGCCTAGCACTGCGCAAGACATCGGCCGCATCCCGCCGATCGCCGCCACCTGTCCCGACGCGCAACTCACCTTGCCGCTCGATCCTCTGCCGCCTGCGCTCAACCGCACCGTGTTGGATTCGCGCCATGTGCCTCCCTGCCACGTGCAACTGTTGATCTCCCTTTGCCTCGCCCGCCCGCCCGCGTGAGACCCCCGGGCCACATGGATCCTTGGCACGTGGCCCTGTGCCACTCGCCGCCGTCGATTTTTTTTCCAAACAGTGCATCTTCCTCTCGTCGTCGCCGTTTCGTTCCGTTCACGCCCACAACGCATTTGGTCAAATGCCCCGTGGCCGCCCGACGTCACCAAGGCCTCGCCGGCCCCGCCAGCGCCCGCTAGCCGCCACGGCTTGGACAGCCGCGGTCGCTGTCTTTTTTCCCCCTCTTTCGCCCCTCTCCCGCCGTGGCCCGTGGTCAAAAGAGCCACGCTGCTCACCTCACCACGGTCCCGCCTCTGCCACCACCTCCTTGACCGCGCTGAGCCGTCCCCGACCGATTCCGCGCACGGGTTTCAAGGTAGGCCGTGTGATACATCACCTACCGCCTCCCATCCCATCGCCACCATTGAATCAAATTGCAACCGTGAGAAATTTTCGCCGTGCCGCCCCCTCTTCCGCTCTTAGCCCCTCCATCATTGGACCCCCCAAGCTAAACCCCTAGCCCGAGCTCCACCTCTATAAAATCCACGAGCTCCCATTCATCCTCCTCTTCTTCGGTTCGGTTTCTCCTTGGATGCCGCGTGGCCTTGTCGTCTTCCCTATGCCCTGCCACCGTCCGCGGCCATCTCGGCGTCCTCCTCCCCAAGCAAGACTCGCCCCGGTGGTCGCCGCTTACCACGACTCGTCGCTCCCGGTCTCACTTCCCGCCTACGAGCCGCCGATGAGGCGCTGTGGTGCTCGCTAGCCTCTCTCCGCCACCTTTTTCCCCTCTGCTCCAACCGCCGCGGCATCATCCCCGCTCGTCGGTGAGCTTCTCTCCCCCATGGTCGAGTATTAGCCCATGCTGCTTCAAACGAACTCCGGGCCCGCGTCGTCGTGCGAGTGGTTTCTCCCCCTGTTCTTCACCTCGCTGCTGTCAAGCATGGCCGCGCACCGCCGACGGTTTCGCTTGGCCGACCTCCGAGCCGCCGTGGCCGATCTTCCCCTCCCCCTCCTCCCTTTTCTCCCCGCAGCAGGCGAGCTCCGAGAGCCACTACGGCCGTCGTCGTTGTCTACCTCCGTTTCTCTCTCCCCACTGCCACGGCATCCTGCCGTCGACCGCCGTCGAGCGGATTCTCGCGAATCCGAGCGCCCAAAAAGTTCGCCGCGTTCCCCTCTTTCCGCTGATGGCCGCCGCCCGCTGCCATGGTTCGCCGGGCGCTCCACGTTGCCGTCGGCCGTCGATCTTGGCCGCCCCGTCTCTCACCTCTGCCTCGCCGAGCAGGTCCACGACGAGTACCACTACCTTGTGGCCCCCACCCGAGCAGAGCAATAATCATCCCTCCCCTCGCACTCGCTGGCCCGTGGCCCCCGCGTGTGTTGTGTCGGTCTCCCGTTTCCCATGCATGCGCTCGGTCCACTGCGCCACAGACACCGACAAGTGGGCCATGTTCCCTTGGTCCACTCCTGGACCAGCCCGTGCTCCCTCTGAGTGGCTGCCAAGTGGGCCACCTAGGCCCACTGCCCTCTAGTCTCCTCTCTGTACACCACTGACATGTGGGCCAGGGTGCCAGCGGCCCCACCTGTCAGTGACACCCAGGGAATATTCCCTTGAATATTCCCCTCTGAAAATCAAATAATTCTTTTCCATTTATTCCCAAAATTCAATTTAATCTTCAAAAAATCATATCTTTTAATCCGTGACTCCGATTGACTCTGTTCCAACTCCAGTAATTTTCTAAAATTGAGATCTATTTTATGGCACTATTATTAGCACTAAATAGGATCTGTATCTTAGACTTTGTGTAGATTTTTTGTGTTTGCGCATAGTAATGGTCGCCGAAAATTTATTTCGGAGCCGATTTCGCGACGATTTCTCGAAGACTCGTAAAGGCTTATAGCAAGGCAAGTCACCTTTGATCATCTCGAGCCTATAATTTTGGAACTAAGTATTTTATTTGACAAATCACATACGCTAGGTTACACTATTAGAATTTCTCGGCCGCGGTCGCAAGACGACCGACGGACCACCTACCCATTTTTTACATGACTTCCTTAATTGATTGCGATTCCCTTACATTTCCTTGTCACCGTCCTTGATAGATCCCGGTATCTGTGTCGACGGGCATGGTATTGGTAATCGCCTATCGAATTTAAAAATGACTACGATGGGTAAAATTTGGGTTTACGAAACTTTGGAAAACCCGACACCTGGGTCGGTGCCTTGAAAATAAAATAGTTTGTGAAAACTGCAGTGCGGGGATCGTGCAAGCAGAATGAGTCTCCCGCACTACAGCTAGGATCGATTCATCTGGAATTTCATCCGAACATATGACAGTACAACCACATGGGTGATATGGGATAACTCATGGCTGAGTAACTAGCCTCCCAAGGACGTCTTGCGTGCCATTGGACTGTGGATCGTGTGGGAGGGTGTCGAGGGTGCCTCTTGGGTTCCTGGCACAGCATGGTCTCGGACCTACCTTGTTGTTGGTTTGAGGACCCCTCCAATTGGCATGGGGTAACCTGGGAGGGTTTAGGAAATGCCTTATCGCGAAAACCTCTATGTCACCAAATCGTACCCAATGCGTGTGAGCTGGTGATTAGAGTGAGTCACGTTATGTGGGTAAAGTGTACTCCCTCTGTAGAGGTTTAAACTGTTTGAACAGCCGTGCCTGCGGTCATGGGTGGATGTGAGGTGATTCCTTAGCGTAGTTTTGTTTGACAACTGTTTACGAAGGATGTTTGCGGATTGGAAATCCGATTTTGAAAAATATTGTGAAGCTATCATAGACAGTAGGGTTGTGTGCCCAATGAGGTTGGATCAGCTGGTGGAGCTGGATCCCAGAGGCCAACTCTTGAGAGTTGCGCTGATTTAAAGATTGATACAATTCACTCCGATCGGGCAAGACTCACCTCGCCCTGGTTGTTGAGAAGCACACACTAGTGGATTTAAAAAGATTTAAATAAAGCAGATTGCAAAATAACCAGCCTCCCTTTGAAGCTTGCAACAACCACCTAAGTTTCCCTGGCTTGCTGAGTACGTAAGTACTCACCCTTGCTCTATATATATATAGTTCTTCGCCGAGAGCTGGATGCTGGAGTTGCAGTGAAGAGAGAATTAGGGTTTCGTCCTGGTTTCCAGCCGTTGCTTGTGTGTTAGGACTTAGTCCGCTGTTCCGCTACTGTCGCTGCCTCTGTGTTTTTCGTTGCTGTCTCCGGTTTGCTCCGAAGCTGCAACGTAAGTTAAGGTATGAGTCTATTTAATTATTTATTTATTAAAGGTACTGCAATGATGCACGTTTGTTTGCCGTGGATACCAGCGCTGTGTCCTGGAACTGGTATTAGTATCGCGGTTCTGCGGGAAGACAATTCACACTGTATTCTTGCGGCACACCCTATTTGGTACTGTGTTACGGCGGTACCAGATCGGGGTGTAACATATATGCCGCATTAGAGTAGCATTGTAGCACTGTTTTGGTCAATACAGCAGCGGTAGTAAGTAAACAATCATGCTAGTTGACGTATTGGACCAGGGGCAACATAGATGTTTGTAGTTGATTTGGATAGCACACATAGGGGCCATCAAGTAGTACTTCTATAGAATAACAAATAATGCATATGCGAGGTCGTAACTTGGTCAATCCTAGCACCTTGCATTGCTCAATATTAATACACCTTGTCAAGTATGAAGCATATCCATCCGAAAATTTTACATCCCTTAAAAATTCTAAAAACGAAATCTGTTGTTCCTTTGTCATGGTATAGCATGCTGGTGGCAAAATATATGAATTTCCATCTTGCTTTAAGTATAGTTCATTTCTAATGCAAAGATCTTGTAAATCAATCCTAACACTAATAATGTCCTTTGTCTTTACTTCAATATCAAGAAGTGTACCAAGAAGGTTATCACATATATTCTTCTCAATATGCATTACATCTAGATTATGCCTCAACTTCAAATGTGACCAATATGTCAAGTCAAACAAGCTAACTTTCTAGTTCCAACTTGGCTAATCCTTCTATGCACATTTTCTCTTCTTGTTGACAAGGTGTTTTCCTAGTTTAAAATCTTTAACCTCCTCCTATTTTTGCAGTAGCTCTTCAGTTGAAAATTCTCTTAGTTTTTCCCGATTTTCATGTTGACCATTAAATGATTTGCTTCTTCGCCAAGGATGATCCATTGGAAGGAAACGACGGTGGCCAAGATAGCCAATTTTGTACCTTAGTCCCTGCAAACATGGATCTTCATCACAATGCACACATGCATAATATCCTTTTGTGCTACGCACTGATACAGTGCCTAATGCTGGGTAATCACGAGTACATGATATAATTGCAGCATGCAGATCGAACATACTTTCACTAAATGCATCATAGGTACGAACACCGTCCCACAGATCAAGCATATCCTCTATGAAAGGTTGCATCAATAAATCGAAATCCTTTCCTGGAGCTTTTGGGCCTAGATAAGTAAGGTCATCATAAAGTTAGATTGATCCATGCATGTCCATGGTGGAAAGTTGTAGGCCACAGCAAATACATGCCACATGCTATAGGAGTTGCTTATATTGCCAAAAGAATTAAAACCATCTGTAGCAAGGCCTAGTCTCACATTTCTCGCATCTTGTGCAAACCATTCATACTCTATCAAAATCCTTCCATGCTTCACCATCAGCAGGGTGCCTCATTTCATTCTCAATGTGCTGTAGCTTCACCTTATGCCATTGAGTGTTCTCTGTTGTTTCTTTTGACATGAATAATCATTGTAATCTTGGCTTTACAAAAAAATAACGCAATACCTTCCGAGGAGTACTTTTTTTCCCATTTGAGTCTTTCCACCTTGATTCTTCACAAACTGGGCAATGATCATATTTGGCATACTCTTTCCAAAAAAGGACACAATTGTTTGTGCACACATGAATTGATTCATACCCTAGCCCTCACTGACGGAGGAGATTTTTTGCCTCATAGTAAGATTTTGGTAGTGTATTACCAGTTGGGAATGCCATGGAAAGCAACTAAAGTAGTGGATCAAAAGTAGAGTTGGCAATCCTGTAGTAGGACTTGATATGAAGCAGCTTAATGAGAAAAGAAAATCTGGAAAACCTGGCACATCCTGGGTAAAGTTCAGTTTTGGCATCCTCTAAGATATTTTGCAAACATTGGTTTACCTCTAACTGAGACTTTGTGGTGTATAAGTCTCCTAGTAGCTATGGAATTCCATCCTCTTCTTTGTCTTGCTAGTCTGCTTCAAACTCATCATGAGGTACATTTTCCATGTAATCAGGGGCTTGGCTCTCAATCTCATTATTTTCCTCATCTTCAAGAATAAGTGGTTCTCCATGATGGACCCACCTAGTGTAAGTACTTAACATGCCATAAATATATATGGTCTTCCACTTTCGCTTGAGCTTTAAGCTTTTGATTGAGACATTCACAACATGGACAAAGTATTTCAGCATTTTCATCAAAACGTGCTCAAACAAAATGCATGAAGTTCTTCACACCATTAATATACACAGGGGTAAATGGTCTTTAATTCATCCAGGTTTTGTTCATATGATCATAAAACATAAGTTAGATACAACTTTTATAAATTAATGACTGGCATACAAATATACAATGCACTGCTAATGCAACTACTAGCAAAAGTTTACTTCTAGTCAATTTTTTGTTGGAAGTAGCTTAGTATGTTCCATGCATACAAGCCATGAGATAACATTATACTAATTCGTGGCAAACACTTTGATAAATCTTATCTCATAACATGTTATACAAGTATGACATTTTATCCTCTTATTTATAATTAGAAAACCGAACTATCTCATCCAAACATTTCATCGAGCATCTTCCATGCATCCAAATAAATTGCATTTTGGAAGGCATTTTTTTTACTTCTTACAGAAAAGTTCAACTAGGAAAATCCAACAAAACCAATCAAACAACAGAACTTCATCTCATAGGAAACAAGAAATCGAGAAATACTCATGCTAAGAAAACTTACCTTTATGCATCGAAGACAAATCTTATGTCGTTAATTAGGCTATAACCATTTGGGACAAATTGAGAAGAAGAGGCTAAATTTCCTACAAATCTAATACATAATCTTCACATCTCTCCTTGTGAATTGAGTAGATCTAAGCCAAGGTCTTCCTTCACTAGAGTTACTTTCTCACTACCAAAATATGAAAAGTGAGTGGATGAGAAATGAGTGGGCTCGGGCTCAGGTCAGGGATAGGGCGTGTAACCTATAAATAGGGGTGAAAACGTATCAGATTTGGATGGATAGTGATCGTACCATATCTTAAACCATAATTTTTAAGAGTATTCAGAGCGGGCGCGGATGGTGTGCGGATGTGGAGCAGATTGTTTTAGATGGCGGTTGCGGTGCGGAGCCGGTGCGGACTTGGCTCGGAAACGGATTAAAATCTTTAAATGTGACGTGTATATGCAATCAATACAACATTAAGTCATCAATATAATGGGTAACAATACTGTAACAATATCACAAGAGCGGGGAGAAGACGGCGGAGAGGAGGCGTCGACGGCAAGGACGGTAGGCAGCGGCGCGGGGTGCCTGCTGTGTTGGGGCAAATCAAGTCGCAGCCACGGCCTCTGCGCATTGGTGCTACCCGTGACAAACCAGAGTGTAGAAAGAGCGAATTATGGAGGGTTAGGTTAAGATGGATGGGCTATTGGGCTGGATGCTTGGATGGTTGGATGGGCTAGCTCAGATTAAATGGGCCAAATAGAGTAGCCTCATGGCCTAAAAAATCAGATTATCCGCCAAATCTTCTACCAGATAATCCACTTGAAATATCGGATAATCTGCATCCGCCGGATATTGCTGATACCATATCCGACTCCGAATCGGCATGCTACTATCTGTATCCGAATCCATATCCACCAGATATTTACAAACCCTTACCATATCCTCACTTGGAACGGATCAGATCCGATATTATCCAATCTATTTTCACCCCTACCTATAAAAATCGATGATGAAAATACAATTTGTCGTTAACTATAGAGAATATTCCCTAGTGAGGCATTACTATGACGAAATGGAATCGTCATATGTCTCATAACATTTTGTGATAAATAAAAAATATCATAATGTAAATATTTCGTCCCTACTCTTCCACGTGATATTCGGTAACGAATACTCCTCCAATTTTTATGATGAATATTTTTGTGTCGTCACATGTATAGACAAGTTCAGGCCCCTATCATTTTTATGACGCAACAAAATCCGTTATTCATTGTGTATATTCAATGATGTTTTCTTAAAACATTATAATTTTTTTTGTCATAAAAGATCAAATCTCTTGTAGTGAATGCGTATAACCTAAGTTAATTAGTACTTTAGAGATAGTCATGGTTAGTGCACACGTGCTATTTATCTACAGTAAGATTCGTATGTAAATTTAAAGTAATTAAAAGCACGAAGATTAGCTTAATTCTTTTGGAATAATCACACTCACGAGTTGTATATGGAAACTTTGGGGCGTACTTGGTCCAACTGTAATGGCACCTTTTGCGTGGTAAAATCTGTAGATACAATGTAAGACTAAACGTCCATTAAATATTTTTTAAGCGCTACTAAATTGCCACATATCACTCTAATAAATTAGAAAAAATACTAAAAAGATCCATTAAACATTCTTTAAAACGCTACTAAGCCGCTACATGTCAATCTAATAAGTTAGAAAAAATCTGAAAAATTCTGAGAAAAAAACAAAACATCTTAGCTTTAATTTTTACTAAATCTATGGGCCAATTATTACTAGCTATCAGATTAAACATTGCCTAAGTCCTAGCACGTCACGGCCAGCGTAACATAGCCGGCTGCGCACTCCACCGTCCAGTCCGATCAAGCGATGCTCCGTTCTTTGGAACACAGAAAGCTATGTGCTTCAAAACTGCATCAGGTGCATCCGGTGTATTGAGTCTAAGCGCTCGCAGCACATGTGCCACGGGATATTGGTTACAAGTCACGGTGTGGTAGCGCATTACCCGTAGCCGAACCACATGAGAAGCTAGAGGATGCGATTAACGCAGAGATGCCGGCGGTCGCATCAACAAAAGCAGTAGAGAGGACTGTTTGGGTTAGATTATTGAGTAGATTAGTGACGTAGAATATCTGTCTAATTGTAGGGGTAAATTAAATATTTTTATAAATAAAATAAGTGGTCTAATCAATGCAAGAGAAGAAAGTTTTTTTGAGAAAACATATTTTTAAAACATAGAGCAAATAATCTGTTTCAATAATCCAGTGAATAATATAAAAAGAACATGGCCTAAACTATTATCTATATGTACCACTGAGGCTAAAAAAACCTAGAATTTTGTATCCATTTTATAACATAACCACGTCTGAAATTTCTGTCAAGAATATATATCAAAATAACAAAATAAGAATGAAACTTTTGATGCATCCATTATATATAAAAAATATGAAAAAATTTGGCAATATAGGGTATATAGTCATATATCACTTCATGGCACATGCGCAGTTAAATTAGGTCTACAATGTAAAAAAACAAATATATTTGATGGTAACATTCGTAACAATTACAGATGAACCTTTTTGCACTCTTAATTAGCTTTATAACAGTAAAATCTTCTATTGTATCATAAATATCCATCAAAGATCCTCGAGTTTAATCCAATTCTTTAGCTAAAAAACACTTTAAGCTGTATAGGACAATCTACTAGGTCTATACAATGATAGTCTATGAATTCTACATCCCATATATTAGTCAAAGTGCTAGGTCAGTGGAGTGGAGGATGCCACCAACCAATGACAGGACAGTAGGTGATGGCAAGTAGCTTGCGGCAATGGGTAATGGCACGGTGTCAAATTTTTTCGATATATCTTTGCCTTTACCCTAAGTACTTAGGGCACGAGGAGATAGGGACGATATCTTGCGCACATTCTCTAATCCAATGAACTTGGAGCCCTTTTTATGTGGAAATAAGATTTTTTTTTACTTCAATTATGTATGACGATGAAGCTACCATTGGGAAGAAGAATAGTAGTTGATTTTAATTGCAAAAAAAAATAACTTAGGAAAACAAAATATTTATGTTAAATAGATATGATGTTCACTTAGTTCGATTAGTTTGGGGTACATAAAACATACTAGACTTATTCACTAGAATTTACCCGAAATAAATAGGCCCTGATAACTAGAACTTACAACACAAAAATAGACTACAGTATAGGCCATTTAAAATTTTATAAAAAATTTACACATAATAATTATATATATAATTTTTTCCATAAAAATAGTCAAATGTGTTAAAAATGAAAGAAATTAACTCTCAAGCAATGTCCTATCCACCAATTGTTGTGTCAAGATTGTTGAGAAGGCGCGCATACATCTCAACTTGGTATGAACAAACGAGCACATATGCAATCGAACAATAGAAGATAACACATGATACTAAGTGACCGTCCATCAACACAAGAAAAGCGAGAGAAAGGAAGCCATCGACCAACAATTAGACAACAGGTGATGACAAGTAGCTTGCAACTAAATTCAATATGTTAAATAGGTGAGGTTTTTCATTTAGTTTGGTGAATTCAGGAGATGTAAATCATAAAAAACTCATTGATTAGAACTAATGCGACAAAAATATAATGTGCATAATTAGAATTCATATGACAAACTAGATTTTTGTCTAAAACACTTACAATTTTATAAACAATCAACATATACTATTAAACTTACACAGTTGCGGTCTTATTTTATATTTATTTCTTTCAAAAAAAGAAGTGAAAATGTGAGGAAAGAAGAAATTAACTCCCAATAATTATTGATATTTATACTAGCCACCCATGCAGTTGCATGAAATTAACTCCTAATAATTATTGATATTTACACTAGCTAGCCGCGTAGTTGCATGAATGATTTGTCCACTTATGTCCATATAAGGTTCTAACTTGATGAGAATAACATTCTTTAAGAGCCCCTTAATTTGTAACGCAAGATTGAGAAAACACGGGATTGAGAATACAAGTGTAGAATAGAGGATTGCAAAACACATGAAAAATAAAGGAATTATTGTTTGGAAAGACTAAAAAAAATACAGGAATTAGATGGGAGATAAAGACTCTTAGGCCATTCCTAGTGATATGTTTCATTTTTATGTTTTTAAGTGTGTAATATAAGCAATAACGCATTTAGTTAATGCATGAAATAGTTTATACAATACATTGTTTTATTTTTGTTGATTCATAGGCAATACATGCAAGACACAATTTATATTGGAAATAATGTACACATGGTTTTATCTAGATGAAACCTATTTTATCTTTCTCTTCATTAACTCCTTGCCACATCATCAAAAATATTGACATGGCATTTTATTTAATGAGAATGAAACTCCCAATGGGAGTGGCCTTAAGGAAAACTTCCATGTGGTTGGGCCTCATGAGACCTTGCCTTCAAAATCTTCTTGTTTTGTGCCATTTCATAGGAATTTTATAGGATTGCTAGAGTCCTAGTCCTTTGTTTCAAAGGACCAAATAGGACATTTTCTTATAGGATTCAAACCCTTCAAATTTCCTATGCTTTTTATACAAATGTTAAGTCAGTTTTACATGTAATTATGTTTAATCGACTTTCAGAGGATATTTTTTCTAATTTCTAGGAACGTGTTTCATTTAGTTTGGTTACTTCACAAATGTTAATCGTGTTAATATTATTGATTTGAATAGGCACAACAAAAATATACTCTTGATAATTGGAATTTGACTTCTGTTTAAGACATATGAAAAATTATAAATATTCTACTCATGCATATATATTTATAGAATTGTTGATTTTATTTTTAAAATAAATTTATTTCTAGAAAACAATCAAACATGTTATTGTTGAAATCATTTGTGTAGTAATTTAGTTGCTTACATACTTAAAGCCCTTTTTAGGAATAATTTGAGAATAAAAACATGAAATTGGTGAAATTCTGAAATAGATGAAAACAATGTTCTTTAATTCATCCATGATTTGGTGACCACTGCACATGCACTCAGTGATGCGATTTTGATCAGACAAGAACTCTAAGATTTATTGCGGCACAATTTGAATGTCATAGGTATCTTGCATGTCATTTATGTTGATTTTAAGCATGGGAATCAATTAGTTGGTATGCTACCTGGATGGTATTAGTAGAACATGCCTATCCACAAAGTTTCAAGTATAGCTTATTATTGACTCGATATTTGGTAACAAAGATGAGAGTCAACGATCATTTATTTAAAAGGAAATGACCTGATCTTTAGTATGCCCTTAATTTATAAGTCCTGTATTCGAAACAAATTATAATATCACATTCAAAAAACAAGGATGCCCATGTAAGCATGTCGGGCACCTCTCTTGAATTTAGAAAAAATCCTATGAGAAAAACTCTCCTTGGACTTCTCTTGAAGCTTCTAATAAATTAGAAAATTCTAAAAATTATGACAAAGGATCTAATGCCTTTTATGCCCTTCATAATAACTTGATTTATTTCTCTTATCACGTGGAACTCACCAGCTGTGGACTTGAAGTTCTGAATGCACCATGCATACATGTCGGGGTCCATAGATTTTGATCTAGGTTTTTTTTTTACAAATAAACAATCTATTGATAATCAATAATCATATCTAAATCCGTTCGAACCATACTAAAAACCAAAATACCCAACACTTCAATTTTACACCCAATATATAATAGACAGTTAGATATCTAATGCTTTTGAAGCAACTTAATTTCTCTCTATGCATACATGCGGGGAGCTATATGCATTGATGTTGGTGATTTTATAAATAAACGATCTGTAAAGGATCAACAATACCAGTCAAAAATTTTAGATAAAGATCATAAATTTAAAATAGTATCAAATAATCACCTAAGATCAAATAATATGCACATCTTTACGGTAATAAAATTTATGAAACATTAAATAAGATGCTCAAGCATGTGCGTGGGCTTTCTTCCTAGTTAGTATAAATGATTATATTTTCTTGAAGTGAACTGTCAAAGAAAAAAAGTCCATATACCAACCCCCTCTCCCTCTAAACTTTGGCTAGAAGTATGTCTAGCACCCTAAACTTTAAAACTAGATATCCAAACCCCCAAACTTTGCATTATCATTCATATTACCCACTAAAGTGACTTTGGAGGGTGGTTTTGTATATTTGGAAGCTTAAAGAAGTAGTTTTCAATAACTTATGTAATATATTTATGTATTGTGAACCCTCGGTCCTTAGTTTATACTCCATAGTGATGCCATACTAATATTATGTTGTTGTCGTCAACAAAAATCTGACTATAGTAAAATATATACCTGGGCCCTGTTTGTGGTTTGCCTCTCCTCTGGAGTATACAGGTCAAACACACCATGGATTTTTATATAGTTTCGAGACCTCCTCAGAGTAATAACCTTATGTCCTATTGGTATTGATATATGGAATGTATATGGTTACAAAGGCCTATATGTCGACCTAAGCTAAACCTAGTCAACTAATCTCGTTGAGGATTCCAGCGAGATGGATGGCTTGTGATGGATAGGTACATCCTATTGATATTGATATATGAAAAGGATATTGTTACGAAGGTGTATATGTGGACCTAATCTAGGCGTAGTCAACTAATCTCATCAAGGATTCTAGCATGATGGCTTGTAATGGAGTGGTCGGCGGAATCCCTTGGGCTTGTGTATGACTTGATGATGATGTCTCTACAAACTCAAGATTATTGGCTTGTGGGTTGATTCGATTGTTTATTGATGCATGAACCCTCTCCTGGACCGTATATTTATACTCCTAGATCCTCTCTTTTTTTACTTAAACCACTGCGGGGGATGCCCCCCACAGTTAATATATTAAAAAGGCCTAAAAGAGTATGTGCAAAGTAAAACAGAAACAAAAGATTACAACAGAGAAAGCCAAGCAATCAGAGTATCTTCCTTGGGGGGTTTTAATCTATACAAAAGCAAATAGAGATCGTCCTTGTAAAGACATCTCCAAGCAGCCACTGAAGCTGTCTGCCTTCAAAGATAATACCATTCCTCTGTTTCCAAATGTGTCAGGCTGCATAAAGTGTTTTCTCCTAGTCAGGATGGACTCATTGAGATAATCTTGGAATCCTCTTCGGCAATCCTAGTCAAGTCTAAGTAGGCCCTCTCAATCTTGCCAAAGCGGGACTGGTATTCTTTTATCAGTTTGGGATTTTATCCCCGTTTATGGGAATTTTTCCCACAGAAATATAGGTATTTTATACATGTATTAACGTTACCAGATGTCGCTGGGGTATCCTATATTTTATACACCGACAACCGGAAATTGTTTGTAAGTTAGAGAGAACTAGGGAGTAAAAAGGAAATATTTAAGTACAGATTTTCACATATATGTCCAATGCTTATGTCACATGGCCAAACTCATCTAACATATATGCAAATTAGAAAAAGTCATCTTGCAAAACCACCTTGGAGGGCTATATGAACAGTATTATAAAGTTCAGGGTGTTGAATGTTTGGTTTCAAAGTTTAGAATGCTAGATGTACTTTTTATCAAAGTTTAGAGGGGCATTTATATGGTTTCCATTTGCAAAATGATCAATTATGTGCAACATCATGTCAAGTGGTGCAAGTTACCATGAGAACCTATATAGAGTGATATATAGAGCGATTAGTCTAGTGCAACAACTTGATTGTTGGGTATATCTTTATGCCTAGAATGCGCCAAGTGGCATTATGAGCTAGATGGGTGATCATTTACCAAGTTAGGAGTCATTGCATACACTTTGTATATATTTTCTTGGAACATAATTTACTCTTTTTTAGTCAAGTACATATCAAAGCTGGATATGATAAAGACTAGCTCATAATATTTATGTCATGGGAGGGAAAGTTCGTGAATATTAACCGAATGGCACAATACCACAATTCAGCCACAAATCACTAGATACTTTAATATATGTACTAAAATAATAGAACCTTTTATTTCTTGCTAAACACATAAAAAAGTACAACTAAAAAGTAGAAAACAAAACTACGATGTTACTGCAATGCAACATTACACACTAGGCTCTATCTTTAGATTGGTTGATAAATACAATTAGGGTTCGGAAGCACCATATCCAGATCCACCACCTTGGCCACTACCACTCCCACCATTTTGGCCCGCACCTTTGCCATTACGACAACCATTAGCATCTGCATTTACATACTTTGGTACTCCTAAATATGTATTCGCTGAACTAGAGCCAGCGCCAGTACTGCTACCAGCCCCAAAACCACTAGATCCATAAGAACCTCCAACTTGCCCTCCACCACCACGTCGACCGTTACCTCTAGCGCTAGAGATTCCACCATAACTAGTAAAATACGTGGCAGTGTATTGACTAGATCTTGAACCCGAGTCAGCTCCACTACCAGCACCGTATCCACCATATTGGCTACTTCCACCACCTCCACCTCCTTCTCCACCAGTTGTATGGGCAGTGTTGCCGCTTTGACCAGACCGAGTCGTGCAGGGGCACCGTCGATGGGAAAGACCCTGCTTGTAGAGTCGACACGTGGTCCTTCCGTCGGCGAAACGCCTGCAGAACTCAGAAAAAATGTATTCCTCACTTGGTTAAGTTGAATTTGAATCATAGGCCAAGTTTGCAAAAGTTTTGTACTATTCAATATCCAAACGGCCATAATCTTCATAGAGCAAAAATTAAATATCGACACGACTGACGATCTTAATATAGCATATGGAAAATATATTGAATAAAAACAATGCTTACAGATTTAAAATGGAACAATTTTTCTATACATATGAAAATTGCTCTCAGATGTGATGAGGTTGGGTTAGATGGTATCTTGTACATCCACCACACCTAGTCGTCATTATTCACATATCAAATAGTGATAAAATTTAAGCAAACTTGGCTACATGTGTGGATGGCATGGTAGAATTAGCCGAGTCGTACAAGGGCACCGTCGACGGAAAGGACCACGCTTGTCGAGTCGACACGTGGTCCTTCGGTCGACGGCGCGTGATACGAGGGTGCGCCCGACCTTCACGGTGTAGAATCGAAAATACTCGTGAAACCTGACGAATGTGGTGCAGCCAACCGTTGCATGTGCAACAACCTGCAGCATAGGGTTCACCCAACCTCACGTTGTCCACTCAACCAAGTCAAGTGGATTACAATCCTCGTTGCAATCACAAAGAACTTGCAAGAACAATGGGAAGGAATGCATAATCTCAGAGATGATTCAGCCTCTGGCTAGAACACTCAAGAAAAATGCATTTAGCATGTTGTTTCAATCTGAAAAATGTTTTTCCCAAAAAAAATAATCTCCTTACACATCGAGAAAGATCCTATTATATAGAAGGGATGGATAGAGATGGAGAGGTGTCCAGATCTGATCTGGATGTTTTTCAATGCATTAAAACATAATTGGTGTGCAGCACCCTAATTAAGGCAAATAAAAAAAGGTTGATAGTTTCTAGGATCCAAATTCATTCGATGATAATTCACTGCTCTGGTGGAATTATTGGATGGGGCCGGATCCGTTGGAAAGCTTATCTCATAAACTTTCCAAGCTGTGGTCGAACACATTTATTGGATTTAAGATGCAATTTCTATGAACATTTTATTCCCAACTGCTCACTGGAAACCGAAATGGCCTTCATGGCATTCATTGCTTGATTGATGGCTGTTGATGACTTGGTGCTGCTTCTTTTGAGATTCTCCATTGTATTCATACCTGAGAGCAATTAAATTATAGGCATTAGGTAGCAGCTGATTCTCATGTGTAATGCTATTCTTACTTAGGAGCGAGTTCACCTGTTGATTTATTTGCTTTGCATGAGCGCGGGTTATTGCTCCTTCAAAATGATTTGTAATATCTTGATCAATAGGGAAAGGAACTGACGATGATGCTAGACTGCCCGTATCATCCTCCCCTTCTTGAAAAGGAGTCGTCCTCGACTCTGTTTCTTCTGGTCCAAAGAATGGTGACAAATCTGCAACATTGAAAGTAGTACTCACATTGTAGTCATCTCCAGGAAGCTCAATCTTGTATGCATTGTCGTTTATCTTCTCTAACACTTTGAATGGACCATCAACACGTGGCATAAGCTTGGACTTGCGCTTCTCCGGAAAACGCTCTTTGCGTAGATGCACCCAAACCAGATCACCCGATTTGAAAAGCATTTTCTTACGTCCTTTATTTGCCTTTTGAGCGAAATATTGTGCCTTCTTCTCTATAGCTTCCTTGGTCTTCAGATGCAAAGCTTTCACAAATTCAGCGCACTTTGCCGCCTCCATATTTGCTCTCTCTTGGACAGGAAGTGGCAACAAATCAAGCGGTGTGAGTGGCTTAAAACCATACACCACTTCAAACGGGCACAATTGTGTTGTTGAGTGAACAGCTCTATTGTATGCAAATTCAACATGTGGAAGGCAGTCCTCCCATTCCTTCAAGTTCTTCTTGATCATTGTTCGCAGCAACATGGAGAGTGTACGGTTTACCACCTCTGTTTGACCATCAGTTTGTGGGTGACAAGTTGTTGAAAACAACAATTTTGTTCCAAGCTTGGCCCACAATGCCTTCCAAAAGTAACTCATAAACTTCACATCATGATCTGAAACAATGGTTCTAGGCACCCCATGCAATCTCAAAATTTCCCTGAAAAACAAATCAGCAATATATGAAGCATCGTCGGTCTTGTGGCAAGGAATAAAGTGTGCCATTTTAGAAAACCTATCCACTGTTACAAATATTGAATCTCTCCCCCTCTTTGTCCTAGGCAATCCTACAATAAAATCCATGCTAATATCCTCCCAAGGTACACTAGGAACAGGAAGTGGAGTATACAAGCCATATGGATTAAGTTTGGACTTAGCTTTTTGGCATGTGGCACATCGCTGCACAAATCGTTGAACATCTCGTCGCATCTTTGACCAATAAAAATTATTGGACAGCATGGCCAAAGTCTTTTCTCTCCCAAAATGTCCCATCAAACCACCACCATGTGATTCCTGTAACAACAGCAAACGCATGGACAAATCTGGAACGCATAGCTTGTTAGCATGGAACAAGAACCTGTCATGAACATGAAAGTTTTTCCAGCCTTTTCCATCTTTACATTTAGAGTATGGCTTAGTAAATTCTTTATCTACAACATACAAATCTTTCAAACTTTCCACACCCGGAATTTGAATATCAAGTTGAGATAAAAGAACGATCCTGCGGGATAAGGCATCAGCAACAATATTTTCTTTACCTTTCTTGTGCTTCACAATATACGGAAAAGATTCAATAAACTCCATCCATTTGGCATGTCTGCGGTTCAATTTAGCTTGCCCTCTCAAGTATTTCAAAGCTTCATGATCAGAATGAATGATAAATTCTTTGGGCAAAAGATAATGTTGCCATGTTTCCAGAACACGGACCAAAGCATACAATTCTTTGTCATAAACAGAATAATTCAATTGAGCACCACCAAATTTCTCACTAAAGTATGCTACTGGTTTTCCCTCTTGCATCAAAACACCACCAATGCCCAAACCACTAGCATCATATTCAATTTCAAATAGTTTGTCAAAATTAGGCAAATTAAGTAAAGGTGCTTCAGTTAGACATTTCTTAAGTTCTTGAAATGCCTTTTCTTGTGGCTTACCCCAAACAAAGTCAATACCTTTCTTGGTGAGCTCGTTTAAAGGAGCAGCGATGGTGCTGAAATTTTTCACAAAGCATCGATAAAACCCAGCAAGCCCATGAAAGCTCCTTACTTGACCAACATTGACAGGTGTAGGCCAATTCTTGATTGCTTCAACTTTGGATTCATCCACTTCTACTCCCTGTGCAGAAACAACAAAACCCAAAAACACAACCTTGTTTGTGCAAAATGTGCACTTCTCCATGTTAGCATACAATTTTTCAATTCAAAGTACTTGCAGCACTTGTTTGATATGCTCAACATGCTCTTCCATGGTACGACTGTATATGAGAATGTCATCAAAATATACCACAACAAATTTTCCAATGAAAGCCCTCAAAACATGATTCATTACTCTCATGAATGTGCTAGGTGCATTAGTTAAACCAAAAGACATGACTAACCACTCATACAAACCAAATTTTGTTTTGAAAGCAGTTTTCCATTCATCTCCCTTTTTCATTCTGATTTGATGATACCCACTACGCAAATCAATTTTAGAGAAAATAACAGCATCACTCAATTCATCGAGCATATCATCCAACCTAGGAATAGGATGACGATATCTAATAGTGATATTGTTAATTGCTCTGCAATCTACACACATGCGCCATGTACCATCTTTCTTAGGAACTAAAATAACAGGGACAGCACAAGGGCTAAGGCTTTCACGTACATACCCTTTGTCAAGAAGCGCTTGTATCTGTTGATCAATTTCCTTTGTTTCTTCTGGATTGGTACGGTACGGTGGTCGATTTGGAAGGGAAGCTCCTGGGATTAAGTTGATTTGGTGTTCAATGCCGCGAAGTGGTGGAAGACTAGCAGGAATCTCTTCTGGAAAAACATCATCAAACTCCTGCAAAATATTTGTGACAGCACTTGGAAGAGATGAGATGCCATTAGTAGAAAGCAACACGTCTTTGTACACAAGCACAAAATGCACACAATGTAAGTTCTCATGCACTTCTCTCAGTTCTGATTTAGTGGCTAACATAACTAATCTTTGTTTCTCACCCTTTTTATTCCCATTCTCATTTTGTTTGTGACATTCATTGGGTTTCTCAATTTTGTTGTTCTCCTGCTCTCTAACATTTCCAGCATTTACCTCATTCTTTTGCATTGTATCAGCATAAATTTGAATAGGAGACATTGGTCGAAGGACAAATTCTTTATTGTTCCACCTGAATGAGTACTGATTGGTGCGGCCATCATGTTGAACTGGACGATCAAATTGCCATGGTCGACCGAGCAGCAAATGACACACTGTCATTGGAACAACATCACACTCTACCATATCACAATACTCACCAATTTTGAAAGGCACCTTCACCATATGTTGAATCTTCACTTCTCCACAATCATTCAACCACTGCACATGGTATGGATGTGGATGTCGTAGCTGCCTCAATCCAAGTTTTTCACACATTTCTTTGCTTGCTAAATTATGACAGCTTCCACCATCGATGATTACCTTACACACACGATCATTTACCTTTGCCTTCGTGTGAAAAAGACTGCAGCGCTGTTCATTATCTTGCTTTGGTTGTACACTCAATACTTTCTTTGTAACAATGAGGGATTCACCAGTCTCAAAATCACAGAAAGTCATCTCATTTTCCTCCTCACCAAACTCAGCAGTAGGATCATCCTCTCCTTCACTTGCAGATTCATATTCACCTCCCTCGGTTATAAGCATTGTGCGGTTGTTTGGGCACTCCCTTGAGATATGTCCACGCCCCAAACACTTGAAACATTGAACAGCACTACTCTTTGCTGTAGAGCCCATGGAAGAAGAAGAACTAACCGCTGGACCTTGCTTGGCATTTTGATTAGATTGCTCCTTTCCACTTCGAGTTGCATTTGGACTAGAAAAAGCACTTGCACTAGAACTGTTAGCTCGAAAAGAATTGAACCAGGAGGTGGGTTTACCTGCTGTTGGTTGTGAATTGTTTTCAACTGAACGGGAAACAAATAAAGGATTCTTTGTTATCTTGGAGTCTTGCTGCACTTGTCTTTCAGCTTTGGTTGCTTGATGCACTAATTCCACCACATTATTGTATGGCTGAAATTCAGTGATGCGCTTGATAGGATAGTTCAAACCAGCAAGAAAACGTGCCATGGTTTGCTCTTCATGTTCATACACATTGGCACGAATCATGGCCATCTCCATCTCCTTGTAGTACTCATCCACCGTGCGGTTTCCTTGTTTCAATACCTGCAATTTATCAAATAGATCACGTTTGTAATGACGGGGAACAAACCTTGCTCTCATCTCAACCTTCATTTCAGCCCATGATGCAACAGGAGGTTCATCATGATCCTCTCTTTGAGTCTGAATTTGTTCCCACCAAATCAGTGCATATTCCTCAAATTCAAGCGAGGCCATTGCAAGTTTCTTTTCTTCAGTGTAGTCGTGCAGCCAGAAAATTTTATCAACTTTTAGTTCCCAAGTCAGGTAATCTTCAGGATTATTTGTACCTGCAAATTTAGGCATAGAAAACTTAAGTTTACCAAACCTTTCTTCCTCGGGGCGGTTGTTGCCATTGCGGTTATTGCGCTGATTTGTTTCGTTACGGGGCATAAAATTAACATGGATTGGCTCATATGCAGCTCCTCCACGTCCCATGCCACGTCCACGACCCCTTCCATTGTTATGATCATCACCACCTCTGGCTGGCCTAGGAGGTTGATTATTAGCAGCACGACCCCTTCGAGCAGCGGCTTCCACATCAGTCTCATCTACAACAGGGCCTTGTTCATCTTGTGGTCGTAGTTGCCGTACAATGTCAGCTACTATGTTGGTGTGGAGTACGTTCAGTTGTTGATTCACTTCAATCTGAAGATCTTGAATGGAGTTATTCACTTCTTCTCTCAGCTGCTCATTTCCAGCGGTGATCTCTCGTCGTAGTGTGTCTCTCAATGCACAATATTCAGTCCAGTTGACTGGGGCATCAGAAGCACGTCGATCAGTCTCTGAATTTTCTCCTTGACCTGACATTGTTAGTTGTGCAAACAGCAAGAGAGAAAAAATATATATGTATATATAATGTATGAGCAGTACTCTCAACCTCACATATCCTTACCACCAAAGTTCTTACTTGCTCTTTGTTGATTGATAGAGGAGTTCACACTTTAGTGGTGAGGCAAAAACAACATGAGGTTAAGTGAACTCACAGCTGAGATCAAAGCCTACAACGATTTTATTTGTGGAGCTTGGCAGGAAAAATATTAATCCTACACAATCTGAATTCTTGATGTAGTCTCGCTAAGTAGTTATCCACATGAGAATGCAAAATCTAGTTGCTGAACACAAGGTTGGAAAGGTGAACAAAGCAACTCACACACAATGATAATGGAACCAAATGCAATCAAAGGGGTGAGCTAGCAGAAGATATGAGTGATAATACAAATAGCTCAATTGCAATGGTTATGGAAATACGCTAGCTGATTGAAATGATGACAAAATAGGGCACAAGATTGCACAAACAGAACAATTCTCCCAATATTGCAAATATTTTCAACAACATTTTTCTTTTTTTTTGTTTTTTTATAGCAAGCAGCCACTTTAGTTTTTTTTACTATTTTTAACAATGATTAATAGCTTTCTTTTCTATTGCAACTGAGAGAACAAGATCACCAAGTGCAGCCCTATGTAACAGATCAGCTAGTCTTTATGGGATCAAAGTATTCGCAAAGGAAAGATTGGCTATCAAAAAAAAATTCAGGTTTTTTTAGTATAACAGTAGCAAGATCCCACCCAAAATTTGTAAACTAAATTAGAGGAAATGTTCACAGCAAATTGGTAAAAATTTTATGACCCTTCCAACAAGGATGAGAAAACAATTATCTGAGTTTGCATGTGGGAAAAATAACTAAAACATTGAACTGAACATAGGGGATCAAACAAGTAACGCGAAGGAAAAAAAATGAACTGTTCAGCAATAAGAACACAATCTCTTGGATTAAAACTTAACAAAATGCACGAAAACAACAGATCGTAAACTAAGGTTCAATATTTTTGTGAGGCAATTTTCGGATAGGAAGAAACTGAAGCTACAACTAGGGATAAAGATTCTACCGTGACAATCGAGGCTCTGATACCAAATGATACGAGGGTGCGCCCGACCTTCACGGTGTAGAATCAAAAATACTCGTGAAACCTGACGAATGTGGTGCAGCCAACCGTTGCATGTGCAACAACCTGCAGCACAGGGTTCGCCCAACCTCACGTTGTCCACTCAACCAAGTCAAGCGGATTACAATCCTCGTTGCAATCACAAAGAACTTGCAAGAACAACGGGAAGGAATGCACAATCTCAGAGATGATTCAGCCTCTGGCTAGAACACTCAAGAAAAATGCATTTAGCATGTTGTTTCAATCTGAAAAATGTTTTTCCCAAAAAAAAAATCTCCTTACACATCGAGAAAGATCCTATTATATAGAAGGGATGGATAGAGATGGAGAGGTGTCCAGATCTGATCTGGATGTTTTTCAATGCATTAAAACATAATTGGTGTGCAGCACCCTAATTAAGGCAAATAAAAAAAAGGTTGACAGTTTTTAGGATCCAGATTCATGCGATTATAATTCACTGCTCTGGTGGAATTATTGGATGGGGCTGGATCCGTTGGAAAGCTTATCTCATAAACTTTCCAAGCTGTGGTCGAACACATTTATTGGATTTAAGATGCAATTTCTATGAACATTTTATTCCTAGCTGCTCACTGGAAACCGAAATGGCCTTCATGGCATTCATTGCTTGATTGATGGCTGTTGATGACTTGGTGCTGCTCCTTTTGAGATTCTCCATTGTATTCATACATGAGAACAATTAAATTATAGGCATTAGGTAGCAGCTGATTCTCATGTGTAATGCTATTCTTACTTAGGAGCGAGTTCACCTGTTGATTTATTTGCTTTGCACGAGCGCGGGTTATTGCTCCTTCAAAATGATTTGTAATATCTTGATCAATAGGGAAAGGAACTGACAATGATGCTAGACTGCCCGTATCAGCGCGCCTGCAGAACTCGGAAGAATGCACTCCTCATGTGGTTAAGTTGAATTTAAATTGTAGGCCAAGTTTGCAAAAGTTTTGTACTATTCAATATCCAAATGATCATAATCTTCATAGAGCAAAAATTAAATTTGAAATAAAATTGCAACCAACAAAAAATATATTTGAGTAATTATGAATAATTACAATGTCCATACAAATTAATCATAATGCCCATACAAATTAATCGTAATGTCCAAACAAATTAATCATAATTTCCATACAAATTTCCTAAAAATCATAATTTCCAAAAAATAATTCCGAATTTCCAACGAGGCATAATCATAATTTCCCAAAAATAATTTTGAAATTCCAACAAGGCATTACCCCGGTGGCGGCAGCAGGCTCAGGGAGGCGGCGGTGGGGTTAGCCACAACTCAGGGAGGCGGCGGCGGCCCTGGCCGGAGCTCGGGGAGGCGGCGGCAGGGGTGGCCGGAGCTTAGGGAAGCGACGCCGGGGTTGGAGACAGCAAGCCAAGGGCGGCGGAGAGGCGACGGTGGTGCACGATGAAGCAGCAGCCTGACGGCATAGCTAGGTTTTCAGGGCGCGCCAAGGGAGTTAGAAAAATTTCGACTCCCATGCGTCCCCTATATAAGGGGGAGCGTTATCGCAAGCAGGAGGCTTAGAGGCCTATATGCGAAGATGGTCTTCGCATACGGGCCGCTACGGCGCCTGTCTACGATAATATTATGGCCCGTATGAGAAAATGATCTTCTCATACGGGCCGTTAAGCCGCCTGGAACCTCGAAATGGGGTCCACCTGTCAGTGACTTGGTAACTAATGTATTATGATGGCGTTTAAAATGTATATACAAATTATAAATATGTAATCGAGTAATTATTTAATCAACTAATTTTTATGATTGTGACGTAGTAGCGTTTAAAATATATATAAAAATTACAAATATTTAATCGAGTAATTATTTAATCAACTAATTTTTACGATTGTGAAGTAATAGCGAGCATCGGTAGGGTGGCAAAGCTTTCCATCATTCTTGTGCTTCTCGTGATGCCATCTCATTAGATTAGCGTCCCTAGGATTCAAGTACAAACGCTTCACGCGATCTTTCACTGACAGGTACCACATCACCAGGGCAGGAATTTTCTTCTTGTTGTGCACAGATGAATCATCTTCTTGTTTATCAAAATCTTGTATCTCGTTACCCAATTTGTACCGACTGGTCCCACATGTCAGGCAGCTCTCCAAGTCTGCATGCTCTTTGTGATACAGGATACAGTAGTTCTCACATGCATGAATCTTTTGCACACCTAGTGATAACGGGCATATGAGTTTCTTCGCTTGATATGTGTTGGCTGGCAGGAAATTAAGCTTCGAAAGGATCTTACTTAGGAGAGACAATAAATTATTGAAACTACTATCCGACCATCCATTGCACGCCTTCAATCTTAGTAGTTCAAGCACTGAATGTAAGACTGCCATCTCCTTATAACAACCCTTCAATTCTTTGAACAATAGATCTTTTGCAGCCTTCTGTAAAGACTCAAAATTATCTAACCCTCTCGTAGAACCCGTCAACACTTCCGGTTCGGTGTGGCATAGCATCTTCTCCAGATCAAAATCAGCGTTGTTATTAAAATCATTCATCATTTCGTCGTCCGACATATCTACAGTGAAATTGTCACCATCCCCTTGGAGGTCGATATCTTCGCCGTGATGGGACCAAACCTTATAATTCGCAACAAATCCATGCTTCACTAAGTGTGACTTGATTACATCTAGAACAATCCACACTTTCTGATTCTTACAATCGACATACGGACAATGTATTTCCTTTCTACCCACTGTTGAAGCATGTGCCTTTACCGCTTCAATAAATTTCGAAACCTCCTTCATGTACGATTGCTGAAATCTTGGCGTATTGTACATCCATGTCCTATCCATCTGAGAATTCAAACAAAATAAAATAATATCAAGCATTCAAACATAAATATCCAGTTAAAAATAAATATCTAAAAACCATAAAAAACAAGTTATTCAATATCGAGGAAAAGATTGCAGCAAAAAAAACACCTATTCCCTTGAAAAAAATCCCACTCTCTTTCTCTCTCCAAGTAGATTTAGTAGTTCACATACGCATTCAAATCTCCTCATTTTGCCTTGAAAAGAACTAAAATCATTTACATATGGATTAAGGCATACCATTGCACTAATATTACATAGATATTTTGGTTCAACTTCATAGTAAAATACAAATAAAAATTTTTACATATAGGTCAAAAAACCACCATTCCCAAGCAAAATTCACACTATCCAAACCCTAAATTTGAAGAAAAACTTCATAAATATAGTTGGAAAATATGATTCTAACCTTTGATAGGCAAATCCCCCAAGAAATCCGAGTTCAAAACCTCTCCCCCAATATTTTGGCAAGTTTTGGAGAGAGATGTCGTGTTGAGAAAGAAGGGTTCGGGCTGGACACATATATATGTGGGAGGACATCGCAGACAGGCGGCTAAGTGACCCGCCTGTGATAATAGATTCATTATTGCAGGCGGGCAGCTTAGTGGCCCGTTTGTGATAATCGATCTCTGCAGACGGGCCGTAACGGTTTCGTGCATCGGGATTATCGCAGGTGGCCCTCATCTTGGCCCACATGCGACCTCCAGGGGGATCCGTCTGCAAAAATCAATTCTGTAGTAGTGGCAGTATTCCATTTTTCTTTTCTCCAATTCCAATTATTAGTTGGGCTAGCCTTTTTAACTTTTTCTTGAGCATTAGTCCATCATCTCTAACGTGTTTATTTTTTGGATCGTCACGGATGACCCCTAGGCTCCTCTTCCCATCTTTCTCTAGATCGAACCCATCCGTCTCCTCTCTCATTTCTCTCTCTCTCCCAAAAGCAGCGTCACCACCCCATGCCCTCCACCTCCTTTGCCGATATCCTCTGCCCCAAGCTCGAGCTGCTGCCTCCTCCTCTCCCAAGCTCTGGCCAATGATCGGGCTAATACAACATCTTCCGTCAGAGATGAGTGGTTCTAACGAGAAGAAGATTTCTAGTACTACCTCTCCTGTGCTAGTTGACATTGCAGAGGGTTGACATCGATTTTTACAACTGACTTTGACATGTTTGGATGCCGAGGTTCGAGGCAGGATCGATCAGACCCAATACACGCGGAGATTGGGATTAGCAAGACATCGAATTAATTAATTGTAGGTGGAGCTGACTCTGACCGACAATTTCTATTGAAACGTGTGAAATAAATTTTGAAACAAAATAATTATCTACTTTGTATAAGTTCTTTATAAACAATTTAGATATTGAAAACAACGGCCGATAGCGCCTGCACATATCGTAGAGGAAAGAATTAGCATCGCACTGGCTGCTGCTAAGCATGACCAGACGTTGCCAGATCTAGAACTTAGCCATGACCGTACTACTACCCACCAACGTCTCCAAAAAGGTGAAACATTCATGGGATCTTAGACACCACGAGGGCTGGTTGCAGAGGGAGAGGGTGAGAGAGAAAAAAGATCATAGACCCGTCGCCATCAAAAAGTGCCGCTCAACTCTCTGAAAGTGGAATAGGCAATAAGAGGACTTCGTAGGCGATGCCTCCAGGGGGGACACGATGCCTCTAGGGAGGATGTGATGTTGTAAGTGCTGCCGCCACCCGTCTCAAACACGGTTTTCACCTGAAGGGTCTTGCCAGGGGGAGGGCCACTTGCCTCGACAACGTCCCCTAAGGGATCACAGCACCCCAGCTAGGTTTTTGCATGCCACCTACCTACCTCCTACAGTCATAGCCCGATCACCACACAATCCAACCATGTCATCAGCGTGCAAACACCATTACTCATCCCTCTGCTGGCTAGCCACCGCCCGCCCCGGCATGCCAGCGTTGCAACTATGCCATGCAGCTAGAGACCACAACCGTAGTTGCCTTCGTAGAGTGCTGCCCCTCTACGTAATCTCTCACGAGGACAACCATCAAAACAATAGTCTGGGGGGGGGGGGGGGGGGGGAGGAGTGTTCTGGACATTGAAGGGTTCGATCTAGCAACCTCCTTTGCCATCGGCAATGCCAATCAGCCGCCGTCACCTGGCCCGATCCGGTCGCGATGGGTCCAAATCAGGCCATGCCTCGACCACCATCATCACCCATTGCCCCACCTCGCTGCATCTACCCCTGATTTGGCTGCGCTCTGAACCTCACAGAGGGCTTAGATCTGGCCACGCCCCGACTGTCTCGCTGTAGTTCCCGTGCTTCTCCGGCTTCCGAGATAGGATGGGTGCCGCTGTCGCCACTGACGCAAGCACCAAGTGGCATAGCAAAAGTAGGGGTAACAGAACTAGTGGCCCTGGTGCCGCCTTCCTCACGAGGGCGTTGGTTTGCGGCTGCGCGCTCCAGCGGCGCTGAGGTAGGGGGAGGAGGGGGAGGTATGGCATTAGCTGGATTTTTTGCATGTGCTAACCGTGAGGAGCGACGGGGGGCATTTTGTCTGTATCTACTAGAGAACCATAACGTGTATTAGAGCATACTTCATGTATGCTCATGTACTTTTAGACCATCAGTTCAATATCCATAGTTATAATTAATACATGCATATTATATTTCTACTTGCACACTTAGAATTGGAACATATTGCATAAGAACTTGCTCATTATTTGATGAGCAAATTTGTTGTGAAGGATAGTAATGACGAACTTAGTATATATCATATTAACAGAGAAGAAAATATGCACTAAAGTCGATTCAGCCCCGTCGCTCATCAAATGATAAGTATACTAGAAGGTGATAAAGATATGCACCTCATACTTGTGCACTTGCATGCATAAATGGCGCGGGTTTGCTGGAGTTCAACTTCGACAAGCATGCCAAACAGCCAAAGCAGTCTACCTTCTTGCTAAAACCTTTGCTTCACCTGGGGCCTTGATGGATGTAAAAGCCTCATCATAGCAAAAAAAAAAGGTGATGGTGATGGTAGTTTCAATGTATATTTTATACTTTATGAGAGCATTTGTAAGTGTGGCTCTTTTGGGATGGTCGTAATTTCAAACTTACAAACTTAACTTTTCTGATGGTATCGAGCAAAATTAATTTGAACTGTTTGGATTATTATGGGCGAGAAATGTTCATGCATAATATTAACTGAATGCACAATAACATAATTTGAGCCGTGCCACCGGCACATGTCATCAGCAACAACTTCAGTGCATTTACCAAAACAATAGAGCCCTTTATTTCCTGCTAGACATAGAAACAAGTACAAATAAATATAAAAAAACAAATACTATGACATCAAAATACAATATTACACATTAGGCTCCATTCATGTGTGTTTTGGTTGTAAGAGGAGAATTACGGATTGGCATCACCATATCCAGAACCACCACCTTGGCCACCACCGCTCCCACCATGGGTACCAGTGCCTTTGCCATTACCATATCCATTAGCATCAGTATTTGTATAACTTGGTCCACCATAGTATGTATTGGCCGAACTAGAGCCATGGCCAGTACCACTACCATCCCCAGAACCACTAGATCCCCTGTAACCTCCAGCCTGCCCTCCACCACCACCTCCACCGTTGCCTCTAGCACTAGAATAACCATCATAACCAGAGTAATACCCGGTAGCATATTAACTAGAGCTTGAACCTACGCCAGATCCTCCACCCGCCCCAGATCCACCGTATTGGCTGCTACCACCGCCTCCACCTTTACCCCTAGCAGTCGCATGGACACCATTTGAACCGCTCTGTGCAGCCCCAACACCACTCCCAGATCCTGAGCCACCACCATTTACATACCCAACACCGCCACCTCCTCCGGTACCAGTTCCTTCAGCATTGGAGCATCTAGCTACTCTCACGGCATTTGCTAACCCAATACTCAAGAGAACAATAAACCCAAGAGCTACAAGTTTGGTGCCCGCCATTGTAAACTTACTTAGCTAGATAGCTAACGTGAGATGAGGGCTAAGACATGGATTGAGTACGTATATATAGAGCATAAGGCCCATCCAGCGCAGACTGCTGCAAGTACTTCTATCCAGCTTCTGCGGCAGATCAAGTGATGGCGTAAAAATAACCTATAGACCAATTAATAGAGTGCTTGTTGACCAAGACTAAATTAAACAAGTAATCGAGACGACGATATTAATTACTGCGTATAGCGTACCACTTGGGATGTTTCCAGTATCCAGTTTTCCTTTAAGTTTAGATGCTTTCCTAGTCACATAGGCCATATATAGGCTTTTTCCTCCTTTTGTCCTATGTTCAGGGTTGTCTTATAAATGTGAGACCCCGGTGTGAAATGTAAAATGGGACCCTAAAATTAATTGGATACTTTTTAGCTCCCACGTTAATCACGGAAGTCAAGCCGTTGATCTGACGGATCATCTTATCAAGACTGTCAATTTGCACGTTAAACATCGTGGGCCTTCTTTTATTTCCCATCTAATCTTGGTGATTAAACATTGTGTGCCTTCTTTAAGTCGCATCTAATTTGTGTTTTTTAAAGCCCAGCCGTTTTGCAACCTCACGTGTCTCATACTTTCCATATGGATCTGATCTCCGGTCAATAAAGCGATTGTTGAAAAAATAAAAACATGTAGATTTAATTTATTCCAAAAATAAATCATAATATCACCCACATAAGCTAGCAGAATCATCTCACATAATCTAGACATATATGCAACGAAAAAAATACATGAATAGATTAAACACATAAAAGATGAAGAATACGTACCGACGATTCTGTTCAGAAGGAGAGCTCGGAGCAGTAGCACGCACCGTACGTACAATGTGTGGTACAGGATGGTGACGACGACGCGCAGCACCTGAACATAGAGAAAGACGAGCCATGGCGGACAAATAACGAACAGTCGCGCGGAGCGTTTCCCAAAAACCTTATTCGTTCTCTCCCAGTGCAAGACTACACGAGGACGACGGTTTTGGAGACCTGCTCTGCCGATCGCTGGTGCACACAGACGAGCGAGACGGAGTAGACGACGTACGGGCGGCGCAGTACAGAGAAGAGGCAAAACTCTAGATTGCTTTCGCATATGTTGCGTGGAGGTGGCGGTTTGGTATATATAAGATGTTTGATCACGACGCCTTCCCGTAACCGAACCGGATAAGTTATGCGTAACTTACCCAGACTCCACACCAGTCCAACGCACTGAATAATCTGGTGAGTTCCAAAACAAACACCAGAATATCCGTTGGATGTAGCAAAACCAGAACTACAAAAGGAAGCCGCGTCTACGCAAGCATGAGGAGCCAATTTTAGCGAACCATTCACGCGCATGTCGCGTGTGCGCGCCCCCCGTGCCCGTGCCTGAGCCCGGCCCGGCGAGGTGAGCGAGCGCGCGTGTGTGTTTCTCTAGTTCTCTCCACCACACATTGCTCAAGTGACTAGGAGAGCACTCACCCTTTTAAGGAGGTCTCTCTCTTCTAGAATAAGCAAACTGATACTAAAGTTCACATGCATGCCTCCCATGAGGTGGGCTTTTGAGATTTTTCTAGGAATTATTCTCCAATTGGGCCCTAGGCCACTAACAATTCCAACAATCTCCCACCAAATCTCATAGTCACACAGAGATTTGCCTTTTTCCAATGTACTGTTTTTATACCAGTGTTTCGATGAAGACCGATTAAGGTTAGAATATCCATCTAGATCTCCAAGCTACACTTACTCACAACTTGAACAATGGACTAAACCTTGAATTACAAGTTTTGTGCGAGCAAGTTTCACTCAGAAACTTAACTGATACTAGGCCACCTGTTGGCTACCCAGTCTTTTCATGAGCTTCCTAGGAGATTCACCCAAAATCTCCATAGACTGTGACTAAAAATCAGGCTCATATAGGTGTGCTCTTTCAAGAATACTATATAGGACAGCGTCTTCGCAATTTAAAACCAATAAAACACATTAAGGCATAACCAACCTGCCTTGCAGCTTGTGAGAGTGCATACATCTTCACTTAGAGAGGGTTAAAGGTACTCTCCCCCAGTTAACTAATGGCTTGTTCTCCCCAGGTCCTATTTCACGGAATCTTCGATCACATAGGTTGGGTTATCACCATAGTATAACTCACATGGGTCTCATACCCATCTCCTTCGATGTATTATCTATCATATTCCGTGATAGTCCCTTAGTAAAGGGATCTGTCAAATTTCTAGATGTTTGAATATAATCCAATGTTATAACTCCAGAGTTCCTCAATTTCCTGACAGATTTCAATTATCTCTTCACATGTCTAGACAATTTTATGTTATTCTTAGAACTGTTCACTTTAGTAATGACAGTTTGATTATCACAGTTCATAAGATGGCTGACATAGGCTTCTCAACCATAGGTAGATCCATTAATAGATCACGCAGCCATTCTGCCTCAACAATAGCAGTGTCTAATGCCATAAGCTCAGCTTCTATGGTTGACCTAGTCAAGATAGTCTGTTTGCAAGACCTCCATGAAACAGTAGCATCACCTAGTGTGAAAACGTATCCACTAGTGGCTTTGATCTCATCAGCATCATAGATCCAGTTGGTATCACTATAGCCCTCTAGTACTGGTGGGTACCCACTAAAATAAAGTCCAAGGTTCATAGTACCCTTCAGATACCGCATAACTCGCTCAAGCGCATGCCAATGATCATTTCCTGGGTTAGAAGTAAATCGGCTCAATTTGCTCACAGTAAAGGAGATATCAGGCCTAGTCGCGCTAGTTAGGTACATAAGTGAATCAATTATCTTGGAGTATTCCAATTAATTCCTAGCTATTCTCTTGTTCTTACGAAGCAACAAGCTAGGATCATAAGGTGTTGGAGAAGGCTTGCTATCAATGTAACCAAAACGGTTCAAGACCTTTTTCACATAATG
Source organism: Oryza meyeriana var. granulata (assembly GCA_003991445.1). Taxonomy (NCBI): domain Eukaryota; kingdom Viridiplantae; phylum Streptophyta; class Magnoliopsida; order Poales; family Poaceae; genus Oryza; species Oryza meyeriana. Next base: position 118,247 of record RYFJ01000872.1, read on the forward strand.
GGACTATATGAGTGTAATTCCATTCTCACCTCTTATTAGCTTGATGTTCAAGATAACATCAGCTACTCTCAAATCCTTTATATCAAAATTCTAAGATAGAAATGATTTGACCTCGTTTATCACATCAATATTTATCCCAAAAATCAGTATGTCATCGACATACAAGCACAAAATAACTCTCTCACCCCCACCATAGTGATAATATACATATTTATCTGTCTCATTGACCACAAAGCCTGCAAATATTAGTGTTCTATCAAATTTCTCATGCCACTGCTTAGGAGCTTGTTTTAGACCATACAGAGATTTTAGCAACTTTAGCACATTGCCTTCTTGACCTTTTACTACAAACTCATCAGGTTGTTCCATATAAATATCCTCATTTAACTCTCCATTAAGAAAAGCTGTCTTAATGTCTATCTGATGAACGAGAAGACCATGTGAGGCAGCCAAAGAGAGTAGTACTCGAATTGTGGTCAATCTAGCAATAGGTGAGTAAGTGTCAAAGAAATCTTCGCCTTCTTTCTGAGTATAGCCTTTGACTACAAGCCGTGCCTTGTACTTTTCAATAGTACCATCAAGTCTAAGCTTCTTCTTGAACACCACTTACAACCTACAGGTTTGCACCCATAAGGCCGCTCTGTCACCTCCCAAGTCCCGTTAGCGATAATGGAATTCATTTCACTACGGACATCCTTTTTCCAGTAATCTGCATCAGGAGATGCATAAGCTTCTGAAATAGACTTAGGAGTGTCATCCACGAGGTATACAGTGAAATCATCACCAAAGGACTTAGCTATCATTTATCTCTTGCTTCTCCTAGGAGCTTCACTATCATCCTTCTCAGTGACAGATTTATGTAAGTGTTCAGATTGTTCAGGTGGTATCATTGAGCTGGGAATTATTTCAGAAGGTTGAGTATAAGTGTTATGTGTATCCTTCATTGAAAAAATGCTCTCAAAGAATATAGCATCACGAGACTCTATAATTGTACCAACATGCATGTCAGGTACATCAGATTTAACTGTTAAAAATCTATAGGCAATGCTATGGTGAGCATATCCTAGAAAGACACAATCCACAGTCTTAGGTCCAAGCTCGCGCTTCTTCTTTATTGGTACATTGACTTTCGCCAAGCGTCCTTATGTGCGTGAGTAAGAGAGCGATGGTTTTCTCCCAATCCATACCTCGTATAGAGTTTTGTCCTTATTTCTGTTAGGACATCGTTTCAATACATCATTCAAGATTAGCAAGGCCTCCCCCCACCATGCGTTGGGTAATCCCGCAGTATCTAACATGGCATTCATCAAGTCAGTGAGCGTGCGGTTTTTCCTTTCGGTAATCCCATTAGACTCGGGAGAATAGGGGGGCATCCTCTCAGGTATTATTCCATATTCCTCACAAAATAAGTTAAATTCGTTTGAGAAGAACTCTCCACCACGATCTGATCTAAGTCTTTTTATCTTTCTGTCAAGTTGGTTTTCAACTTCTGCCTTATAAATTTTAAAATAGTCTAGAGCCTTATCTTTCGTTTTTAACAAGTACACATAGCAAAATCTAGTAGCATATCAATAAAATCATGAAATATTGTTTTCCACCCTTCGTCAACACTCCATTCATTTCACAAAGATCTGAATGTAGGAGTTTTAGTGGTGCCAACTCGGCAGCCTTGTAAGGCTTATGAGGTTGCTTAGATTACACACAACTATGGCACTTAGAACCTTTGACAATAGGAAATCGTCGAATTAAATTCATACTGGAAAGTCAAGACATCAAACCAAAATTAATATGACATAAACGTGAGTGCCAAACATTGCCCTCATCATCCACACGGTCACAAATATGGTTTACAGACTTATTGCTGAAATCAGAAAAGGAAAAACAGAACAAGCCTCTGCACTCATAGCTTTTAACAAAAAAAATCCATGTTTAGACACGACTACTTTATTAGACTCAAACACCAACTTAAACCCGTCTCTACACAAACGGGCACCACTAATGAGATTCTTGTTGATAATAGAGACATCCTGCACGTTCCTTAGCTGCACGATCTTTCTCAAAGTAAACTTCAGATCTACCATGCCAATACCATGAACAGTAGGATGCGATCCATTCCCCATTAGGATAGAGGAATCCCGAGTGACTTGATAAGAAGAAAACAACGAGATGTCAGCACAAACATGTACATTGACTCCCGTATCAACCCGCCAATTAGTGGACTGAGTAACTGAAAGAACAGTAGGTAAATTACTATACCCGGTCCCATCTCCAGTGTTGCCAATGGTCATGTTGACAGATTTAGAAGTCTGTCCTGCAGGTGCCTTAATTCTCTTACATTGTGAACAATTTTTGGCCAAGTGACCAGGCAAGCCACACATATAGCAAGTTCTTTCCTCCTGATTTTTGTTGTTATTCTTCTTCTTCTTGAAGTTGGTGCTCTGATGGGCTTTGACAAATTTCCCTTTGTTTTTGTTCGATGGCTTCTACACCACATTGGCTCTAGACTTCCCATCATCGTCTTTAGACGTAGCATCCTTTTCGAGAGCTTTCTTCTCAATATCAAGAGAAGCAATGAGACCTTCAACGGAGTACTCCTGTCTCTTGTGTTTGAACGCAGTACTGAAACTCCTCCATAAAGGAGGTAGTTTCGCAATAATGCACGCAGCCATAAACTTGTCGGGTAAGGTACACTTCAGGAGTTCGAGTTCCTTAGCGATAGTTTGTATGTCGTGAGCCTAATCAACCACAAAATAGTTGTCAACCATCTTGTAATCGTGAAATTGCTCCATAACATACAGATCATCGCTAGCATCAGTAGCACCGAATTTGGTATTCAGTGCACCCCACAACTCCTTAGCGTCTGTCATGTACATATACACCTTGACCAGATGATTACCAAGAACACTAAGAATACATCCTACAAAGATAGTAGTGGCTTCCTCAAATTTTTTCTGCTGATCAGCAGTAAGAACTCCTTCAGATTTGCCAGTACTAACCTAGAATACTTTCATAACTGTGAGCCATAGAGTGACCTTAATCTACCATCTCTTGATATGCACACCGGTGAATTTATCCGGTCTCAGTGCATCGGCAAATCCAGCTATAGTAAAATCACAGTGCCTATAATAAGTTTTTTGGATTGTTGAAAAAATAAGCACATGTAAATTTAATTTATTCCATAAATAAATCATAACATCACCCACATAAGTTAGTAGAATCATCTCACACAATCTAGACATGTATGCAACGAAAAAAATACATGAATAGATTGAACATGTAAAACATGAAGAATACGTACTGATGATTCTGTTCAGAAGGAGAGTTCAGAGCAGATGCGCTCAGAGCAGTAGCACGCACCGTACGTATAACGAGTGGTACAGGATGATGACGACAACGCACAGCGCCTGAACATAGAGGAAGACGAGCCATAGCGGACAAACAACGAGCAGTCACGCGAAGCGCTTCTCAAAAACCGTATTCATCCTCTTCCAGTGCAGGACTACACGAGGACGATGGTTCCGGGAGAGTAGACTACACGAGGATGATGGTTCCAATGCACGTTGACGAGCAAGACGGAGTAGACGACGTACGGGCGGTGCAGTACAGAGGAGAGGCAAAACCCTAGATTGCTTGCTTTCGCATGTGTTGCGTAGAGGTGTCAGTTCGGCATATATAAGATGTGTGATCATAACGCCTTCCCATAACCGAACTGGATAAGTCGCGTGTAACCTACCCGGCGTATGTCATGTGTGCGCTCCCCTCGTGCCCATGCTTGAGCCCGGCAAGGCGAGCGAGCGCGCGCGTGTTTCTCTAGTTCTCTCCATCGCACATTATTCAAGTGACTAGGAGAGCACTCATCCTTTTAAGGATGTCTCTCTACTAGAATAAGCAAGATGGTACTAAAGTTCACATGCATGCTTCCCATAAGGTGGGCTTTTGAGATTTTTCTAGGAATTATTCTCTAATTGGACCCTAAAGCCCACTAATAATTCCAACAGTGATGGAGTGGAACACGAGCGCATCACTCAAGTCAACTTTCACCCAATCACAATCAGTAATGATTTGGACTTGATCACGGTCGGAACTTGAGCAGATATCACATCAATTCACCGGTCGTTCATCATTCAACCTAGTATCTTTCTGCTTGACGTTAGGTAACTTTGCTTAATTAATCTAGTGTCGTCAAACAATCTGTTGCATTCATGTTAAATAGATTTTTAAGAATCCCAGCAAAAAAATAGATTTTTAAGAAAAACTTTAACCAATATATTTAGCTGTATGCATGATTAAAACTCCTATTTAATTTTCTGTTGATATTTATAACATAAAAATAATAATCTATGCAACACACGGGTTGATAACCGTTGTATTTAGCCATACAAATTATTAAAACTCCAATTTATGTTTTTTCAGACATTCATAACATCAAATAATAATCCATGTAATGTATGGGTTGATCCGTTGATGACCATTAGAGCATATAAATAAAACATTACGTTGAAAATCCCGTGGTTTTACTTTGATTCATATTTCAAAATTCTTTTGGTTTGGCATTAGCCGTGTTGCCTTCTGTTCAGCATTTCAGCAATTTGTTACCCTTGCCGTGCTTACCTCCAACCTTCCCTCTTCGCCATCAATGGAAAATCTGAGGTCTACATAATTAAGGCCATTAACCACCACCACATACAAAATTTGCAATTACGCCTACATAGTGAGGAGAACATCAATATCATTTAATCTTTTTTTTAGTATTTTGAAGACATAGCTCATAATATGTGGCTATCTGCTTCTACAACTGAAATTAATCGTACATGGACACTTTAGTTTTTGTTTTCAACGATTAATAATTTCAAACTTTAGAATTAATAAATATGAAGTTATACCCATTTTAGACTCTTAATTTTGTATTTTTGTTAATTTAATTTCAAAACATGAAATTAGTAATTAGAATTAATATTTGAACATTTGTAATATCAATAACTGGGCTCTTTGATGAAGCTTCCATGTTAACCATAAATTAAGATCTGATCAGTGCATATCGTATTCATATCGTAGATTGTATTTGGAGTTCTTGTTAAATAAAACATATAAGTGAAAACTAATAGCGTCGACTCAATTTAGTATATATTATTAATTTAATACAAAAATTAAAAATTAAAAATTAGCAAGTTGTAACTCAAGAATGGAGTGTAATCTACACCGATGTAATTCAAAAAATAAACAATTTATTCAACATATAATTAAAATTTAATATTTATATTATCATTAATAATAGACTTACGTACGAGTTGACGGCTGGCTAATAAAGTGTTCGGAATGGAAAAAACAAGAGTTCATTAATTGTCCTCTTACAATTGAATGCCACGTTATAAAATTAACTATCGATCATGTATCATTTTACATGTACACAAGTGTGTGTTAGTACGTCCTAGACGCAAAGGCTGAGGATATAATCGTATTTTTTATAAAACAATATATATTTCTGTGTAGTAAACGGTGAACCGGGTTAAACTAACTATTAGTGGCATCTCCAGAGATCGAAACAACCACATCCTCTGAGCAGAAGATTTTCTGCTACCCATATGGCAGTTGACATTGCAGAGGACGACCTCGAAATTTTCGCAACTGACTTTGTCTTGTCTGTAAGAGCAAGCCCAACTAATCCCTTAAACTAGTCATTATCTTAAATTTATAAGTTTTTAGGTTAAAAAACGTCTCCAACCGAATTTCTATCTGTGCTCTCATCTGGAGAGGGCCCTCATCCGGGAGGAGGCAACCCCCCAGATGTAGAAGCCCCTCATCCCCTCGCCTCGCCTCAAACGTCCCCCCCTCCAGCCGGCTTCTCTGCGCGCAGGCATGCCGCCGCCCTCCCCGCCCTTCTCCTGACCACCCCCTCCCCCTGCATCGGGCCCCCCGCCCCCAGCGTCTCCCGCCTGCGTCCTCATCCCCTCCGTTGCAGTGGTTGGAGTCATCTTCGCCTTCGTCTTTTCCGTCGCAGTGCACGCGCCGCCACCACCGCCGTGGAGGCCGTAACCCTAGCCGAGCAGTGAGGGTGACTTGAGAGAGGCGGGGCGAGATGTTCTGGTACCAGAAGGGCGGGGACGTCGAGGCGGGGACCTCGGGCATGCCCGGCGGCGCCGTGGAGGCGCAGGAGCTCTACTCGGGGATGACGGAGCTGCCGGAGATGCGGTGGGTGCTCATCCGCAAGATCTACATCATCCTCTCCATGCAGCAGCTCCTCACCGCCGCCGTCGCCGCCATCGTCGTCAAGCTCCGCGACATCTCCCACTTCTTTGTCTCCGTCAAGGCCCTCATCTCCTCCGTCAAGGATTCTCCCCTTTCTTTTTTAGGTGCTCGAGCTTGCGGGAACGCAGCGCGGGCGCACACGCACGCGCGACCCTCGCCATTGGCTTCTCTCTGGCCGTCAGCGTCTCCCGCCGGCGTTGGCCCCCTGCCTTACCCCTGCAGGAGCTCCTATTCTAGGCAATATGAGGGGTCGGTTGGAATGTGTAGTGAAATAGAAAGTTGAATATGGATAAGAGAGCTTCTATTCTAGACAATAGGAGATCAAATTTAAGAGCTCCATTAAAGTTGCTGTAAGGCAAGCAAGTGGCAATCCGACCACGCAGCACAGGTTAGATCCCGATGCACGCGGCGATTAGCATAAGCAAGAGATGTAATTAATTACTTGTGCCGAGGTGATCTGAATCAACTCACCAGCTGTTTTAATTTCTATTCTATCGTATTTATGAAGCTGAACAAAATTGTTATACTGCCACATTACCTTCAAAATAAAATTAATTATATATATACCTCTGAGAATTTTATAAATATATGTAATAATTTATCCTCGAAAGAAATATAATGTAAATATTTAGTAAGATAAATGACGTTACAAATTTCGAAAGTTGGACCAGAGTGCACTGTATGTACAAGAGATGAACTGATGACACCAGTTTAATTATGTCTCAAGGAAAAGATCAAGACAATTGATAGACGGCCAAGATGACACCATGCGTCAAATTCAAATCATGGAATGCAAGTTGAGAAATTACTAATTTACGTGCCAAAGGAATCTCAGTGTTTTCATAAAACAATGTACGCTCGACTGACGTACAATTAATGCCCACACTAATTAATTCACTTGCTTAATTCTGCCTGATTATATTAGTACTGTGCAAATCAGGAACTACAAGCATAGCTATTAACGAGTATAAGGTACTATCGTCTTACTCAATCTACATATTGCTATCTCAAATTTGGACCATCTGTGAAAAGAGAAGTTCAGAGCCTGCAAAAATCGTTTTTATGTAGTATTGGTAGCACTGGTACTGTCTCTGACCTCTCTGATAAACTATGAATGTATCGCCGAGAACAGTATGTGCATAATTGGACCATCACAAGTTTTTATATTAATTGTTAACAGTAATAGAGTACTCCTACAGTTCTACGTACTACATTTTGAAAAAAAGATAAAACTTTAAAGATTTTGATCTAATGACAATTACATTTATTGTGTTTATAAAATTTCTCTCAATATATTCATATTTCCAGAGTATGAGCTTTCAAAAAATGTTGGTTCTACAGATATTAAAAAATATATTTTACGAGACATAATATGCCCTATATATATTTTTCAATGGAGGGAGAATTACGAGGGCAACACAGCGGTAACTAACTCGGTTTCATGTAATCCACATCCCAAATTTTTCTAATTTATTTCCAAGGATTCTGCTTCGTCATAATTGCACAAAGCATGCATGAACATTGTTCATTTCGATGTGAATTCAAACCAAACAGGTATGGTAGCCTATACTCATAGATTAGATTAGGATTTCTCTTTCCATACCTTATATTTATGAGATTGATACTGTAAAAACATTGGCCTCCCGTCCAAATAGAAGTAGGGCTATTACTTCTAAGAGGTCCAAAGCTATATAAAAATCTATGTCTCTTTATGTCTTTGTTTGTATCCTCATATTAGTCTTATCCTACCTCCTCAAATATACCATATATACAGATGCTACGGTCGGGTACCAATCCATAGAAGTAGACTAACCATGATAGCCTCTGTCTAAGATAAAGTTATCTATGACCTAGAGTAGAGTTCCCTGACCTGTAGTGCTCATGGTTTGGCAGTTGTTGTCTTACCACGTTAAGATTCATTTAGAAATAAGTTTTTAGGGGATTTATTTTTAAAATAAAAATTTAAAAATTCAAAAAATTTAAAAAATCTCAAATCAAGAACCACAGATATAGGTATTGGTATATACCAATACAATGTGTTACTCAATAGTCTGTACTCTCTTGGTAAAAAAAACCAATTTCTAGCTATAAACCATGTTTAGGTTTATACACAAGGATTAGTTGGAGAAAATACTGCTTTAAATGCGTTATGGCATTATTACTGTCTACGAGACTAACATTTGATAAACTATGCATACCTAAAATAGTCTGGCATCATCGGGAACGTGCAACGAGCCTCGTTCATCGTCGTCAAGACCTTTCAAAAGTAGTGTACCATATTTTTGCTCGAGCGATTGATCTATGAACTTTTGTGACTGTGCTCTTGCAGGAAACTAAGGCGTTATCGGCCTCTGTTTGCCTCTTGCTCTACCCTACAGCTTCCTCATGTCGCATCTTCTCTCACGCAACCCGATATCATCTTAATTCGACCAATCATCTGTAATTTTTTTATCTGTCTTCTTATTTCAACCAATCATAATTATTCTTTATTTAGTTTCATCTAATTCCACCTATTTTCTTAATCTCTATATAGAACTCCTGAAGTCCTTATATTTAGGACGGAGCGAGCATTTGTGAAGGAAAAAAAAGAGAGAAGAATGTGGGGGTAAAAGAACCCACCTTTCAGTTGAAAGACATATTTTTTAGACAAAAAAATCTTTTTATTCCGTTCTCTGCGTAATACATACACTCAACCATCTATTATTATAAAGTTTTAGCCATATGTTAGTTGAAAAGTATAGGTAGAAATTAAGATATGAGATATAGAAAGTGATGTTAAAAAATGGACCGACGGCAATGTTCGTTTTTAAAATTCTAGGTTGTAACGCATGACCAATCTTATAAATCATCAGCCAGGGCTGAACTCAGGCATTGGCGAGGCCGAAGCCAACCCTTTTCGTCTTATGACCTACATAATACCCGAAGATAGCATCTAGCTAGTTTTATTTGTTTTCAGCCCATGGGTTTATTGGCTAGTCCATTAATTGAAAGGCCTTTGTGCAGATTGGCAAAACTGTGTGCATGGGTTTCGAATCATTGAATCAGCGTGCTTTTCTGACTCCAACCATCGGCTCAAATCAAGCCGATCCAATTTTTTTTAATTATACAACCTCATCCGTGTCAGTTCTTAAACCAGTACTGACGGAACCCCCTCATCGATGTCTAAAGAGTAGTGCCGGTTAGAAAACCGATACTAATAAGCTTTACCAACCGACACTGATGAGAATACGTGTAGTAGTGCGAACGGATGGAAAGGTTGGAAAAAAACATTTTCATCGACCTCCTTTTGACATAAAGCTATTAATGGAGCTAGAAAAGGATCAGTAGTATATACCGCATGTCATGTAGATGAGCATGCCCTTCTGTATATAGCTCTATCTCCTCTAATTCTCTTTCACCCTACCAAAAACCGTATGTCTTATGTGGATGGGCCGGCTAATAGCTTGTTGAGAACTTGACCAGTTCTCCTTCTAGTTGCTTTCACACGATACATGACCACTACACCTAACAATATAGTAAGGCTAGCTGCACACCTTGCATTATTGGATGTGGTTGATCTTGTGTAATACGTCTTCGAATAGTTTTCTTATGTACAAGGTTTGCATGCTGATAAATATATGGGACTCTGTTTTCACGAGGTTGTACTTTGCGTTTGAGATTAATGGCTTCTTTGGTACTAGGAATCTAAAAACAAAAAATAGAAAAAACATATTATTAAAATGCCATGGCTTGTTGAATCCTAGGGAAAACAAAATCACGTGAGTTATATAAAGTGGTTGTTTAGATGTCTCACAGAAAAAATACATGAAATCATGTTGATTTATTAGAGAGAGAGTGGAGAGAGAAAGTGCATTAAAACTTTCAAATGAATTGTAAATATGAGATTGGACCTCTAGAAATCCTCTAAAATATGGAGAAAATTTTTGAACCAATCGTACCATCCAAAGGCTCTTAAAGGTTTTTTTTCCTATGGCTCATATTCTTCTATATTTCCTACAAAATTCCTTCAATCCAAAGGAGCCCTAAGTATGTGCCACAGCTTCTGGCCTGGCATATGACAAATCAATTGATGCACATGTTATACAAATGTTGGATCATCAATTTCGTAACGTACACATAATATAGTTTTTTGAGAGGTGAATGTACTCTGTTTGGACTAACTTCAGAACATGAATCAACGGTAGAGGAAAACTACTTAGCTTTTTTTTGCTGCTAGATCAAGCAACTCGGACTGGTTGAAGGGTGTGAATAGGGAAGAAAACAGATCAGAAACAGACGGAAACTAGCTCTACTATATTTATTTTCATATTTTTTTTGAAATAAAAAATGTCGGATATGAAAACAGAATCAAATATCATCGAATACAAATACAGAACGAATAAGAATCAGAACAAATACAGTAACGAATATTTATCAGAATTTGAAAACCCATCAAACTAGCCTTCCTAAATCAACGAAGAGTTCTAAAACAATATATAAACATTTCCAAGTTTTAGCAATCACTAATACAACTAGATATACACATAGTATTAGTTACGATCTTTTCTTATCTCTGGAAGTAACCTTGATATATGTTTCTCAACAAATTTCAAGCGTCCATCTAATAGTGCAAGATATACACCACTACTAGTGTAATCATGCTCACATAGTATTAGTTACTGTGGCACCCTGAACTTTGCTAGCTAGAAGGAACACAAGCTGACACAGACTGGGAGCTATTATTACCTGTGAAAAATATACCAGTCCTAGGATACACAGGGTGGTACACACAAAAATAACAATAGATTATTTAGACTTAAACCGAAATTATTACATCACTAGGAATAGTTTTTACAACCATTGCCATTATGGAAAGGCCTACAGATGGACAACACGAACACATATAAAACAGGCAACATAGCGGCAAGATGGAAGCAACAGCAGCAACAACTAGACGACTAACTCAGAATAAAGCACTAGGCAACTGAGCACCTAGGCAACAAGCCAAACCACAGAAACGGTTTGGAATCTAGGGACAAAACTCTAAAAGTCTTTGTACTCAGCTTGCTCCTGGAGGAACTCCTAGGCGGTTAGGTCGGCGTCGTCTTCTCCATACTCTATAGATATATATAGAGCAAGGGTGTGTACAAAAAGTACTCAACAAGCCCAGGGAAATGATGACATGCTTGGCTCAACAAAGAAGGCTAAGGGTTTAATTGCGAAAACAACCTTTTGAGTACAAGATAATTTCTTTTGCAAAACGCTAGTGAGAAAAATTTTAATTGCCAAACAGAGGCTTGCGCCTCAGTCCATTTCACAAGTTGTTGCAACAACTTGTCATAGTGAGTAACATATGTTAACAACATTTCTTTCATTTTTCTCTATTATTTTCCTTTCACTTTCTCGGTACCTTGACCATTATCCCTTTATCACTGCTTAACTATTTCTCATAGTTAACGAGCTGTCTCAGCATAACCTAACACCTTCTTGGCCTTACAACACCATGGTGCCAAAAGACACCCCAGGTCACACAGACCTGTTCCTAACCATGCAGGTTAGCCGTTAGCCACATAGACTGACTCTGGAAATGGTTCTCATTCCATCAAACATCCTTTTAAACATTTTGCAACCAAAACTGCACTATGAGAAGCACCTCACGTTCGCCCATGATTGTGGGCATGACTGTTCGAACAGTTCGAGTAATCTCTACAGAGGTTCTATGCTTTACCCACACGTCGTGAGTTAACTCCAATACACAACGCGTGTCGATCAAACATGGTTGGTAAGGGAGGACTCATTACAAGGGCTTTCCAAAGCTAACCCATGAAGATCCCATGTCACATGGTCAGGTCGAGTCGACGACCAAGTATTAGGCAAGTCCATGTCTTCATCCACTCAGGAACACCGGTGATGCTACACCTATCATCGGTAACACGCCACAATAGAAGCGGTTAAATCAGGTTTGTAACCATGTTTATTCACCAAACTCCTTATCCCAAATGTTCCACAACCATTGACAAACAAGATTTTCATGAACTAACCAATTACTTAACCAGGGGTATCCTACAATACCTGTCTGATCGTACTGTAAGAAGTGTGGATGGATTTCCCAAAGAAAACGGTCATTATCGATAATACGTGGCCAAGCCACAAAAGCACTGACTCCGCACCATCAGGATTTGACAACACAACATTTATTTTATCAATCATTCCGACACACAAAGCATCGGGTTTCCAAACATTTGAGTAAAGGTCCATATTTTCCCATACGACAAACAACGTAAGCAAGGCTAAGCAAACTACCTCGGTAGTCATATCCAGTGGATACAGATACCGGCATATATTTTGTGGAGCTATCAAGGCTATAGAAACAAGTTAACATTCTTGGTAAAGTAGTGCGACTACTTGGGTAGGTCCATAGGTGATACACCGAGGCCGAACAGTTTAAAAGTGTAACCTAAATCATGCAATTTTGGCAAACAATATACATGTCAAAAATATAGGGGCAATGTGATCAAGGAGGGCTTGCCTTACTCCGGAAGCGGGTCTTCTCCTTCGAAGGCAGCGGTTGCACCTTCCTCGTACTTGGGTTCTATACACAAAACAAGGTAAATGCAAACAAAACCCAATATAAAGCACTTAGAGCAGAAATCCAACAGTGCCAAAGTGTAGATTTCATTTTTAGAAAAAAATTTTTGAGTGTTGAATGAGGCTAAAGGGACTTACAGTTAATTTATTATGAATTTTTGAAGTTAAAAATGATTTTTTGGGATTTTTGGAAAAGAAAATTCTTGAAAAAGAAAAGGAATATTCTCTAGGAATATTCCCTGACAGTGGGGCATGGGTGGCAGTGAGTGGGAGGAGTTATATGGGAATGGGGCGCACATGTCAGGGACTTAGAACTTTCAAAATAGGTTTAATTATTTTTCTTGGAGTAGGGCCCACCTGTTAGTCACTGGAGGAGGGGACTGTGCTGTGGGCCTGGCTTGTCAGTGACTCGGGTGCAAGGTCGTCGTCTTCCTCCCGCTTGCTGCATTGGGTGGCGTGCTGGCAAGGATGCATCGGTGGAAAGGGTGCAGGTGTTTCGGGGTTGAACTTGGAGAGGGCGGTGGGCGTCAGGGAGTGTGTCTAATTGGTTGATCTCCAGGCCCAATGAGCCAGAGAGAGGTGCGCTGGGCTTGGTCCACTCCAAGCCCATGTCCTCCTAACGATGAGATCGAGTCTTTAGGCTCGTGCGCTCGTTTCTCTTCTTAGTGCGATGATTGGACACGCCGTTCACCACTATGAACTTGCCCCCGATCTCCTCTGTGCCTATATAAAGTGGACATCTATCCCGTACGTGGTGATGACCGAAGTACGAACCAACTACCCCAAAACCCTAAGATCACCGATCCTAAGTGCACAGAAGGGAACCGAAGGACGAGCTTCGCTAAATCAGATTTTCAAACAGCATCTATGGCATCATCTTCAACTGGTTAGTACCCACCTCAATTCCGCATAAGCAAATTAGGTGATTATGCATAGCCTAAGTTTATGCCGTAAGATTTAGCTCCAACATTGTGGTATCAGAGCCATCTTAGGCATGTGCATATTCCCATCACTCCGAGGATGAAGCCCTAAGCTACATCCTTGCTCTATATATATATATATATATATATATATATATATATATATATATATATATATATATATATATATATATATAGAGCAAGGATGAGTACTAGCGTACTCAACAAATCATGGGAACTTAAGTGGTTAATGCAAGCATCAAGGGACGGCTGGTTGTTTTATGATTCTTTCCCTTTAAATTCCTTTTGGAATGGTCCATGTGTGTGCTTCTCAACAATCGAGGCGAGGTGAGGTCTCTCCTGGATTGGAGTGATTTGTATCAATCTTTGATCCAGCGCAACTCACAAGAGTTGGCCTCAGGGATCTAGCTCCACCAGCTGATCCAGCATCATCGGGCCCACAGCTCGGCTGTCCATGACAGTATCACACCATTTTCGAAATTGGATTCCCAATCCGCAAACATCCTTCGCAAATAGTAGTCAAACAAAACTACACTAAGGAATCACCTTACATCCGCCCATGACCGCGGGCACAGCTGTTTAAACAGTTTACACCTCTGCAAAGGGGTACACTTTACCCACACGACGTGACTTACCCTATCACCTAGCTCGCGAATGAATGGCACGACTAGTGACTAGGGGTTTTTGCGACAAGGCATTTTCGGAGTCCACCCAGGTTACCCCATGCTAATTGGAGGGGTCCACAACCAATCACAGGGTAGGTCCTCGACCATGCTGTACCAGGAATCCAAGAGGCAACCCCGACGCCCTCCCGCACGATCCATAGTCCATTGGCACGCAAGGCGTCCCTGGGCGACTCTTTACTCAGCCTAGAGTTATCCCATATCACCCATGTGGTTGTATTGTCGTATGTTCGGATGAAATTCCAAAAGAATCGGTCCTTAACTGCAGTGCGAGGGACTCATCCCATTGGCATGATCCCCGCACCGCAGTTTTCGCATTTCATTTTATTTTCATGGCCTGACCCAGGCGTCAGGTTTTCTCAATACTTTGCAAACCAGGTTTTTACCCATTGTAGTCATTTTTTTTAAAATTTGATAGGCAATCACCGGTACCATGCCTGTCGGCACGGATACCGGGATCTGCCAAGGAAGGTGACAAGGAAGTTTAAGGAAATCGCAATCAATCAAGGGAGTAATGCAACAAATGGGTTGGCGGCCCGTCGGTCGTCTTGCGACCATGGCCGAGAAATTATAACAGTGTAGCCTAGCATATGCGATTTGTCAAATAAAATACTTAGTCCATAATTATGGGCTCGAGATGATCAAAGGTGACTTACCTTGCTCAAGGCCTGCAGCTTCGTCTTCGAATTCCGCATCCAAAGGCTCCTCGGGTTCCGAAACTACATGCATCACAAAACAAAACAAATAAAAAGACTAGTATAATAGTCCTATTATAGATTTCTAAGGGTGCCATCGTAAAGATCTCATTTTTAGAAAATTTCTGGAACTGGAACGGAGTTAATCGGATGAACGGATGAAAAGATATTGGTTTTCGAAGATTTTGTCATTTTTCTGAATATTGGAAAAAGATTTAGAAAGGAAATTTTCCCATTTATTCCTCCCTGGGCCGCTGACGGCTGGAGCCTATCGGTCAACCGCATTGGGGGGGGGGGGGGGGGTCACAGAGGCGGGGTGTAGTGGGCTAAGCCCAAGATAGGGAGCGGCCTCGAGACATAGGGGAATTGGGCCAGTTTGGCATCGGACCGGCTAGGTTGGGGGCGGCGGGTTCTGACTAGGGGGGCCCAACCTAGCTAGCGAGGCCCGCTGTCAGTGGTTCGGGGGATAGCGAGGTAAGGCGGCTCCTGACATGTGGGTCCAGCCCGACAAGCGGGGCCCAATGTTAGCCGTGGGTCTACGGGAAGACGGGCTCACAAAGAGACGCGCACGGGTGCGCGGTAGACTCGGTGCGGGGCTTTGGCTTAGGGCGAACTGGAGACGGTGGTCCTACTTGCAGCTGCCCGGTACTGGTGGACCGTGCGTGCGGTGCGATGATGGAGAGCGTCCCAGGTTCTTAGCCGCGCGAGGTAAGGTAGAAGAAGAACAGTGACGGGATCAGACGGCCCACAGTGGCGCGGTCCATCTGAGCGAAATGCGGGGTTTCCGACGACGGCGAAACCACCGATGCGAAGAGGAGGGCGGGGCGAAAAGAGTTAATGTCATGGATTCACAGAGAGGAGGCCGGAGGCGGAGAATCACGAGGATACCCAACAGCGGCGATGATTTGGGCGTTCCTCCAATGGGCTCCTGTAGAACGATTCGGCGCAGCCGGGGGCTCCCGACGCGATCAAGAGACAATTCCTCGGTGTGGCGGCAAGATTGCTAGGCGCTAGGGGGCAGTCGACGGCGATACACAAAGGCGGTGGTCTGACGATCGTGGTGCAGTGTATACGGCGGAGAGCTAGGCCCCAGGGGGCACTCGGCGGTTGTTCACGTGATCTTGGGGAGAAGTAGAGGGGAAGAATGGGGTCAGGTAAGCTACCGAGGTGGAGAATTCAGTGACGAGCTCCGGCGGCACAAACGTGATCGTTTGTGCCTCAACACGGACGATCGGAGAAGAGGGGACCGGCGGCAGCAATCCCTGGTGCGATGCGAGCTTGACGCGGCGCGGACACCTAAGGTGATGTGGGGAGGAAGGCGTTCGGAAGGGGGACACGGGGGCAATGGCGAGGATTTTATAGGCGGCTCTCGAGGCTGGCGATGCAGGGGTGGCTCAAGGATTTCCAGTGGAGACGACGTGCTAGCGTGGTCCTCACGAGGACGGCGGACCGGCCCAGGTGGCGTCACTTGGCCTCCACCCGTTGAGCTAGCGGATGAGCGACGGAGGAGGCCCGGCAGCGCTTTGTTAAAGGTGGCGCGAAAAGAGTGGGCGGAAGGGGGAAAAGCGAGGGAAAAAGGTGGCGGCGAGGCGGTCGGGCTCACGGGAAGGAGTCCACTGCTTGGCGGCTAGCGGTGACCGTGGTGACGCGACCGAAGATGACGGCATAAAGGTGGCAGGGCCGATTGGAAGAGAGCGGAGACACTCCGGTCATCGGCACAGAGCGGTGACGGCAGCGGTCCTCTTGGTCAGCCACGGCGGGGCTAGCGCGGGCGGGAACGAGGGTAATCCGAGGTACGGCGCGGATTTTGAATCGGCGACACCTAGCGGCGGCGGGATGGCAAGAGAGCAGGAGAGCGAGAGAGATAGAGAGCCGAGCGAGGAAGAGGAACAGGGAAACGCCCCTCTACATGCTCACGATGGTGACACGTGGAAGGGCACGTGCGCGGCTCGAGGAGGCTGAGCTAGGCTGCACAATGCTGGGCCAGGGAGGAGAAATACACAGCGCTGGGCGGGGTTAAGGAGGCCCAGGGGAAACAGTAAACCTCCACAATTTATAGGAATAGGGAAATGGATTTCTTTGGATTTATTTGAAGGGTTTTAAACAAGGGATAGGGTTTTGGATTTTTGTGAATTTATTAAAAAAGGTGAAACACTTATTCCATGGTGGATTTGGGGGTTTGCAAGGATGCTGGAGAATTTCTCAAAATCAGGGCCTAGGGAAAAAGAGGTGATCACAGGTTGCGAGATTCGATCCAACGAGGGGAAAAATGAGATCTTGGCACATGGCACAACCACAATTAAAAACTCAATTTTTGCAATTATGGATTTTTATTAAGTTAGTTTTATGCCTAAAGGCTAGGGCGTTACATGCGCGGCATTAGGCCGCCGCGCACAGGACGCGTCACCGCCACTCCGCCAAATCCCGCCACATCGACGCCCACCACCCGGACCGGTCCCGCGCATGCCTGTTGGCCGCACGAGACTGAGGCTCGCCTCGGCTGCGGCTTCCGCCATGCTGAGAAGGAGAATAGGACGAGAGAGCTTCCCCTCAGTTCGTTGTGCACCATGGATGCCACCACCGCCGCTGCCGCTTCGCTCGGCGTCGACATCGCCGCCGTTCCCGCTCGGAGAAATTGGGAGATTGGGGAAAATGTGTTAGGGTTAGGGTTTTTCCAGGCCACCGGCAATTTTGTCTCTAGTACCTTCGATCTGTGTCGTCCGATCATGATCCAATGGACCGCATGCACCTGATCTGGCCCTAGTGATCACAGCCATCGATGAGGATCCAATGGTTGGCACTAGTGGGTCTGCGGAGCTTAATGGGCTGTCGAGGCCACGCATGGTCACCCGCGCCATAACGGGCCTGCTGTGTGGGACAGAGCCGCGGGGGTCTGTGCAGTCATGGGTCAGCGCGTGCTTGATCGGCCGCATCCGGCCTTTGGGCTGATTTGTTTTTGCTTTTCTTTAAAAGGCCCAACTTAATGTTTTCCATTTTCAGAAATGTTTTATTAGATACCTTAAGCTTTTTTTTGATGCCTAAAATTGCAGTAGAAAATTTCCTTATGTACTTTAATTTATTTCTAGCTAAATGGAACCAACGAGAAGTTCATCTAGAACATTTAATTTATTTCCCTTATCGTTTCGGCCCAACGGAAGTTGTGATTTAAGTGTTTTAATCTTTTGGATTATAATGTCATTTTACTTCATTTGGCCCAACGGTATTATGAAGTAAATTTTATGGTTTATGATTTTTGATGACATCTTGACACTTAGATTTATTTTCTTGTCTATGGTGAGATTTCACGTGTTAATGTGCATTAAATTGTCACCTAATAATAATTTTGTAAATTTCCTTCTATTTTACTTTATGGTATTATGGAATTAAATTTTATTTTTATGTGCATAACTAAGTATATTATTCTAATCATGTTGTTTTACTCTATTTTGGCACAACGGCATTATAGAGTGAAACCTCATATTTATGCACATTTGTTTCTCGACATTTTGCTTCATTTTGCTGGAATAGTATTATGGAGCAAAAGCTCTATTTTATTTCATGTGTACAATTAATGCGCTTTACCTAATGATAATAGTGTGGTTTTACTTCATTTACATTTCTTTATGGAGTAAACCTTTATGTGTGTAATTAACCAGACCAACGTAAAAGTTAATTGTCCACATTTATTATTGTCTATTAATGTCATTTGTCATTAAATTTCAGCTCCGAATGATGTCATGGCTCAAATAAGCAACATTGAGTAATTTAATGGTGCCAACTTCTCAGAATGGAAGGAGAAGGTGCAAATCACTCTTGGGCTACTCAATTATAATGTTCCTATGCATGAGGACGCTCCTGTTGCTCCGCCTATTGATGCAGCCCTTGATGTTAGAAGGGCTTATAAGGAAAGGGCGGAAACATGGGAGAAGACCAACTGCATGAGCCTGATGATAATTAAGAATTCTATTTCTCCTAGCATTAGAAATGGCATTTCTGATGCTGCAACTGCTAGGGGATATATGACTAATGTGGAGCAAAACTTTAAGGGCTCCTCTAACACTCGAGCAACTGTTCTCGTCATAAGGTTGCTCACATCCTGCTATGATGATGAAAGTAGTGTGAGAGCACACATAATGTCATTGACCCACATGGCTAAGCAACTAAGGGGTATGGACATGGCTATTTCTGATGGTTTTCTTGTCCATCTCATTATGAATTCGTTGCCGCCTAACTACGATTCCTTCAAAGCAAACTATAATGCTCAGGAGGATAAGTGGTCAATTGCTGAGCTCATAAGTTACTCTGTTGAGGAGGAAGAGCATCAAAGGGCCGAAAAGCAAAATGAGCAGGTTCGCCTTGCTAAATCTGAAAAGGCTCATGAGAACCACACTAATAAGTCCAATAAGAAGCCTGAGACTTCCTCTATCAGGTCTCAGGGGAGGGAAAAAACACTTGCTACATCCATGCCTAAGTCTAGCGCCACAATCATCTGCAAGTTCTACCACAAGCTGGGGCATGTGCAGAAGGAATGTGAAGGCTTCAAAAAATGGCTTTCTAAGTAGGGTAATATTTTTAGTTGCAATATTACTCGTAATAATGATGCATTTATGTAATCTTATGCTCTTAATTCTTGGTGAATTGACTTAGGTGCAATTATGCACTATACTTATTCAATACAGGATTGCTTTCCACAAGGATCATGGCAAAACGGGAGCAAAGCCAGCTAAGAGAGAATGAGCTTAATAAGGAGGCAGTCACTCATCTTCCCTTACTCTAGGAAGAACCTTATTTATTGATGCATTATGTCATGTTCTTTATATTTAGGAATCTTGCCTCTATAAGTATGGCTACAATATTGGATTTGATAATAAGGGATATTGTATTGGATTCAATAATAAAGTTGTGAGTGTCGTCTTCGAGAAAAAGAAAATAATTTATTTGCTCTCTATTTATGTTTCTATGTTGAATGCCCATGATGATGTGTATTAAATTATAATGAGACCTTATCGAAATTGTGACATCATTGCTAAAGCCACATTTCGAATGGGAGAATGATGCATCTCATTACGTTGGAGATAAAATAATATGTTATTTCGCCTCATTAAGCTAGAGACATTTCATTCCATACTTTAAATGTTTAAAATTCACTGATAAGTATAAGGGGAGATCTCATAACTTTCTCTAAGTTCTCACATTATGTTTTCTTCCATTATGTTTCATGTTTCTCTCATTAGTGACCAATGAGAAGCACTAGAGAGAAAATCAACACTAAATGGTGCATTCGGTCAAGGAAGGAGGATATTAGGGGAGATATATTTAATTTTTTTATGTTCGATAGAGAATGACGAAATTCCTTTTCTATATGGGGATGTTGCAATTACCCAGTCAAATAAATTAGATAGAGAATGACAAAATCTGTGGGAGCTTAAGGAAATGTTGAGATCCATGAGAGCTTAATAATAAGAGCTCCACTATGAATTATTATCTTGCCTCATTTAAGTAGTTTATAATAACATAAAATATTTATTTGTGAGCATTAGTGATGTTCAGAATTAAATAGAAATTCCTGAATGAGTCATAAGAGTGTGTAGATGTGTCTACATGAGTAAGCAAGATTCTAGATGGGATATTAAGATATTTGAGACAATGCTTGCAGAGAAGAGTTTTTCATAAGAAAGAGGGAACTAAGTGTGACAATTTTTCCCTTGCCTGTTAGAGAGATTCACTTGTTTGGACCAGTTTTTTTGAGGTTGTCATGACACTAGTTAGTCTAATAGATGAATACTTAATTTGCAATACTAAATGTTCATTTGCACAAGTTGTGTGCACAACATAGCCTGAGGTATTGGTTGTGAAAGGCAAGATACATGAAGACTGCAAACTTATGAAATTCGTTTGTGGATTTAACCAAGTGTCTAAACAACCTTTAATTATAATGATACCCTAAATCCGATTAAGTTATTCGGGTTCAAAGTAAATGAGGTGGATGATTATATAAGGGTGGAAATTGACTTTACTAGTACTCTACATGCCTAATCACCCATTAGCTGGCACATAAGTTGTGGTGCATCAGATAAATGGATCTTATTCTAATGGAGTACTAGACTTATTATTAAATTCATACATATGACAGAAAATCAAGTCAATATTTAATCTTATTCCGTCATACCTGCTCTATTAAGTTAAGAGGGTCAATTAGTGTAAGATAATATATATGATTCCCTATGCTTCAGCTGTCAGAAGTCTTATAAGTGCTAAGTCTGGATGCGCACAGATTTGGCATTATGTACTGAAAGTTTTGGCAAATTTAAGTTCAAAATTAGAATCACTGTAAGCTCATTAAAATGTCTTGTATCATTTGTAGGACACCTATGATAACACATTCACATTTAAGAAGTCTGATAAGTTAAGTTATTCAGACGTTAATTTTCAAGGATGTGTGGATGATATCCACATTATGTTGTGCTATCATCCTTGCATCAGGAGCAACACCATGGTAAATAGCTCTAAATATTGTTCTATTGCATAGTCGACGATGCAAACTAAGATTGTGACATGTGATAAGATATTTGAGTGAGCGTACGACTAATGAATATTTTTTGGCACTAAGAATGGTAGACAACTCTTTAAAACTACTCATCCACTGCAATAATGAATTGCGCAATACTAAGATTGCAGTTTCCTATTCGAGTAACAATGTCATGTGTTTCTACCAAAAAATAACGGCATTATATTGTGAAAGATAGGTCCCAGGATCAAGTTATTTGAGTATATTAGTATTAAGTTACTACACGTGGATCTAAATATCAAAGGCTTATGACTTAGTTTGAAGTAAAAAATTATGTTGCTGGCCAGCACAAGTGCAATGTCATGCCTTTGAATAAGATCCTGGGTATAGAGGCATAAGAATCAATCAACACCCAATAAAAAGTAAGTTGATTTCTGTCTAAGATATTATGGTGGCTATAGATACTATTGTCATATTGGTGTTCTGAACTATTGTGATACATTATTTTGGTTCGCTATTCTACTAAGATTGAACTCGTTAACCTCACGATCAAGTGAGAGAATGTTGGTTGATCTTCTGGTCCATCGAGTCAGAGAGAGGTGCGTCAGGCTTGGTCCACCCCAAGCCCACGTCCTTCTAACGACGATACCGAGTCTTTAGGCTCGTGCGCTCGTTTCTCTTCTTAGCGCGATGATTGTACATGTCGTTCACCCTTATGAACTTGCCCCCGATCTCCTCTGTGCCTATATAAAGTAGACATCAATCCTGTACATGGTGATGACTGAAGTACGAACCAGCTACCCCAAAACCCTAAGATCACCAATCCTAATGTGCACAGAAGGGGACCGAAGGACGAGCTTCGCTAAATCGGATTTTTAAATAGCATCTATGGCTTCATCTTCAACTGGTTAGTACCCACCTCAATTTCACATTAGCAAATTAGGTGATTATACGTAGCGTAAGGTTACGTCATAAGATTTAGCTCAACAGCAAGGTCTCACTGTTTGGTTTCCTGCACACATAAATAGGCCTATCTCTATGCATGCAAAAAGAGTGGCAGAGCCTGGCTCCGATGAAACGAACTTCAAGTCCGTTTCTCACGGGACTAGCTGCTTTGAGCCAAGCCAAAGAATAGCTACCTACAAACAGTATGCTCTCTAGACATACCTCGAGAAATGTGCATTTAAATGAAACCAAACAACATCTGTGAAGATACAGGCCAATAAACTCAACAAACCAAACAAATCACGTGCATGCTCAAAACCTACTCCATCTGATATGGCCCGGCTCAGTCGGCTAGCTTAAATCAATACCAGAAAACCGAGATTATATAAGGATTAAAATACCGTCACACAAAAATAAGAATACTATTATGAAAAAATTTTCGTGACGGTCTACCCTCACGAAAAACCCCTCACGAATCAAAAGCTAAGAAAATGTCATTTTTGAGGCGGTTAACCGTCACGAATTATTTTCGTGGCGGTCCTCACCTCCACAAAAATTACGAGGCCACCCAGTCTGTATTTCGTGACGGTGGGTGCTCACCGTCACGAAAATTAACTTCCTAGAAGGTCACCCATTCTCTCGCCTAAGCATGCTTAACTTCGGAGTTTCGACGGGAGCCGGTATTTTAGTGCTGATATAATCGCATCTAAAATGCTCACGCCGTCGGTGGGTCTAGTTCTTTCTTGTCTAAGTAGAGAGGCGATGGTACTGTACATTATTCCGTGAAGGGCAATTATTTTCGTGACGGTTTAAAAAATATCTTCATGAAAACAACTATTTTTCGTGACGGTGTGTCAAGCACCGTCACGAAAATATGTTCTCGTGGCGGGTTTTGCTACACCGTCACGAAAATTATGATTTTCGTGAGAGTGTATCTAATACTCTCATAAAAATTTAACACCATATTAAAATCTTGATTTTCTGGTAGTGAATATAGCATGGTTTGCATCACTGTCGATACGAGATAAAAACCAACAATGATAGCATAACTACCGGTTTTAATTGTGAACTGGCAGTGATACTATATGATACTATATATCACTATCGTTTTTATAATGAACCGACAGCACGGATTGTCCTCTCTGTTCTAACGTCCATACAAAGTCCTCTTCCTGCCACCAAAAGAGTGTAGCTTTGGCGATTTTGGCCTACGTACCTCGCATGGTAGATGACAACCGTTATTTACAAACCATTAGATCTTTTGAAAAATTCTTCATAATTGTAAATTTAATATATATCACGTATGAAGGAAACGAGTGTACGTTGCAAAAGTTTGAACCGTGGATGTATTCAGGGGCGATTCCAACAACGTGACAATGATAGTTTTTGCACACATGTTTTTGCTTGCTAGGTAGCAGAAAATGCTAGATAATCAAAGGAAGGATAGTTTTTTCTAATTTTTAATAGGCACTAATTACAATATATTTTTGTATGTTTCATAGATTTATCTTGTATTTAGTCCAATTATTTGGCCTGCTTTATTGACTATTGGTCTATACTCTCCGCATTTTGAACTCGCGAAGTAAAAAATTAACATAGTGCATGCATGCTAATTAAAAGCTCGCGAGATCAGTACACTTAATTGAAACGCTGGGAGGTAATTAACGATCAACTGTACCACTGTTCGGTTCAATATATAACAGCTAATAAGTAAACGGCAGCCCGGGGTTAACTCTTGATTGCAGTGAAAAAATGCAGCCACTGTTCGCAGAAGAGCTGTTCCACGTAGTTGACATTTGCCGAGGCGACCTCGAAGCTTTCGCAGTTTACTTTGACGTCGCGTATGAGCGTCGCTGCAAGTGGCGATCCAGCCATGCAGATGCACGCACGTACATGGAGACGAGAAATCTGGCAGCTACGCATACAGTTTGACACCCTGCAGAGGCGACCTCGAAATTCTCGGCACCAATACTTGCGGACGAAAACACTGTCTCCGTTCCTTTTTTGCTTGTTGTTTGTTATATATTATTTTCTCCATTTTAAAATACAGTAAAGCATATGTATTAAGAAGATAAATAGAAAACTATACTACCTTCTATTAGTATGTTTTAGACTTGATGTCTTAGACTTGGTACCGAAAATGTAGAAGTATTTTTGATACTACCCAACAAAAACTACACTTTAGAAGCTAGAAGATGATATATTTTAGAACAAAATTTGAACACTAGAAATTGCTATATTTTAAGACGGAAAAAATATCTTTTTGCGGACAAGATGACAGTCTCTAATATATGTTTTGTCATTATTAATATAATGTATTTTTTAAAACATGATAATTGTAATTATATGAACTTCACGACAAGTTTATTGGAATCAATTGTAAATATCGAATATTATGTTTTTCTTCGTGTAGATGATGACCTTGATTGCAAACCATTCTAGAATAACGACATCCATATTTGCATATTAAATGGAGGGAGCAGTATATCGAGGAGGGATGGATAAGGAGCCAGCTCAGTTCGTTTTGGCTCTTTATTTTAAAGAGTCAGCTCGTCTAGGATTGTTATGCTAGTTTGGTTTGTTACCAGCTTTATTTTATTTATATGACTTTTATAATTTAAATTTATTAATGTATTATATATTAATAATAAATTTTAAACTCACTAAATACAAATAGTTTGGAAGTAATTAAAGGACTAAGTGCTAGTTAAAAGCAAAATATACGATAATCGTCTATATCAACAAGCTAAACGAGTCGCTCGTGAGCTTTTTAAACAAGTCGCTCGTGAACTAAAAGCTCAGCTCGACTCAATTCGACTCATTATAACTACAAGTTCAAACCGATCCGACCTACGAGTTTCAAGCTTCTTTTTACCACCCTAATTGGGAATCTTTTGTTGATTAGTGGATGATTGCATTGATTTCATAATTAAATTGCAATTAGTTAGAGTTAGTCAGGGTACGTCTCGTTTACTTCACTGTAATCGAAGATGATAGCTAGGTGATCATGTAATTTAATTTTCTGTGTTTAAAAATGAACACGTGATTGCGGTCTTTCCCCGAAGCTTCAATTATTAAACCTATGGTCAAAATATGTTGTGAAAAGCGTGTGTTTTGAATACTTACTTGTCGCCAAGAAGGAGAGGTTTAATGCTTGATGGAGCATATGTGCAAAAGGGAAAACCATATCATGTATACAGTACTTTTCACTCAATAGTAGGCTTCAGAGCAAAACTGTGGGCTGTGATATTTTCTGTCGGTCCATAGACGACGTACGAAAAAAATGTATTTTTGTGACAGGTTTATTTAAAACCACATAAAAAGCATATTCTACGAACCTGATGTAAGTTGTTTTTTCTATTCGGCCACTTACAGTAATAGCCATCAGAAATTATATTTCTGTCGGTTTCTCTATAGAATAATTGAATTTTTTCCATGGTCTTTTCTTTGTGGAGTATTTCTATCGGTCCAGCTACAGAAAAATAATTTCTAACGGTAAAATATATTTTTCTAATGGTTCTGCATCCACAGGCTTGCCCTGAAGTCTGCAGTGACTTGTGAAAACTTCGCTATTCTTTAGAGTTTGGAGTGTCCTAATTAACTCAAATTCTTTTCCTTTTTATTTGTTAGTCACTCTGCGCAAGGCCAAAAATATATGCACTTTTTCATTATAAAAATTATGTATAGTTCATAAAACATGAATATGTGATTAACCAAGCTGGTGGCATTGCTACTGTTCTTGCATCGACAGCACACATAGCAAATTGTTGGTCACTAGCAAACACTTTTTATGTCGTCTAGTTTCTAGGCGGCCGTGCGCCCGACCTGCCGGGCGTGGTGGATCCGCCGCTGTAAGTAACAAACTACTTTACAAAACTTCCAAATTAACAAGCTAGCTAGGGCTTCTTTCAGTACTGTTTTTGAAAAGTTCATAGGTTCTAAAGCAAAACCGATGGTGAAGGTTAATCTTAATATAACTGTACTTATTGTGTACATATATTTGAGGCTTTGAGGAACAAAACTAACAGAAAGGGAGATATATTGCTATATAAAATTACAACAACGGTTAACTATGTTTTTCTTTTACAACGAAACTTAATCCAGGCATCCATCCTGTACATGAAACGCTGGGAAAGATTTATACATCAAAATTACTAGTAATCAACTCGCAAAATATTACTAGCAATTACTCAAAAAAAATTAAATCTTCCAAAAATATGTAAAAGAAAATCTTTGTGCGGTCATTTTTGTAACTTATTGTAAGCGGGGTAATCTCTTCATTGCTGGCATGGTACAGTGAGGTCAATAGCCTCCATTACAAGCCTACGTTCTTTAAGTCTCTACTGTCTTGATATGCTAATGAACTAAAAGTACTTGATAACCTTAACCTATCACGCTGCCAACATGCTATTAGGATATAGACCAACTGCATGGCCTCGGTACTATAAATAGGCATGTAATCTTCTTAGCACTCACAACTCATCACATCCATAGCAAGTAGTTCACAATGGCTGGCACTAAGCTAGTAGCGCTTGGCTTCATTGTTCTCTTGAGCATGGGATTAGCCAATGCCGCAAGGGTGGCTAGATACTCGAGTGCTGATGGAACAGGCACTGGACAGGGAGGGGGTGTTGGGTATGACAATGGTAGTGGCTCAGGGTCTGGGAGCGGTAATGGGTCTGGTCAGAGTGGTAGTAATGGTGCTCATGCAACTGCTGGAGGTGGTGGCGGCGGTGGTGGTTCTAGCCAATATGGTGGATCAGGATATGGTTCTGGAAGTGGCTCAGGGACAGGCTCTAGTCAGTATAGCAATGGGGAATCTGGTTATGGTGGATATTCTAGCGCTGGTGGTAATGGCGGTGGCGGTGGTGGAGGACAAGCAAGAGGCTATTACGGTTCGACTGGTAGTGGATCTGGTAGTGGCACTGGCTCTGGTTATAGCAATGCTAATAACAATTGGTACGGATCAAGTGCAGGTGCAGGTGCAAGTGGTAATGGTGGTGGTAATGGTAGCGGTCAGAATGGTGGGAGTGGTGGTGGTGGAGGAGGTGGGTCTGGGTATGGTGACGCCTCTCCGTAATTTTCTGTATTCGATTAGTTTAAAGTTGGAGCCCAACTAATAGTGTTATTTGTTTGAATCCCTCAACCTTTCTTTGTTCTTGTTAACTTTATTAGTTGGCAACAAATAAAGGGCTCTATTGTTTTAGAAAATGTACCTCTGTACCTGGTAGATTGTGTGAGTCTACTTGGTTGTTGATCGGAAGGAAAAGTATCTTGTTCTACACATAAACTTTTTCAATGTGTATCATTATGCATGTGTGCTACAAATGTTTCATTCTTTTTATTGACACATTCATCCACACAGTCCATGTCTTCCCTTGGATAGCTAAAATGTAACGCCAACCTCACACATGCAGATGCCTGAAAAAGAAACCCTCACACATGCAGAAGTCTGCAATCCTCGGTCTGGAATTTCACAAAGTTCCTTGAAGAATTGGTCTCGTGTGAAATTTAGCGAAGTCCTGCATTGCATTCCTATAGAGACCTGAAAAGGTCACTGTCACAAGAACAATATACAGTATACATAGAGTACACAAATAACACCATAACTTAAAGCAATTCATTATGTAATGTAAAGAAACTTGATCTATAATCCCGAAAATGATACCACGTGGCTAAGCATGTGATATATTCAACAAAGAGTTATTTTAGGGTACTTGAAAAGATACTAGAAGGTACCATATATTTTCTAATGTAAATTGTTCTTTTGGTACCTTGGATGCTAGAGAAACCAAAATTTACACTAAAATTTTGGTGCCTCTCGGTACCTCTTTAAGGACCATAAAATTTCTCTCGAACTAATAATCACCGGGACCTGGACTAGTGGCCTTCATGGCTTCTTGTCAGTTTGCAGTTGGCATGTTGAACTCGCTTTCTCCTGTGTGTTAGAAAACAATCTCATATAGAGGTGTGCTTCTATGCTCTCCCACTAAAAAGCTGCACCAATTTTAAAGAAGACGAGTGGCTCAGATTAGAGGGTACGTACTCAATAGCCTAAACATCATTTAGGAAGGGTAGTTAATTCGTCCTTCAAAGCAGTTTAATCCCGCCGATCTCAGCTAGCTAAGCCCATATCCAGAGAACTCGTATAGCCTGATTCAATTCGAGACCACGACCCCTTCTTCCTCTCTTTCCTTTGTTCTTCTCCAACCCTAGTGCCGGCTCGCACACCGGCGGCTGCGCCGTCGACCGCCGCGGCAGCCTGCAGAAGCGTAGCACTATAGCAGGATGGTGTTGTGTAAGGCGGCGCTCCGCGGCGAAGGGAGCGGCGGCGGCCGGCGGCTTGGTGTCAGTGCTGGTCGCTCAACTACGCCCGGGACTTCAACCGAGGCTCAAAGTTCGGACCTCATATGTCTGAAACGAAGTGGATTACCAGACTCCCGACCAAGAGAACTCCTAATATTAACGTAGAAATTAGAATCTCCTGTTCTTGATGTGGAAAACATAATCAATGTATACGGTCGTCCAGGTCCAGCCGGCAGCAAAAATTGTTCTTGCGATGTGCTGTTGCGTACTTGTATTACAAGTCTTACCAACATCAATCAACAACTCAACGATAATAGGGTAGGGATGCAGTTGCAATTGGATACTAAATCAATGGTTGCATACTTTCATCGATCTTGCCCGACGTCTCAAATGCATGTCCGTGCAAGCTCGATATTGAATCTTCGCAGCGCGTTGTTGGCCATGAGGACAATATACAACAACTGCAACCGTCGCCCCAGCGCCCCGGCGTGCTCGCCGGCAGGGCAAACTGGCAAACAACTGACTGCCATGCCCGGCAATATCAACAAAGAGGAAGCCGAGAGCAGAAAATCTCTCATCAGCAGCGACTAATAATTAAACAAAACTAGTCGCAAACCCGTGCGTTGCATGGTTTATTTTTATTGATATTACATATATTCAAATTTTAATCATTTGTTTAATACGTCAGTTATTAAATTTTGTTAAAATTTCTACACAAATTTTGTTTTAATTTTCAACAGACAAAATGGTTTTATTTTTATTTATAGTTCCAAAAATCGAAATTGTTAATTAACATATACAATCCTTCTTAATATTTTTTCTGTTATTTTCTGATTTCTTAATTTAATAATTTTAAAATTTCAAATTAGAAGTAGCCAATCTATACTCAACTTGGAGGCCCAATTTAGTTTTTGATATAATTTATTTTAGAAAATTTAAGTAGCTATTTATACTCGCCTCTCAAGGCTGCTTTATGCATGTAACAAACCCCTGTCAAGGCTATGCCAGCAAGACTAGGATAGCTACGACACGATGAAAAAATGGTGGAACAAAATAGCAAGCATAGCCTGGCATAACCAAAAAGTGCATTTTCGAACCATGCTATGCTCGTAGCTTGAGAACTTTGGAAGGAATCAAATGTGAGGATTTTCCAACACGTCGCGTCAACACCAAACCACGATTACAGCAAAAAAAAAAAATGAAGAAGAGGCGGCCATAAATTTATGCTTAACGGGTGCCACCCACACGGGCATCTCATGTAAATATTCCCCTGTAAACTCTTTATCAATGAAATAAGCAATTTGCCTGCTTTTAAAAAAAAAACCTGTCAAGGAGGAGAATATAGAAGAGAGAGTAGCAAAAGGCTGCCGAAGTTGTCCGACAAAACACAATTTGCAGCGATTCAGTGTGACAGCAAAATCAGAGCTAAGATTAATTGCGATTATTGACACTATGCACGCAAGGATGGACTGTTAGGAGCCTAGGATAACTTGAAGCACTGGTCTACAGAGATGCCCAATCCTCAGGGCACGAGGCCAGTAATGACTGTCATTGTGTTAAAGCAGCAATCGACTACCTTAGCAACTTTTACGTACAGTCTATTTGGGCTTGAGCCATCTCTAGCAAGTGCCTGTTTAATTTGTTCAAGTTTTAGCAATACAGCATAATTTTTGTAGGTACTTATAGATATCAGTCAAGAAATTTCCCTTAGATTATTTGAGGAAATGATTGACGGAGAGTGATTTGACTGATTGAATATTATAATTCTCACTACAGGTATGGATGATCTCCTGATTTGTTACATATTGCTGCATTTGCAGAAACTTTAAATGAAGCCCTTTATTTCTTGCTACATAATTCATAGAACAAGTGTGGGAAAAAAAAAACAAAATGCACGACATAAACATGACACAGAATAGTTTGGGCTTCACTTTTTAGTTTCCTGTATGATGGAAATTAAGGGTTAGCATCACCATAGCCAGTCCCTGAACCTCCACCACCACCACTACCACCATATTGGCCATAGCCATTACCACCATCATTGTCACCAGCATTTGTATTTGTATAGCTTGGTCCACCCCAGTAGTTAGAAGCCTCGCTATAGTTAGAATCAGTACCGCTACCAGATCCATGGCTAGTGGACCCATAACAACCATTGGCTTGTCCTCTGTCGCCGCCACCACCGCTACCATCTGTACTAGAATACTCGCTACCAGAGCCATAATAACTTGAGCCATACTGACTAGAGCTTTAACCTGAGACTGATCCACTGTCAGACCCTGATCCACCATATTGGCTACCGTCACCGCCTCCCCCTCTCCCTCCCCCTCCACCACTTGCATATGCACCATTATAACCACTCTGGCCGGATCCCATATCACTGCCACCCCCTGATCCCCCACCATTCACAGATCCTGAGCCTTTTCCATGTCCTGTGCCCGATCTTGAGTCTTTTTGCACTCTAGCAGCGTTGGCTAATCCAATGCTCAAGAGAACAATGAAACCAAGAGCTACAAGTTTAGTGCCTGCCATTATGCGCTAACTAGCTGCGTGATGGAAGAGGTGAGTGCTAAGTGAAGGATTGTAAGTGTGTATTTATAGTGCTTGAAGGCTTGAGGTCGGGCGACAATAGTTATTTAGTTAATAGCGCCTAGTTGGCAACCTCTTTAGGGATGCTTAAACAACTGCAGAAGTGAAAGAGCTCATTTACTTAAAAAAAATCAACGGGAGTAACGAAGAGATACACATGTATTATATTTTAAACTGCTTATTAGAGTTTAGATGATATATATCCTATCTAATTACTAGTATTACCAGTTACAGATACACGTTGTGGTATCCTACGTTCCACTTTAGGATACTTAGAACCTTGCGTATTAGCATTTATCTTAGTTTCTTTGTAAGAATGACTCGATGGAAAATGCGTGACTCAAAATACAATAGAAGGTGTAAATTTCGCAAGTCCTAACTAACGAACATAGTTAGTCATTTGGTAGTTCTACATAATCTAATAGTAAATCAAATCCTCATTTAGTCGGTCATAATTTGGCTGATTGGAATGAGTTGGTGTTAGAAAAACGACACCAAAATCGACATCGGAAACCGAACACGGAAAAAACGTCATAGGAGATTCAAAACTGATGATGACACGAGGCATGATATTTGTTAACGAGGTTCAGCCGTAGTCTAATCCCCGGGGCACTGATTACGGGCACTCTTCCCCGATCCAGCATAATTACAGCGTATCAAAGCTATAACGATTCTCGACCGGTACGCCGCCGGCCAGCCATTCCCTCTCGCCTATGCTAAGTCGACATGTGGTTACAATAGGTCTGCTTCTCTATTTAAGAGAGATCCTAAGATAGAGTTCGACTCTAACTCTCTCCTAACACCTTCTACAACTCTAAGTCCTAAACTGTAACTGACTACGTACACATATTTGATACAAACTCTAACAAACTCCACCTTAGCAAATATGCCACTCCAATTTGAATTTGCTCCATGTGCGAACCTCTGTGTATCTGGACTTGAGTTGTTCCTTCTTTGCTGCTCACGCCGAGCCGCCCGACGAGCTCATGCCCGGCTCGCCGCCATCAGGAACGTGCACTGCAACACCAGCATATCCGTCTTCCATGACTCTACCTGCAACAGCATTCCCTTGTAACTCGTACAAACATGAGCCCGTCCCCTCACCAGTCATAACAGTCTTTCCGTCCTTCATGATCATCATGGTTTTCCCATCAGAATCACCCTAATACAACCATCCTTGCTTATGTAGACTCCCAAGTGAAATTAAATTCCTCCTTAGTTCTGGCACGTGTTTCACATCCCAAAGTAGCATCTCATTGCTATTAACACCAAAATTTGGTACGGATCTTTATTGGATTCGGTTAAGAAAAAATCACGGTTAACTGGCGGGAATTAAATCCAGAAGAAGCCGAATTCAAGAAGTCATGAAGACCACAGCATGGACATTAATTATTTTATCTGTAAATTAGGTAGCTTTAACGATTTTTAGGAAAACCTAATCTCGTGCCTGGTCAGGGCTTGTTGTTTTTCCTTTTATAGTTAGGAAACTCCTGTTTCGTATCCGATCAGGACTGTATCAACTCGGGGTATAAATACGTATGCCCGGGTACCTTGTAAATCATCAATCAGATCAATACAAACTTCGGCGCATCGCCACCCTATTCAACGGGTTCTTGCTTCTCGAGCTGGGCTGCATCGGTTAAGTTCGACCTCCTGCGAGAGGGTAAGTCTCGTTACCCCGACTACCGTACCAACTAGGACTTCCTCGGTTAGGTCCGATATTCTAGTCGGCCTGTGGTAGTCAGCTTACCACGATATATCTGTTCTGTCTACGGCTGCATCAGTTAGGTTTGATCTCATAGGCCGAATAGATATATCACATCACGCGTGCATAGATTTATCGGCTTACTGGGTGTAGTTTATCATCAGTTTGTGCTGCATCGGTTAGGTCCGACCTACTAAACTGCTAGTGATAAATTATTCCTGCTAGGTTGATAGGTTTTATGCAAGCGTTTTATCAGGATGTATAGCCGATAAGTTATCATATTTTACATCACGATTGCATTAGATCTATCGGCCTATCGAGATTCTGTTATCATTGTCAGTCTGTGCTGCAACGGTTAGGTCCGATCTATTAGACTGGTGATAATAATTCTATACTTAATGAGCCGATGGATACTTATGCAATGTTCTATCGGAGTGCCTAGCCAATAGGTTATCTTTTGTTAATTAAAGCCGATTGCACCGCTACACGTTTTTGGCACTCTACACCGTTATCGGCTTTTCGGCCGATACACTTCATATCAGTAATCGACTAGTTTATTTATTTATATTGTTATTGGTTCCTCAGCCACATGGTATATTTATCCTATCCATTTATGCCATCATCGGCTCCTAGTCGATGTATAAGTGCTTTGTCTATATCGGCCATCGACCGATTGAGCGAGTCCAATTCGGCTTCCAGCCGATTGGCTCAACGATCTAATATTTTCTATCTCCTTGTCAATTGCAGGGTCAAATTGACTGGCACGCCTACAAACCTCAAGATTTAGGACCTGCACTGGAGTTAAGAAAATCTCCCAGGCCTTCGCGTATCCTAAGGCGCCGAACCATATCATCGGCTCGTTCCCGACGCTGCCGGTGATTTTCGGCGTCAACACGTTTTTGGCACGCCTGGTGGGACACGGAATTTCAACATGGTCGGAAAGGAGATCAAAACAGACAACGTGATCCCGGTCAGCATGGAGGATTTAACAGACGAGCAGAGACAACAAGTCGAGCAAAATATGGCCAATTTTTAGAAACTCTGCTTGGAATCTTTTGGCATGACGCGACAAGGGCCGATTCAAAAATCTCAGTTTCCAAAACCAGTTCTGGTTGGAGAATCGAGCCGTACACCACCTGAAAGTCCACCAGTAAAACACTTACAGGAGATGGTGAATGAAGCGGTACATCACGCGCTCATCAATCAATCCGGGATCCTGGTGAACACACTCCATAACCTCATCAAGAAGGCAGTGGATGGATCGATTGCTCAAGAGCCTACTTGAGGTCCTGTATATCTCCCGCCAAAGATGGAGCCAAATCAAGTTACTTATGGCACCATAAAAGATGTACCAGAAAACTTGTTTTCACACAACCAGGCTGGGGGGCAACAAGATATTCGTACTGGATACCATCGATCTGCTTATTATGGAGGATATCAACAGAATTACCCAAGAGGTATTGCCGATTCAGGTAATTATCAGAGAGAATATCCCAGGCAGAATCGGCTACAAACTCCACCCATATAGTATCAGCAGGAAATCCCAAGAGAAGAAGACTTATCGGCAAGGGTTGCGGAAATAGTGAGGGAACAATTTGGGATAAAGCCAAAGGAGCAAACATTTATGTATCGGCATCCATATCCCGAGTGGTTTGACAGAGTGCCATTGCCACACCGATACAGAGTCCTAGATTTTTCCAAATTCTCAGGGCAGGACAGCATATCTATAGTAGAGCATATTAGCCGATTCTTGGCACAATGTGGAGAAGCATCGGCTGAGGAGGCTTTGAGAGTTAGGTTTTTCCCCTTGTCATTGTCTGGATCGGCCTTTACATGGTTCTCCTCATTACCGCCGAATTCAGTTCGGGGATGGGCCGATCTAGAAAAACAATTTCATAAATACTTCTTTGTTGGAATCCATGAGATGAGACTGATAGATTTAACATCGGTTAGGCAGAGACCAGACGAAACGGTGCCGGAATATGTCCAGAGGTTTCAAGATGTTAGAAACCGATGTTACAGCTTGAATATGAGCGACGGACATCTAGCCGACTTGGCTTTTTAGGGTCTCTTAGCGCCAATCAAAGAGAGGTTTTCATCACAGGAGTTTAAGTCCCTGGCGCACCTGGTATAGAAGGTATCGGCTCATGAAAGCCGATTTCAAGAGGCGAAAAAGGATAAATATCAGAGAAGGGTTGCTCAGGTACAGGTTTATTCATCAGACTCAGATGATGAAGAATCCAATGCTGAAGTTGGATTGGCGGAGTGGGCTAGAAACAAAAAATCAGTATCATGCCCGTGGGTCAAGCATATCGGCAAGGAAGAATGGTATGATTTTGACATTAATAAAGCCGATAAAATCTTCGATCTACTGTTACAGGAGAAACAGATACAACTTCCGCCAAATCACGTGATTCCATCAGCCGAAGAACTGAAGAAGAAGAGATATTGCAAGTGGCACAACACGATATCGCACCACACTAATGAGTGCAAAGTTTTTCGGCAACAAATTCAATCGGCTGTTGAACAGGGGAGGATTAAGTTTGAAGACAAAAAGTCGATGAAAATAGATGGACATCCATTCCCTGTAAATATGGTTTATGCAGGGTCATCAAGGGATCAGGCCGATGGAGGAAGGCGTTGGGGTAAGAGGACAATACTTCATCGGACCTGATAGAAAAATATTCAAGCCATGAAGAACGGTGGATTGAGCCAGACAGTGAAAGATATAATCCGCATTGGGATTGCCCGTTTTTCAGGTTCTGTTGGGATCAGGGTATGAGATTGCCGACGATTCAAGATTGCCTCGAGTGTAGTAATATAGGATATCGGCATGATCAGCAGGAAAGGTTTTCGCAGGATCGGCTGCCTGGGAAAAGAGCATCGGTACATAGCCGATTAGGGCCGATCCACGAAGAATTCTTTGAAGAAAATGATGAAGAGAAAGTACATGAAAAACAAATCCAAAATCCTCAATGGTGTCCTAGTGGGATATTTACAAAAAATCAGAAAAGAAGGGCACATCGGTTACGACACCGGGAGCAACAGGAAGAGCAATGGCGGGACTACAAGGAAGCCGATCATCGTCACAAGAGGACTAAGCGGGTATGGTGCATGAAGAAAAATGACGATGAGGTTGATCCATCGGCTCCAGTAGACATGGTTTTCTTTCTGCCTAGGGAATACAAAGCGTTTTCATCTGATGAAGAGGGCGATGAGGAGATGTTTGCTCAGTTGACGCTGCGACCCGATCAGGCTATATTTGATAAGCCTGAAGAATCTAGTCATCGGCATTTGAAGCCATTATATATTAAGGGATTTGTGAATGGGAAGCGATGACGAAGATGCTAGTCGATGGGGGAGCGGCTGTCAATTTAATGCCGTATGCCACATATCGGAAGTTGGGAAAAACTACTGAAGATTTGATAAAGACAAATATGGTGTTAAAGGACTTCGGCGGGAATTCATCGGAGACGAAAGGCGTGTTGAACGTGAAACTAACAGTGGGGAACAAGATATTGCCTACCACGTTTTTTGTCATCGATGAAAAAGGATCATATAGTTTACTCCTTGGCAGGGATTGGATTCACGCAAACTATTGCGTGCCGTCGACGATGCATCAAAGTCTGATACAATGGCAGGGAGATCAAGTCGAGGTAATCCCAGCGGATCAATCGACCAACATTGCGATGACTAATTTGCCAATCTGGGAAGCCGATGGTATCGATTGCCTGTCTGGAAAAGCATGGGAAGGGGATTATCTTAAGATCACCAGTCGGGAGATACA
The DNA here is from genome assembly GCA_003991445.1 of Oryza meyeriana var. granulata. Lineage (NCBI taxonomy): Eukaryota > Viridiplantae > Streptophyta > Magnoliopsida > Poales > Poaceae > Oryza > Oryza meyeriana. The sequence goes on from RYFJ01000872.1 coordinate 155,219, forward strand.
ACCGATCCCGGTAAGTTGGCTCGGAACTTACTCTGATGGGCACTATTGAAGACTTCGAAGGGAAATTGGGGACAAGGATTTTACGTCGGCCGATGATTGGAGGAAATTGATATAGGACCAGGAGATAGGCCGAGGCCGATGTACATAAGTAAAAAATTGTGTCCTGAACTTCGAGAAGAATTAATAAAATTGTTGAGAGAGTTTCGAGATTGTTTCGCTTGGGGAATATTCATGAAATACCCAGGGTTTAAGCCGATCCATCGTTGAACATCGGCTTCCTATTAAACCAGGATATCGGCTGTTTAAACAGGCTTCAAGGAGATTTAAGGCAGAGTTGTATGAGCCAATCAAAGCAGAAATTACAAGGTTATATGATGCAAAGTTTATAAGGCCGTGCCGATATGCTGAGTGGGTTTCTAATATTCGTCCCGGTGGAAAAGAAGAATGGAAAAATTGAGGATATGTAATCGATTTTCGGGATTTGAATAAGGCTACCCCCAAGGAAATGAGTACCCGATGCGATAGCAGATTTGTTGGTAGATGCAGCATCGGGCCACACGATTAATAGCTTCATGGATGGCAATACAGGATACAAAATCAGATTTTTATGGCTGAGGAAGATATACATAAAGCCTGCATTTCGATGTCCTGGAGCTATCGGCTTATATGAGTGGGGTGTAATGACATTTGGATTGAAAAGTGCCGGTTGTGACTTAATCAGAGGGCGATGAATTATATATTTCATGATCTCATTGGCTTGTTAGTGGAAATTTAACATCGACGATGTGGTGGTTAAATCCAAGAGTGATGAAAAGCCATATAGCCAATTTGCGAAAAGTGCTAGAAAGGGCAAAGAAAATACGGAATTTAAGGATGTAATCCCATAAATGGCTTTTGGTGTATCGGTTGGGATCAAGCGTTTTTGGTTTTATGGTGATGAGCGAGGGATTGAAGTTAGTCAACGGAGCATCAAGCCATTCAGACTACAGAGCCACCTTAAGCAACAAGACAGAGTTACAATCGTTGATCGGCAAGATTAATTTTGTAAGGAAGGTTCATATCAAATTTGTCAGGAAAGCGATTGAATCTTTTTACTCCGTTATTGAGGTTTGAGAGAACACTCTGCCGATCTAAGAGTTCCGTGAGATGAGGGTAGATCAGTCAGATTTTCTTAGGAGGCATTTCGAATTAAGATTCAATCCAGTGTTATCCTGTTCTAATTCCAGTCATAGAAAGGAGTGCCGTTCAAGTTATACTTATCGGGCGTGAGAAATCATCGGGTCTTATTTTACCTCTCATCCAAGAGTTTTGAAGGCTAAAGGACGACGAGTCCGTGTTCTATTTAGCAGAAGGCTTTTGGATAGACTAGATATCCTGCGGTATACTATCGAGAATTTCATTTTCCTTACTATCGTATATTTCTCATGCACAAAGTTAGGCATTATATTCCTATGCTGAGTGCACGGTGGTTTGCAAGGCCGATGTGGTGGCAGATACATGTTGTCGGCTCCAATTTTAAAAGGGACGAGTTGGTAAATGGATCTTTGCCTTGACCGAGTTTGAACTAGAGATATGAATAGGCTTAAAGTGATCAAGGGACAAGCAGTGGCTGATTTCATTGTGCAGCATACGAGGGGTTCATGAAAATTATGTAGAGCCGATCCGTGGACTTTGTTTTTGATGAATCGGTTTGCAAGCATGGATCTGGTATTGGCTTGGTCATTGTATCGGCCTCGGGGGGCAAGTTTTGAGTTTGCTTTTACAATTAAATATCCTATCGGACTAATAATCAAGCAGAATATACGAGGTAAGGTTATCTGGAAAGGACCTTTAACTCTTAAAGGAATCTCGGGGACCAGAATATCAATAGAAATTGTCGTGGGGATTCCTTATTGTGTAAATCCAAGCAGCTGTCTGGGGAGTATGAATGCAGGCGATGAATATTTTTAGGTTACATATCATGAAGTCAAGCAGGGATTTATTGAGGATTTCAGGATGGTATCATTGGTTCATTCTCTCTATAAGTCCCTAGAGCAGCGTATTTAGAAGCCAATGATCGTGCCGCAAAGATGTGCTTCTCGGGTTATAGTCAGAGCTGCTGAGTAAACAGGTTGACAGTTGAATTTCAGGCCGAGTTTAGTGATGCATATCGGCGATGAAGCCCTAGATACGATGTGGAGAAGGAACTAATGGTGACGCTGTCAAAATCCGTCGCAAATCGGTTTCCAGGCAAACTTCGTTTACAAGATGGTATTTTATACTAAATATGTATAGCCTGTCGATGGAGAATTTAGATATATAATATAAACGGACTTTTTGCCAAGGAGTTCTGCTGAGGTGCCTGAATTTAGAAGAAGCAAATGTTGGGTTATGTGCGAAGTGCATGAAGGACGTTTGTGGAACTCATCAAATCGCTTATAGTAGTGAAGTGGATATTGAGAAGAGTAGGGATACTTTTGGCCGACAAATGCTGGAGGATTGCTTCAGGTACTATAAAGGATGTCCAAGATTGCCAGAAGTTTGGAAAGTCTAAGCAGCGGGAACACACATGCAGACATGACGGATTATGAATCCTATCATTAAACCGGGTTGGCCGTTCAGAGGATGGGGAATTGATAATTATTGATCGGCCGAGATTGTGTTTAAATCCTCTCATCAAGTAAAGTGACCAAGTTCATATTGCAGCAAGCAAGATTACAGTTATTCGTCACAAAAAGTGGGTGGAAGTAATTCCATTGCATGAGCAAGTCACATCAAGGAGGCGAATTGAGTTTGTAAAAGGAGAGCATATAATTTATCAATTTAGAATTCCTCAGAACGATAACTACCGATCAGATGAATGAATGCTAAATGCAATTTTATGCTGCCAGTGAATGGGAGAATTAAGGGTTACTAAAATTCATCCACTCAACTATGTATGCTCAACGCCGGCTAGGTGGACAAGGCAGAGGCTTCAAAAGTACAGGAGTTCTGATCAAATTAATCAAGGCGGAAGATTGAGAAGCAGCCGCGACCCGATGGCATACTACATTAGCCCGATTTATTGTGGGCCGGCGGATTGTGCTGTCATGTGAGGATCTATCCGCATTCACTGTGCCAGTTGACCACCATATTCAGTTGGATATTGGGGCATGAGGTGATGCTAGGGTTGGGTGTTGGCTTGGGAGCACCTACATCGGCTCTAGGAGAATTTCTCTTTAGGAGAGATCAACTTGAGCAGCCGTGATCGATCTTTTATTTAACGACTTGATGACAGATGAACTCGAGGATTTGGCCTAGAAGATCGGTTAAAGGGCGCTGGAGAGGGATCAAGGAAAATAAAGCTAAGGCGGCTAGGCATTATAGTTACAAAAGGTGATGCAGAATAAATTGTTTTGCTGAAGGTGGTATCTATGTATGGAGAATGAATTGATTTTGCGCACGACCCGTGTTCGGGTCCAGAGATAGTAAATTCGAAAGTGGTCACCTAATTGCAAGGGCCCTATCGGATTAATCTCTGTGTGCTTCTGGCAATGCTTACATATTAGAAGATCTTGGGGGACGGAGTTTTGCTAAAGCGCTTAATGGGAATATCTCAAGAAGTACTATCCGACCAGCGTTTGGATCACTCTTGAATCGGCTGAATGCGGCTGATTTCTAAAAAAGTTCAAAAAGTTGATGTTTCTGCATTGCCTAAGATAGCCGATATCCATTGATATCGCCTTAGATCAAATAAATAAAATACTATCAGCAAATAGATGGAATAAGATGAGTAGCGCAACAGAGCCGACCAGCTTTCACCGGGTCCACCGGGCTCCGATGTTACAGGCAAAAGATGATCGGCCGTTGATGCAATTCTGAATCAATCAATGGCGCCAACGTTAAAGTTTTACAAGAATTTTTGACTTGTTTCAATGGCACGTGAGGCGAATCTGGTCGATTTGATCATTTATGGCACGGGGTATCGTCTTCATCCAGAAGCGTTGCGGATGGTCTTATGATTTTGCGCCGATGAATGACTTGACGCACTGCTGCTGCTTGCAACTCTGGCCTCTTGATCTTGTATGGCTTGAGTCTAGGCTGATGAGCTGGGATTCTGTTATTGCGATATCATTACGAATGGGTGTTTCGAAGGTTCTCACCAGCAAAATCCGTGATCTTCGCTTAAAAAACCCTTCTCTTCAGCCTGACCCTCAAGAATTTGGGTTGGAGTTCTTCCAGGGCAACTACCATATCATCGGAAGCTTCTTCTTTCCGTTTGAGCTAATTAGCCGATCAGTTTGGTCGCGATGTCTTAGATTATCTTCTGTTGATTGGCATGATCGGTCACCTATCACGTTGCCTGAGCTTGACAAGTTTGGAATTTGTGGGATTCCAGGTTATGGCTGCAGGGGTCAGTGCGTCGATGAGCTCTGTCGAGCAGGTGTGGCTCAATGGGCTCTACGAATCTTGCCCGGATCGTGCCCGCAATCCTCCACCAATGGTCGAAGGATTTTCCAGCAGATGATGATGTTTAGCAGGTATTCGCGCACGTCGGCTGGAAAGGATGGCTTGGTTGTTGCACTGGTGGCTGTTTCTTCATCTGCCTCCAAGTACTTGCCGATGTCGAAGGAGAATAAATCGGCTAAGGACTGCAGGTTGACATCGGTAAAGGAATCAATAGTTAGTTAAAATAAAGTATGGTTGTGAAGAAATTACCTGAGGCATGGAAGGGGCAGCTTGAGGAGTGACATCGGCATCAGATGGTTGAGTAAGTTGTTCTTCAAGATGGCCGATGTCTGGCGCTGAAGTAGGAGCAATCTCAGTATCGGCTTCAGGGCTAGATGGCGGAATTGGAATGGCTGTAGAGGTCATCGACTGGATGCTTGTAGGGATGTCAGCAGAAGGTTGAGGTTCGGGAGCCGATGACTCAAGTTGGCAAAAAGATTGTGTGAAGATGGGAAACAGATGATAGTGTCAAGACTTGGCACATACCTGCGGGGATGAAGGAGCCGATGTTGTTTGAGTAGCGGGCGGCGCCATGATCACGGCATCGGCCACTGATTTTCTGTCTCTTGTTGGAGGGCGAGATGCAGCTTCTTGCGGATTGGTCCTGTCGGCCGTGGCGCCCAGAGAAGAGCCGTATGGAGGGGGAGCATCATGCCCTAGGTGTGGTTGGCCGATGGTGGTTGGTATATAATCAGCCGGCCACTGGGCTTTTGTCGTGTATGGCTCCACATCAACAGCCTGCAAGATAGAAATGTAGTAGATGATCGGAAAGTGATTCAAAGATAGTGGAATATTTTACCTCGTCATCAGATTCAAGCGTAGTTAGAGTCGTTGTGGGCGAGATGCAGTGTGCATGCCGATGAGTTTGAACACATGGTGTTTCTTCCTTCCACCACCATCGGGGAAAACGGGAAACAGAGCTTGGTGTTGACAGTGCATACCTCCACATTGCGGACGGCAGTGCCCAGAGATAGGGAATCTGTTAGTGTCCGCGAGCCGATCGTACTCCAGAAGCACGTTATTTACATTTCCACGGGCCTGGGGAGTTTTGTCGATGAGAACAAGCCGATGGGGGAGTTGACCGAGGCCGACTGGGGGAGCTGACTGTTGGGTGAATGAATCCATACCGATGGTTGTGATTGGCCCTTGAGAGAAGCCAGTCGGTAGAGACGGGGGGTAAAGCGATAGGAATATGGTCTTCGCTTCATCATCCCAGGGCGTCAAGTGGATTTGGAAGTTGGAACAGCATCTTCGAATGATGACTGCGTCATCATATGCGAACCACAGTGTGGCATCCTTGGTAAAGCCATAATAAAGGCTTTTGAACATTGGCCGAGCGACGGGGGTCATTTTACCACCAGGAAGAGCCGATTGCAGCTTTCCGCCATTGAGATGCATCGGCGATAGTGGGTGCTTTATTCCCTGTGTGATTTCGGCTGGAAAAGATGGTTGAGGAAGGAGGTATCGGAATTGCCTTGGATGTGCTAACATTGAGCCATAACTGCACGAACCACCAAGCGACCTCGATATGGCCAACTGGCTGCCGGCGCGATAGTTTGACGCCATTGACTGCAGCAGTTTGATAGTGGCACCCAAGAGATATTGCCCGCAGGGACTTGTTTCCGATCGCCAAACGTTCTGCCAGAAATTGCATATTGGTTGTTGGACCAAGGGTTGCACCGCCGAAGACGACGTTCAACCACAGATTCAGGAAAGGCGACGTGTTTCCCGATATTGACTGGTCCAGTTCCTTTGTTAATGGATTGATATGTAACTTGGACCAACCGCCGATGTTCTTTGCTTGAAGCCGATTGGGTAGGCTTGGATTGGAGATTGAAGGATTGATGTAATCATTGTGTTGAGGCAGGTAAAGCATTGGTTCACATCTATTACATTTGGGGTCATCGGCCCTTCCAAATAGGTAGGCGTTGAGGGTGTCTGACCAGAAGTAACGAGGCCGATGCAAGCAAGAGTTTGTTCCTCTCTATCTCAGCCAACGAGAAGATTGATGCAGTGGCCGATGTCTGCTTGTCCCAAGGGTTCCTTCTGGCAGCCGATAACTCTGTTATACCAGTTCCTCCACCCGGGAAGTTTGCTCGCCATGATCTGAAACTGTTGTTCAATCGCTGACTAGCATGGCGGAGTTCTTGAAGGGGATGATTGGTTTCGGCGTTGACCGAAATCTTGTAGGGTCTTCAGCCCATGGACATGGTAGAAGAAGTTCGGGTAATCGGGCCGGATCAGAATCTTGGTTCTAAGGTGCTACAATATGGCAAGAACATGAAGACAGAAGAGGGTTACGGCGGAATCAAAATCTGGTCTCTAAGGTGCTACAAACTATACAAGAATCACGAGGAAAGCGGAAAGAGATTACGGTGGAATCTAAATCTAGTCTCTAAGTGCTACAGTGAACAATGAACACGAGGAACGGGAGCAGATTCAATCTAGGTTGCGAGATAGAGAAGCACGATAGACAAGGAGATTACCTCTAAGGACAGCGTTCGCCGAAGCCATTGCGGAAGAGGAAGATGGAAGGCGAAGATCGGCGGTTGAAGAAGGAGACCGCAGCAGTTTCGCCTGGATCGCCGTGAGTCGTCGAGGTTTCTCGGAGGAAGTTGGAAGGCTTGGTGCATGTGAAAGCGTAAGAAAGGGGCCTAGAAGGCGAAGCGGTTTATAGAGGTATGATGCGCGGGGGGAAACGAGAAACGCTTGGCACTGTTTCGAACATTTAAGGAAAGTGGGCTACCTTGGGCTGCTTGGTGCTGAAAGGAATCTGAAGCCCAAACAGACGAATTTCGAAGTTCGATAACAAACTTCGAAATTGGGGGGCATGTGTTAACACCAAAATTTGGTACGGATCTTTATTGGTTCGGTTAGGAAAAATCACTGTTACTGGCGGAATTAAATCCATAAAAAGCCAAATTCAAGAAGTCATGAAACACAGCATGGGCCGTTAACTTATATTATCTGTAATTAGGTAGCTTTACGATTTTTAGGAACCTGAATCTCGTGTCCGGTCAGGGTTTGTTGTTTTTCCTTTTACATAGTTAGAAAACTCCTGTTTCGTAATCCGATCAGGACTATATCAACTCGGGGTATACAATACGTATGGCCCGGGTACCTGTAAATCATCAGATCAGATCAATACAACTTTCGGTGGCATCGCCACCCGATCAACGAGTTCTTTGGCTTCCTCGACCGGGCTGCATCGATTAAGTTCGACCTCGGCAGAGGGTAAGTCTCGTTACCGCGACTATAGTACCGACTAGGCTCCTCGGTTAAGGTCGATATTCTAGTCGGCCTGTGGTAGTCGGCGCGGGCTTACTACGATATATCTGTTTCTGTCTCACGGCTGCATCAGTTAGGTTTTGATCTCATAAGGCCCGAATAATATATCACATCACGTGTCCTAATTTAATGGCGCTACTGGGTTAGTTTATCATCAGTTTGTGCTGGCATTGGTTAGGTCCGACCTACTAAACTGCTAAGTGATAAATTATTCCTGCTAGGTTGAATAGGTTTTATACAGCGTTTTATCGGGTGTATACTCGATAAGGTTATCATTTTAGCTCACGATTGCCATTAG
>RYFJ01003817.1:0-49910 GCA_003991445.1 Oryza meyeriana var. granulata
TGGTTGCTCCTCCGGCCTCCTCGGCTCCGCCGCCTCTCCCGGCCGCCTCCTCCCGCGCCCGCCTCCTCCCGGTGCTGCCTCGCCTCACTCGCCGGGCGCCTCCCCGCCTTGGCCGCCGCCGCCTGCTCGGCTCCGCGGCCGTAGACGCCTGCCCCGGCGGTGCGGGCTCCGCCGCCGCCCTCCGGGCCGGGCCCGGTGCCGGAACGTGCCGTGCCGTGCCCCGTGCCCCGTGCCCGCGCCGTGCCCGCGTTCCGGCGCCCGCGTGCCCGTGCCCCGTGCCGTGCCCGTGCCGGCCCGCTACAGTCCCCCGGGCCGTGCCGCTGCCGCCCGCCGTGCGCACCCGCCGCCCTAGGCATGGCACGGCCCACGGCAAACCGTGGCCGGGCTGGCCCCGGGCACGGTTACGTAGCACCGTGCCCTGGAGCCGGCCGACGGGGACCAGTGCCCATTTGGACATCTATAGTCTGTCATCATACATTATTCTTTAAAAGTTTTTAACATTAAATTCCATTTTTAATCCAACGGGCCAAGATTGGGATTTGTGACATTGAAAGATCGCAACTTTAGAAATTTACCATCGAATCCGGCCTGGTACACTTGATGTAGCATCGAAAAGATTCAATCTTTAGAATATACCCACCCGGTCAATTTGAGAGTGTTAACTCTGTAACGTGGACTATTTTGCCCTCTCTCTTCTCATCTACGCTACTGGAGCAGCATGCCAGCTCCCTTCCTCATTCGAGTTTGGGATCGACGCCCCAATCAGAGGCTCCAATCGCCGCCTCATCCTCTCTCGAGGATCTCCTCCTGCCCCCCTCCCTGCCCTCCCTCCTCGTGGTTTGCTGTCCGTCCTCCCCGGCCTCTCCCCCCTCACGAGACTTCTCCTCCTCTTCTTCCAGTGTACTACGTCTGCTGTAGCACAAAGGCACCACTCTAACGTGATCGCGGGAGATACTCTATGGGCTAGGGATTAGTGTGGTCCAAACACTGTCGAGTCATCTCTATGGCGTCATCTGGCTGAGTGGCATCATTACTAGTGCAGGCGAAGCGTTCACTCTAGACCTCTCGAGAATGACATCCAAGGCTGCCGGATGGCGGTCCAAGGGTCAGACACACCATGGTAACGCATTCGGCCTAAACTTTAGAAGAAAGACCATAGTATTGGAGAAGATTTCATGATTGGGATTCGCCGTCACAGAGTTTCTTAAAAAGAAGGTTCACTGGTACTGAAGATGAAGTCAATAAATTTCTGTGCCAGGACGTAATGTAACAGAATATCTCAACGTCATGGCTCTAATAACTTGTCGAGGAATGAACTTAGAGCCAAGCTATGCGCTCTATGACAATTGACTGCATACCAATGCATAGAAAATGTCTGGAGGAAAGAGTGAGTTTAAAGCGGCATGCACCCGTTACGGAGAAATTGGAGCACGGTTGCCGAGCGAGTTAGTGTCTCACTCTCTGAGCCTTGAACTATGTTGAAGAAGATCTACACAAACCGATTGATAGGTCTCATGACTAGAAGCTTTTCTGAAACATTTGAAAATGATGATCTGCAAATGAGGTTATATAGCTATGGGATTCAGTGCTTACCCTTGCTGCAAGCTCTTCGCTATTTAGGTCTCTATACTTACGATCTCTATCGTTTAACTGAGTGGATTTCAGAGGCTTCACTTTTTTGCTATTTCTACTATGAGGGGTAAAATTGGGTATCATAAAATTCTACATTACTCTTATTTGGTAGTTACCCATGTGCCCGACATCCTACACGGTTACTATTACACTTTAGATTTAAGAATTTTGTTTGTATGATTATTCAATTTGATGCTCAGTTTACATGGGTATTGTTTTGTAGGTTCATGGCATCTTGTAGTTTTCATGTGGGAGGAGGCATAATGAAGTTTGTGGTATGGTGGTGCAGAGTCATTAAACATGGAGTTTCCCTTCCTGTGGGCAATCAAGCAGCAGAAGCTTCCCTTTCCTTGTCAACTTGGCTAGTACTCTGTGTCAATTATGTTCAGGACGCAACGTATTCACCATGCACGCTTAGGGCCCGGGACCTCGACCCATGCGAGGTTGTGGATAAGGGCTTCCTCCGTGGACCAAGCTGACAGCAACTCAAATGAATCACTGTCAGCACATATGCAAAGACATTCAGATGAGATCGTTGCCACCGGGTTCGGCTCAGGACAGCCTCAAGAATCACACTCTGTACCTTCATAGGCTTTGGCTCCCGGCGGCTTGCGGCGCCTGGGACTGCGGATTCGGCGGGCCGTGCGGGCGGCGTCTGCTCGCTTCGATTCCCCCGACGTCCATGAATGTGTCCACAACCAAGCATTTTCTTTGCTACACATGTCCACTTACAGCCAGCCACCAACCCAATTCGGCATTTCGCCCTGTACCTTTTGATCACTATGTTTTTAGTTTTGTCTCAAATTCATTCTTAAGTCAGAATTGCTTGAAAATTAATCGATCATGTAGCTTTGTTCACAAAGTGGACTGGGCCAGACCTGTCAGGCTTTGACTTGTGGGACGGTATTCATTTACTTATAAATTGGGGTAGGTTTCTATTCGAATTTCGTGACTTTTCTATAAGGTATAATGTCCTCAGGTGAATTACGTGGGGGAATGTTAAGAGATGTACCTTCACACATTAAATTCGTATGAAGCTACAAGGTTGGCTTTATATTTCGCTAATCCTTCTCCCTGTTGAGACATAACCGCCTCTGACTTCGGGAGACACGTGTTATTCTTGGAATTTTTGAAGGCCAACTCACCCATATATCAGTTAAAAATTACAGATGGATATAGAATGTATTAGCCATATTGTGAAATTATTTCGGGGAAATCAAGTAAAAAAAGCTTTCCAGTTGGCTACGCATTTGCGCGGGCTCAACCCTCTACTTCAGAGACTCCTCTGTTTCTGCTGCGCGCCTTGTTGGCCTACTTACCCTCCTACCTTTCCTTGCCCTTGCAGGGGAACCGAGTTACGAGGCATGAGTTACTCACTAGCAGGTCTGCGGCTTGCCAACACCTTCTCTCTGTTAAGAAGGCGGATGCGGAAGGTGGGGTGTCATTACCCTCGCCCTGGGCTCCTGTTTTGTTCCTTTTTGGCCTCTTGGTGAATGTCAGTTCGATCCACGCCATCCCCATTCAGTTCGGCTCCTCGTTGACGTATTCCAATGTATCTATCTTGAACAATGGGTCCCTCAACTCGCACTCTCAGTTCCCGCTCTATCCATTATTTGAGATATTTGGAGGAATCGGTGGCCGGCTCAGTCCATATCCATTCTTGAAGCGTTAGGGCCCAGGTAGGAATATAAATACCTATATAACTGCCTATCATATTTGCATGACGGTATGGAGATTCGCTAGAACTCTTCCTTCCCTTTTTTAATAATTCGAGCCATCTTGGAGCTTCACTAGGATCGTCTTTCACCTTATCGAGCACCCCGTAGTGAACTAGGTGCCTACATGGATACGCTGCGAAGCTCCCGCTATGTTGAGTCCTCTGCGTTGACGGTCGTCTCACCGTCTGACCCAACCACAAGCTTGGGAGCCTTTGATCGCCGGATGGCAAGAGGACTGAAGTTCATGTTCTGCGCGTCTTTGCCGATGGCACACACGCGGACACGCCTGGAAGGGCGTTGCTGGGCTCATACTCGATTACCACTGCAACTAATGAAGGCAACGATAAGCTTTGCTAGTTCTCCTTGGAGATGCAATAAAGTGGTCACTTCTGCTCCGGTTTGCTTGTGCAAGTGTAGGAGGATGCGTCAGCCCTGTGTAACACTAGCTTGTTTGTGGGGCACGCGGGGCCGTGTGGGCGTTGGGAGACCGAAGCTGAAATTTGCTTCCTCCAGTGCGTTCCTATATTTGAGGTTCGTAGGGTGCCAGTAATTTTGACCCTGCAATGAGTTGCAATCAGGAGTGAAGTGTAATATCGTGTAGAGGCAACTTCTCTGCTCTCCCTCTGGGACAAAGCACGACTGGGACATTCCTCGTTCATAACCTGTGGCAACTGTAGCAGAGCTTTGAGCATAGAAAGAAAGTTCAGGCATCAGTGCATCAACTTAGCATATTTTTCGATCGTTTGGTCGACATAGGGACGTCCTGTAACCGGCAGATATAACTTTCAAGGCCCTCTGAATGCTGCTGATATGAGAGCTAACAGGCAGAGTCACAATAATTATGTAATAAAGTCAGATCTCGTTGGCGGAGTCCGAATTTCATATCACCAACTCAAGATAGGGGAACTGTCCGCAAAAAATACCGGCTATAAATACTTGGTAAGATAAAGAGTAGAAATGATGTAAATAGGATTAAATAATCTCACAGTCCTCCAGATCCCACATTCCCACAGAAGAAGATTTTAGATCTCTTTTGTGTACTCTTCTACTCTCAACGCAAAATGACATATGCATCAACTGTTACCGTTACTCTAACACATTATTTCTGGATGCAACCCTGGAAAATAGCATAGGGTTAACATACCAATTAACAAATGCTGGCCAGTACTATCTGCCGTATGAACAGAAACAATGGCCCATTTAAAATGGTGTGTGGACTTATAATGGTTTTGCACACACAGTTGAAGGTGAAGATCTATACTCTCCATACAAAGGAAATCCAGAATCGGGCTAGAAACTGGAGCTGATAGCAGACAAAAAGAGGCACCTTTTTGATCGCAGACGTGGACTTTTTTACACCCGGCTTCTTTGTTGATTAGACACTCACTGGAACATGCCATCTACCCATGCTCCCATCATCAATATCCTCTAGATCTAAGGCGGCATCAAAACTTACACCTAAAAAAAAAATGAAACGTAGGGTACACGGTAATGGAACGAAGGCAAGCAAATTCCAAAATCCAGGGAGGCAACAGAGTAGGTGCGCTTAACTTGCCTTTCTCACTGCGATTGGCAAGGGATGTGCATAAGCCCTAGTGTCTTGCGTTGAGTGACTTCGCGACTGGAAAAATACTTACCCGTCCTGGTTTCGGGATTGAGGCTAGGTAGGCTTGACATTTAGTGGTTGGCATCGAAGACTTCGAAATATTTTAAGGAAAAATTAGGCCCCACTTGTGTACCGGGAGGTGTCCGTCAGACGTTTGTGATGACTGTCGTGTAGAACAGATTTGTATAGGTCTGCCTGAAAGAATATACAATAGTAGGAGTTCGAAGTTGAATTTCGGACGGCGCCTCTCTCGCGTTTGAGAGAGTTACACGTGTGAGTGGAGAGGAAGGGTCACAGTTCGCGGTACACTGTGTTACATCTCGATTGTGTCACTTGGTACAGGTAGACACTTCACATGATGTGCATTAGATAAATCTTCGCGCTATGACGTGACACTCGTCATCTGTAGTCTGGTACGGATTGCTGTTCTACTAAAGATAGTTGAGAATTTCCTCCGATGCTAGACGAGTACTAATGTCTATCCTCACAGTGCGACTATCGCGCGTGGTAAAGGTTTGGTCTAGAGCTCGACAATCTCTTCATATCGTTATTATTGGTTATCCACATTGTCTTCGTTGTTTATAGGTCCAATGGTGTCTTTGCTGAGAGCGCAGGCTCCGAACTGTCTATGTATAGCTTACTGCCATTTATGTTTCCAATGAGACTTTGTTGTGGTGGTGCGAGTTATGAGGATTTGTTAGTTAGTTGGCTGTCGCGACTCGTAAGAGGGTGATGACGAGGGTATTGACGTAGAATCATGGAAGTCGTTCTTCTTAGAGCGAACATATGTCAGCAACCTTGCGACCTCGGGTGTTGGTCTTAGGAATTACTTACTGTGGACCTCTCAGACGCACTGTTGAGTTATCTTGTTATGCGAGACTCTGAGTGCTGCGTCCGCGACTTACCTCGCCTCGGGTCCTGCGGTGCTTGTTTCCTGCCGGGAGGCGCAGATGTGTCTTGGCACTTGCCCGTCTGTATGTCACTCACTTTGTAGGCGTCCGTGGCTGAGTAAGACGGGCGGCTGCCGTTTACTGGTTGGTCATCGGTAGGGTCGCGCCGATCAAGCGCCGCTGCCGTCTCGCCGTCGGGAAGCCGTCGGAGGGCTCGCTGTCCGCCGGCGACGGACGGCTCCTCTGGTCGAGACGCGCCCGAAGGTAGGGAGGGTACGCGAACGCGATCCGGACCCTAATGTTTGTCCGTTTTGTCTGTTCGGCTTGTCCGAAGCGTCACGGTCGTCGCGGGTAAGGTACACAAGCATTAAACTAGCTCCTAAATTCTTAATAGTTTCTTATTCTTGGTCTTGGCAGTTATTGCCGTGTTCTATGACTGTTAGGGCTGGCGGTAATGTGATTGGTACCTAGCGTGGACGGAGTCGGAGGAATGCTCTGGATTGTGACTGGAACGCCGAGGGATTCTTCGGAGTATAACCCGGGTCGGATGAGCTGAATAGAATAGGGGTTGCGGGTGGGTGCGTTTCGGCTTGTTGGCTGACAGCCGAGAGGAGTGGATGACCCCTACTTCTGCCAACTACTGCGCCTCAGACAGCGCTCTAGCAAGCACGAACCTCAGATGGATGGACGTAGAGACATGATAGTCTGTCCTGGAATATGGCTGTACTGGCCCAGGATTTGTATTCTAGTGCGGCGGACGCATAGGGGTATGATGATCGAGTATCGTTCGCACCGTCCTTGACCTGTGGTACAACCGCTCTGGACTGTATGCGTCCGGTTTCGGGTGTGAAACTCTCTGTAGCACCATGTTGTTGCCTTCTCAGATGCTATAGTCATACGGCCAGGTCTTTCTGGTTGTATGTTCTGTTCTGTTTGTGCCGTTTGTCATGTATTTAGACGACTCTGCCCATTGGTAATACATCTCCTAGTTGTGCTCGTTGTGTATTGGGTTTTGCGCTGGAATAATTTCTCTGTAGCGCATTGTATTCCGTGTATACAGGCGGTGCATTCTTTCTGTTGGTGGGCGCAGCCTAGAGATTAGGTCAATAATGGCATTAATAGGCTCGTCTCGGGTTTGCGTAGGTTGTTTGGTCTTCAATTGCCTTTTCCTTCACCTTCAGATGGACAACTTCTCTCCGTTGCCAGGAAAAAGTTTGAAGGTTGTGTATTCGCTATTAAAGAGTAGATGATAAGTCGTTAACTGGAGTAGATATGAGGATCCGCAGGTGACCAGATGGCATGAACAAATGGATGAACATCGGTTTGTGAGATCGTCTAGATGCGTGGTTGAACACATGAGAGGTGACGTAGCCTATTCGCATTGTTCTGATAATTTGGTTTGTTTTGCCTAGTGATGGCCCTAGTATAAGTTTGAAGAACGAGTTGAGTTAGGTGCATCTATTTTAGTACTTTTAGGTCTGCATTTAGCCATGTATTGCATAAACCTTGGAAGGGGCCGTACTATGTTCCGTTGCTGAAGTGGTCCCTGCGACGGTTGAGTGTTTGGTGCAAAGTATTTTTGGATGTCCGCGGGTTGGTTGCTCTCGTTACGATTATTCAACTTCTCTGCATCAATCCTTTGATGCTAGACTGCATCTATACTTGGGCCGGGTTGATCAGCTGTTCCGACTCATCGCTGAGAGTGTGTTTTGTGATCCTCACTTCGTCGTGGTTTATCGCCGGTACATCGAGTTATGAGAAAGGTGGATTTAGCTCTTCGGTTTTTCTCCTGCTAATGTAAGCGATGGTGACATAGTAGTGGTTGTTAGTTATTGGCTTCTCTAGGATTACTATTTTCTAACGTGGATGTGGTTTCAACGATGATGGTTACACTGAGCGCCCACGGATAGGCTGCTTGATTGTGAGGTTGTCTGCTCGTTAGAGTGTGCGTCATAGGATCCATTCCCTGTTGAGTATTTGATCTTCTTGTTTGGACAATAAGAAGAGCGAGTTTGTGTAGGTGTATTTTGAATCTCTGCGTTAGTGGACTGTAGTGTCTATGCATGGCTCTATGTGATACGTTGGTATTTGTCTTATGAGGACTTGTTATTAGACTCTGTTGCGCCTCGGAGACAATGGTGCAGGTTGTGTACGCGGTTGTGACGATACGGGTGTTCGTGCTTCTTATCATGGCTGTGTGTGTACTTCAGCGCATTGCCACTGCGCGACACATGTGCCTTGGGCGTCGACTCTCGTGACTATGTGCAGTGGATCGCGACATTCGTGTGTAACCCCGAGGACTCGCTCTTGCGGCCATAAATGCACTAATGTGCAGAGCTCTGAAGATCTTGGCATGTGTTTCCGAGTAAATGTAATTTGCAGTCTCTTACCTTTGCATGTCTTTCGATGATGTTCTCAGTTGTAGCGACCAATCACCAGATAGAAGGATCCTAACTCTAACTGCCAGCTATGCAGAGATAATTACTTTTTTTGTACTCGAAAACTCTGACTTACTTGTATGTGGTCAGAGCTCTCAAATGTTTTCAGAGATAATGTCTTTACCTGAGAAGGAATATGGGTATTAGCATATTGCTATCTTTCTATGACAGTTCGGTCCTATCTTTATTAGGATGGACGGGTACATTCTGTAAACTCGTTGTGTAGCTCAGATTGGTTTTTAGGAGGCAAATGCCTGTTTGCATGTGAGACTATATGATGTGTACGATGTTTCAATACGCTAATTTTGCGTTCATATTCTATTGATCAAATTTAAGGATTGTAGGATATGCACTCTCTATCTTCCTCCTTAAATTTTATGCAGAAAGCACTGCACGAGGAAGTGTGTTGATCGACCCTCTAATGATCTTCTGCAGTTGTGCAAAGCTGCTATTTAGTCTCATGAGTTTCGTATTATGTTATGAAGAGGTAGGCAAAATCTGAAGGCTTTGCAATTGACTGCGAAGACTCTCAACACGTTAGTAGAATCTCGATACTTGGAGACTCCATGGTTCCTGGATAAGCGTGTTAGCATTTTTATTACAGTTTTTTCTCTTATTTTAGTTTTCCTGCATTTGTTTTTTGAGTGTATTGGCAGACATTATCGCTGGCTTCTATCTTCTGTTTAGCTAACCTGTTACTTCTCTCTGATGGATTACTGAGCGGGTGGCATGTCAGAGATTGCCATTTCTGTTTTGTGTGATTTAAGGGGATTATCAGGAGAATTGAATACGGTGGAGAATATGGATTGTTCACAAGGGTATCAGCTTAATTCAAGGATCAATTAATTGCTTTAGGAGCTGAGTCTTTTATAGGGCTGATCGATGACGAGAGTGGATTTGAGATATTTATTATTGGGTAATGGTCTTCTCGATTTGTTATGTAGTTGCCTGAATTGATTGATTGTTGTTCACAGGCATGTAGACTACTTGATTGAAGTATGTGATGGTTGCATACATACCTTATTTCCCTGCCCCTCTCGTTGGCTAATGGTGTTTGTAATTTATTACTTGTGCCTCTTTTCCAGTCTAATTTCTTGTATATACAAACAGTGCGAGCGCGTGATCGTTTATGAATCTTAGTAATAACTTTGGCGAAGTTTTTGATAAACCCATTATTTTATTGAGTTTATTACGTTTGCGTTTCTATTAGTGTGGGACGGTATAATATTCATGTATAAATGACTTGCACTAACTTCTAATTTTTCGATCGAGAGAAATCCCAGAACATTTTCTTGTCATGATAACAAGAACAGGCCTCCCACACCTGATAGTTTTCTCCTCTAATTAGGATGGTTTCGTTAGTAATTGATTAACTGAAATTTTTTGATCTCTATCCAGTGTCTGAATTTGTTCTTGTCACTTGGCATTTTATGCTAGTTTGTTTATGACAAGGATGGGTCAGAGGAATATGAAGTGCGAACTTTTATTCACTTGATGATTGACATTCTCAGCCAATGTGGATTTTTTGGTGTCAGAGCTCCTATGGTTTTCCTTGCAGAAGCATGGACAACGAGCCAAACTAAAACTTCTAGATTTTATGCTTTACAGGTTTTTCTCACATTTTCCCATACTTTTAATGTTGGCCTTTGTGTGCAATTCATGTGAATTTGAATCTTATCCAGGAGAATGGAAAGGTCATGTTCGGGAGTGATGGACCATGACAGGAGTCTTTTTTCAGAAGCTGACATTCACTTCTCTTCTATAACTAACATAGTATGTATATATAAATCTCATGAGTTACCTTTATGGAAACTAATTATAGTTTGCTAATTGCAAGATTGGAGCTTCCCCTTTAAGGCCTTAATTTGTTGAAATGCTGAATGGAACTTTAACTCACATGCTTCTGGTTTTCTAGGTTTCTGGAGATGGGTCCTTCTTGTTGTAGGGTGGCATCTGCTACTTTTATTCTTCCAGTGTCAATTGCTAGGTTCACTTAACTACCTCAATGTATTTGCTGTCAAGTCATGCCAACTATGAAATTCTGCATGTACAATCTAGTGCAATAACCTTCCTTTGACCTTTGTTTTTGCACAACCAGGGTGACACAGATAAAAGAGAAAAAACAGCAACTGATTTCTCTATAGTCTGGTCTCTTCAAAGGATGTTATGCAATATGCGCCCTACTTTAGTTTGCCTGAATTATGGAGTTTCCAACTGTAGTCCCTGGCCAGCAGGCTTATGCTTTATTTTAATATGCCCGTCCCGCACAATCATATTTTTGCAAAGCTCATCAGATGAAAAACCTCCAATTATTGGTCAGAACCCACGGTAATCAGTTATATGATGTTTCTTTGCTTCATATAACATATTATATTGTTATTTCTTTACTGGTCACATTTATAGCAGAAATTATCAGGAAACATGATGTCAGTTTTACTAATTATGTAGCAGCTTGTTTTCTCTTTTACTTCAGCTTTTTTTTTTGTTTGCAGAAATATTTGTAATGACAATAAAACATAAAAGATAACAGACCACTCATTGGTTCTATGTTCCTAACTGACTAGATTCAGGGAAAGCAGAACATTGCAATATGGAAATGGATTTTTTTTTGGAGAGGAATGGAAACTTCTATTGACATTACTGCAATTCTTTAGGTGGACCGACAGATGAAGCACGTGGAGTTCTGGATCTCTAGCGTGCAGTACTGGACAAAGCCGAGGATGGGCATTTGTTGATGTTAACTATGGAGGAAGGCTCAGGTCTTTTGCTCCTTGCCTCAGCTAATCTTATCTGATAAAGAACTTGCATTTGTTTTCCTTTGATATTTGATGTATTCATTATTTTATGGCGAATTCCAATCCTCTTATTTACATGCATTATATCTGTTTAGCGTCAAAGATTTTGGTGGTGATACGGACTAATTTTCTTGATATTTTGTCCACTTTATTAAAGGCTACGGGAGAAAAATTTCGAGAGAGGCTTTAGGGCAATGGGGCGTTGTTGATGTAAATGATTGCTGCAGTTGTGCTACATTTCTGGTAGACTCTTATTAGACAGACATTTTTCATATTTTTCATGTAGAGGTTGTAATTATCTTCATTGCACAATAAGAAAATATGAAGAAATATGCTTTATTATCATGCTGATTATTAAGGTGGTGAAACTGGAAGAAGTAGATGCACAACGGCTTTGTGTAAAGGAGAATCTGCTGGTGGATTCACAACTTTAGCTTGTCTTACTTTTAGACAGATATTCAAGGCTGGTTCTTCTTTATATGGGGCAAGTCTCAATTGCCATAAACTTCTCTCTTTTTCTGCAATTAATACCTGCTGAGATTCTAACGCATCTGGTACTATAGCTTCGGTCATTAGCAGATTGCTGACTTAGCTTCATTGAGGGCAGGCATGCACAAGTTTGAGGCGAATACTACATTGACAACCTTGTTGGTAACGAATTTTGCACTAATCTAGGCTGGAAACAGATGGCTGTATTTGTTCATGGTGTTGATTAACAACATTACCTTGTACCTTTCAATATTCCAGGGAATAAACAGGCATACTTCGATAGATCACCGATAAACTTCATTGACAGATTTGCATGTCCAATTATATTGTTTCAAGGACTGGATAGACACGGTAAAGCTATAAGATCCGAACTTCACTCGAGTCATTTTTATTTGAATGTTGTTATAAGTTTCAAATTTTTACTATCAATATTTTCAAACTATCTGAATTATTGGCCATATGAAATCTTTTTGGCTGATTTGTCTTTAAAGATGCTTCCATATCATTATCATTATATCGGGTTATACTAGTGTGAAGTTACAAAAAGTAAACCCATAACAATCATATAAAGAGAATGGAGGAGTATTCAATATTGGGAAACACTATATGTACTAAATTGTTTGTACTAACTGTACAAACGCTGATGTGTCACATTTTGATTGAATCTTGACTTTTTATAACTTCTAATGGACTCAAATAGTGGAGACTTTTGTTAATAAGGAGTTTGTAAGAAAATTTTAGTACGTATAGCATTACTCTTTAATTATCATTGAGGATAGAGTTAATCTATTATGAATCGATGTAAACCTGGCACAGAGGGAAAAAACGAACAGACTAAGAGTGACTTAGCAGCGGGTGCCTTTCCCACATGCTGCTCTCCTTACCAGCTTTCACTTGTGTTAGACAGCTTGCTGAGACTCTTGATCTACTAGATCTTTATGGCTATCTATAGCTTAATTGCTGCATGCTTAGGCCCTTGGACTTCTGATCCATTATGGCTAATTATAGGTTGATTGCCTATATATGTACTCTACCTCTTGTAATCTAGATTTATCTCACATTGCAATACATTTGCTCACATGGTATCAGAGGCCTAGACTCTTCTCCTTCCGCTGCCCTTCCACGCGCGTGCCTCTCGGCATGTCGCGTGTCTCCCCTCCCCCCGCCTCCTCTGCCCTGAGGCCGCCGAGGCTGAGCGCGCTCGCGCTGCCGAGCGTGCCCGCGCCGCTGAAGACGCCCGCGCCCGCGCCGCCGAGGAGCGCCGCCGCCAGCAGGAGGCAACCCGGGCCGTCGCTCTCCAGCGCGCCCAGGCCGCCGAGCAGGAGGCCGCGGCTGCCGCTCAGGAGCGGGATGCCGCCGCCGCTCGCGCTCGCGATGCGCTCTCCCGTGCTGCCCAGGAGCGTGCCGCAGCAGAGGCTGTTGTGCCGCATGAGGACGACGCCGCCGCCTCTGTTAGCGCCGGGGGCGATGGAGGTCTTCGTCAGCCGCTCCGGGATGCGCTCCTGGCGCACGAAGCCGCCGCCATCGTCAACCTCCACGCCCAGGCTGTCGGCGTCAACAACATCCGTGCTCTCGTCCCCACCGTCCTAGACATGGAGACCAACAACTACACCCGCTGGCGCCACCAGATGCTCCTGGTCCTTGGGAAATTCTCCCTCCAGCGCCATGTTCTCACCGACGCCGCCGACCACACCTACCCTGACTGGGAGCGCATGGATTGTGTCATCATGACGTGGCTCCTCGGCACCGTCTCCCCCGATCTCGAGGAGATTGTCCGGGATGACCCAGCCACAGCTTCTGCTCGCTCCGTCTGGCTCGCCCTGGAGCACCAGTTTCTCGACAACCGGGAGCAGCGCGCGCTGTACCTCGACGCCGCTTTCCGCAACTTCGTCCAGGGTGATCTATCCATCACTGACTACTGCCGCAAGTTCAAGTCCATGGCCGATGCCCTGGGTGACTTGGGTGAGGCGATCACTGATCGAACGCTCGTCCTCAACGTCATCCGCGGCCTCAACGAGCGTTTTGCATCTATCGGCATGCATCTTCAGCGTGGGCGTCCGTTTCCCACCTTCCTGGAAGCCAGGACCGATCTCCTGCTTGAAGAACTCAACATGGCTCATCGCCGATGTCTTCCCCGACCGTCCTCCTTGCCTCCAGCATTGGTGGCGCTGCTGGTCAGCAGCTCGGCAAGCTCGCTGCACCACCACAGCAGCCCCCCAGCGCCTCTCCTGGCGGCACATCCAGGAACTCCGGCAAGGGTGACAAGCGCGGCACACGCGGCGGTGGCAAGGGCAAGGGGCGGCAGTCTAGCGCGCACGCCCCTGGTCCACCGCCGGCTCCTCCGGGCGGTTCGTGGCCTAGCTTCTACAGGCCCTGGTCCGGTTCTATCAGCATGTGGCCCGGGAATCGTCCCCCCCTTGCTCCGCTGCCGGTTGCTCGTCCTCATCTACCGGCCCCACCTCAGCCACAGGCTCTCGTCGCCGGCGCCCAGGGGCAGTGGGCTGCTCCCTCCGGCCACTACAACCCCACAACCAGCATGGCGCCGTCCTGGGACACACAGTTTGGCTTCCTCCTTCAGCACCATGACGCTAACTCCACCTCAGCAACCTGACTGGATCTTCGACACCGCGCCACTCCCACTGACCTCTGACGCCGGTAATCTTTCACACACCTCTTCCCAGCAATATCCTATTCCACCCTCCATTGTTGTCGGTAATGGCGCTTTCCTTCCCGTCACCTCCACTGGCACTACTTATCTTCCTGGTTCATTATGTCTTAATAATGTCCTTGTTTCTCCGGGTCTTATTAAGAACTTAATTTCTGTGCGTCAATTTACTTCGGACAACAATTGTTCTGTTGAATTTGACCCTGCCGGTTGTTCTGTGAAGGATCTTCATTCCAGGAGAGTGATCACCAGGTGCAATAGCTCCGGACCGTTGTACCCTCTTCACTCATCTGGCGCTTCCTCTCTTCCTGCTGCACACCTTGTCGCCTCCACAGGACACAGAAGTTCTACCCTATGGCATCGTCGTCTCGGTCATCCTGGATTTGAGACTGTCTAAACTTCTAGCTTGCAATAAAGAAGTTAGAACTTCTGTTTGTCATGCTTGTCAGCTCGGGCGTCATGTTCGTCTTCCTTTTCCCATGTCAGCATCACGTGCTTCACATAGTTTTGAACTCATACACTGTGATTTATGGACTTCGCCAATCCCTAGTGTATCGGGTTTCAAATATTATTTGATCATTCTTGATGATTACTCACACTATGTGTGGATGTTTCCTTTACGCCTCAAATCTGACACCTTTTTAACCTTGTCTAATTTCTTTGCTTTTGTTTCTACACAGTTTGACCGAACCATCAAGGCTGTCCAATGCGACAATAGGCGCGAGTTTGACAACTCCAGCACCCGTTCCTTCTTCCTCACTCATGGCACTCACCTTCGCATGTCGTGTCCTTACACCTCAGCTCAGAATGGCAAGGCTGAGCGAGCCATCCGCTCTCTCAATAATGTGGTTCGGTCTCTTCTCTTCCAAGCTTGCCTCCCACCTCGGTATTGGGCTGAGGCCCTGACCACCTCCACTCTTCTCCTCAACATCTTACCAACCAAAACGCTGCACTCCCGTACACCTCATGAAGCTTTGCTAGGCTCTCCGCCCGTGTATGACCATCTGCGCGTCTTTGGTTGTCGATGTTATCCCAACTTGTCCGCCACTGCTGCTCATAAGCTTGCTCCGTGCTCTGCTTCGTGTGTCTTCCTTGGCTACTCTGCCCATCATAAAGGATACCGCTGTCTTGACACCAACTCCAACAAGGTCATCATCTCCCGCCATGTGATCTTTGACGAGTTCTCTTTCCCTTTTGCCGAGCAGCCTGATACACCATCCCCCGTGGACTTCAAGTTCTTGGACACGGTTTCTAACCCTGTTTCGGTGCCCATAGGCCCGACACGGTCTTTTCTTCCTGCAGGGTCACCATTGCCGGCTCTTCTGCCTGCTGCTACGGATTCCCTGCTACCACTTCCGGCACTACCATGTGCGGCCGAGTTGCCAGCAGCCGCCTCGCCTACACTGCCCCGTGTGGCAGTGTCTCCTGGTGCTCCTGTCTCGACGTCGCCAGCAGCTTCGACTACATCCACACAGCCACGTGCGGCTATTTCGGCTTCCTCCGCACAGCCACGTGTGGCTCGCTCCATCACTCAGGTGTATAGCCGGCGCCCTCGTCCGGCTCCAGACGCGTCTTCCGCGCCCGTCACCCCTACACCCCTCCCGAAGGGCGCGGTTGCCATTCCTCCTGTGGTCAATCAGCACTCCATGATCACCAGGGCGAAACATGGTTTTCGGCAACCCGCTGCTCTTCACACCGCGCTACCGGCTCCTGTCCCAAGGACATATCGGGCTGCTCTTGCCGACCCCAACTGGCGAGCTGCCATGCTAGATGAGCATGCTGCACTTCTCTAGAACAACACTTGGGATCTTGTTCCGCGCCCTCCTGGTGCGAATGTGGTGACTGGCAAATGGATATTCAAACACAAGCTTCAGGCTGATGGTTCGCTGGAGCGCTATAAAGCTCGCTGGGTTCTTCGCGACTTTACACAGCGCCCAGGTGTTGATTTTTCAGAAACCTTCAGCCCCGTCATCAAACCAGCTACCGTGCGGACTGTTCTTTCACTGGCTCTCTCCCGCAACTGGCCTATTCGACAGCTTGATGTCAAGAATGCCTTTCTCCATGGCAACCTTGATGAGACAGTTTATTGTGTTCAGCCCTCCAGGTTCGAGGATTCCACTCATCCCGATTACGTCTGCCGTTTGAACCGGTCCCTCTACGGTCTCAAGCAGGCGCCTCGGGCATGGTACAGCCGGTTTGCAGCATATTTGATATCTCTTGGATTCGTGGAAGCCAAGTCTGACACCTCACTCTTCGTGTTTCGTCGTGGTGCTGAGCTCATCTACTTGCTGCTCTATGTGGATGATATCATCCTCACAGCCTCATCGACCGCGCTCCTTCATCGCACCATCACTGCCTTACAGCAGGAGTTCTCGATGAAGGACCTGGGTGATCTCCATCACTTCCTTGGGATGCAGGTTCAGCGGCGGTCTGATGGTCTTTTTCTCTCGCAGCGTCAGTACATGCAAGAGATACTAGATCGCGCAGGCATGGCTGAGTGCAAGCCTTGCTCTACCCCGGTGGATACCTGTTCCAAGGTTTCAGCGCAGGACGGCGCCCCTGTCGGTGACGCCACAGATTACCGGAGTTTGGCGGGTGCCCTTCAGTATCTCACTTTCACCCGCCCAGACATCTCCTACGCCGTCCAGCAGGTCTGCCTTCACATGCACGATCCTCGGGAGTCTCACCTTGCTGCTCTGAAGCGCATCCTACGATATATTCGTGGCACTCTTCACCTGGGGCTGCTTCTTCGACCTTCGACACAGTTTGATCTGGTTGTCTACTCCGACGCTGACTGGGCCGGCTGTCCCGACACCCGCAAGTCCACCTCGGGCTATGCTGTGTTCCTCAGGGATAGCCTCGTCTCCTGGTCCTCCAAACGCCAGAATACTGTGTCCAGGTCCAGCGCCGAAGCCGAGTACCGTGGAGTGGCTCATGCCGTGGCTGAGGCATCCTGGCTGCGTCAACTTTTATGTGAGCTCCACTCTCCACCCAGCAAGGCGACCTTGGTGTATTGTGACAACATCAGCGCCGTCTACATGTCCTCCAATCCGGTTCAGCATCAACGCACCAAACACATCGAGATTGATCTCCACTTTGTTCGGGAGCGTGTTGCCATTGGTGTTGTCCGGGTTCTTCACGTGCCGACGTCCTCCCAATATGCCGACATCTTCACCAAGGGCCTGCTTTCCACGGTCTTTCAAGAATTCCGGTCCAGTCTGAACGTCTGTGCCGACGCTCCGACTGCGGGGGGGTGTTAGACAGCTTGCTGAGACTCTTGATCTACTAGATCTTTATGGCTATCTATAGCTTAATTGCTGCATGCTTAGGCCCTTGGACTACTGATTCATTATGGCTAATTATAGGTTGATTGCCTATATATGTACTCTACCTCTTGTAATCTAGATCATCTATTTTTTGCAATACATTTGCTCACAGAAATAATGAATCTAGGCCTTCTGGGAAAATGGTTGTGGAGATTAGAAAATGAAGATGGCTTGTGGCAACAAATTTTAAGAGCCAAATATTTAAAGGAGAAAACATTAACTCAAGTGAAGGTGAAAATTGGAAACTCTCACTTCTGGTCAAGACTCATGAATGTGAGAGACAAATTTTCAAGCTTCTGCAGGAAAAAAGTGGGAAATGGGAACAATACTCTGTTTTGGGAAGATGTATGGATTGGGAATAAATCACTTGTAGATAAATTCTCTAGTCTATACAATACTACTTTCAATAAAAAAATAACAGTGGCAAAAGCTATTTCCTTGGGATTGGAAAACTTCAGATTTAGAAGAAGCATTTATGGAGAGAAGTGGGTGCAATGGAACAGAATTAAAAATGAATGTCAGCGAACAAAATTTACTAAGGAAAAGGATAAGACTATTTGGAACTTGACAAAAGATGGAATGTTCACTATTAGTTCTTTCTATAAAGCATTGAAAATGCAGCCAGTTACTTTTCCATACAAAAGTTTGTGGAAATTTAAAATCCCTATCAAAGTGAAGATCTTCATCTGGCTGACATTAAGGAACAGTATCTTAACTAAGAATAATTTGTATAGGAGAGGATGGAAAAAGGGAAACAGGAAGTGTCAATTTTGCAACAAGGATGAAACAATAAATCATCTGTTTGTAACCTATAATATAGCTAGATTCACATGGAACATTATTGATTGTGCATTCCAAATGGTAGGTTTTCTGCATATAAATGATCTGTTTGGTAACTGGATGAATAGATTTGACAGGGAAATAAGGAAGTTGGTTATGGTGGGAACTGCAGCTGTTCTTTGGTCTATATGGAAAATAAGAAACAAAGCGTGCTTTGATAAAATTTTGCCCAAGGACCCTATGGAGATCATCTTTTGTATTCTTAATTATATATAGTCTTGGTCATTGTTACAGACATTGGAGGTAAAGGAAAGAAAACCGGTGGAGGGAGCTAACCTGCTGAAACAAATCGCAACAAACATCTACACGACTAGACATGGCTGAAGATTTGGGATGGGCAGGCTGGAAGGAATAGGCTAGGATTGAGATGTCTGGGAAATGCTTTTGTCTTGTTTTTCCTTGTTGCTACTGTCTTTAAGCTCCTGAACTCTGTAATAATTCTCAGTGGCTGGTTTAGATCTTCTGCTGCTAGTTGTTCTTGTAGCAGTCTGGTAGTTTAGTAGTATCTTTAGAATTTGTGGTTAAAACTGGAATGATGTTCATGGTTTTGTAAAGCACTATCTATCCGTTTCTGTTAATAGAAATGGGAGGGGGATGACTCTTCTTTCTCCAAAAAAAAAAAGATGCAGGGTCAATGGTAGCATGCCACGTGTGCAACTAGAACAACACAAAATTGCAGTATTTATCTCTTTGTTCTGAAAGAGTAAGGATGACTTAACCAAATGGAAGTTACAGAAAATATAAATTTATTCACTGTATACCACATCAGTGTTTATAAGAGTTTTGTATGAAAAAAATTGTATGTGTAGCTTTTTTCCAACAATTAATATGGCATAGGAACTTAATTGTGATTAGTGGCCTTGAAAGCCCAGTTTTAGGCCCCAATCTGAATTTAAAATGCAAGCCAAAAAGAAATACACACCGCGGACCTAAAATAAATGCCCCTCGGAGAGAAAAACCTGTGCTCGTAAGGCCAAGCCATTTTTTATAAACATCTGGCTCGGCCTAGCCTCAAGCACGACATTCGCCCACCGCCGTCATCGCATTGGCAACACGGGGCTTCTCTCCCTCCTCAACGCCGACGCTAGTACAAACAAGTCAATTATTATTCTCTAAAAATACCTATTTTAGAAACCATTACTGTAGATTTGAAATGTTAAAAAATAAGGACCGCCTATTAATCAAATGTTTGAAAAAAAATAAACCTATCAAACGATTTTTTTAGATGCAATTACATATGCTTATAACTGAATTATATCAATTTATAACTAAAGCTACACGTAATCGATAATAGCAACTATAATAAGTTAAAAGTGTAACTATAATAAGTTAAAAGTGCAATTTGAACCTCACTTCCGCTCTCCGAATCTTAAGTTATATCCAACCAACATTCTTGTTCGACAGAATCCAAAAAACAAATGTTTGATCAATAGCAAATCTATATAAAATATAAAAAAGGCATTTAACCTTCATAAATTCTTTTCAAATTTAAACTGGGAACATATGCATCCTTAGGAAAAAGATCAGATAGAATACTCTACAAATGCACCACTACGGAAGAGCCATGGTAATGTTTTTTAGCAACGTCAGTTCGGGAGGCAGGAATCTTGTAATAAGCTCCTTGAGAACAGATGGGCAACTATTTTTCAGATGCTCAAAACCATCGCTTGCTATCGTCTCCTCTAGATTGGAAGGAGAAGAAAGGAACTCAAAGCAAGCTTCCTTGAGCCCATGGCAATTATGCTGCTCAGCTAAGGCCAAACTAGAAGCCACAATGTTGGAGTCGATGTGGTCGCATAACCTCTCCTCGCACATCAGCTTCAACCTCTCAACATCGTACCGATCTGCTGCGACAAGAAGATGCTGAGCCAACACAACATCAGCATGTTCTAATTGATCGTCGATCTCGGGAAGTGAGTCGGTGTATATGAAATGCAACAATGACTTGAACACGCTAGCTTCCATGTCTTCAACCTTGATAGGTTTATCGCCGTCTCTCGCCTTCATGGCACCAAAGAGCACCGCCTTGAAAACAGACGACCGAGCAGCGAGCACGTACCTGTGTGAGCATAGAACCTCTCATCGCCGACCTCAAACGTCACATCTGCCCCATCCATGTTCTTCAGAAGGTCACCAAGGTGCTGATACAAGTTGCTTGGAGCAACCACCACAAACTTCTTCTTCAGCTCTGTTTCTTCGGAGCGGAATCCCTTTATTACTGTAACGTCACACCGGATGATAACACAGTCGTCCCTGATGAGCGGCGATCCCTCAAAATCCACAATCTTAATAAACTTGTTGGTAGCCCAAGATAAACATCCTTTACGAGAGAAGGTGCGTACACCGTTTGAGGTGCAGGTGTAGCCTGGTGCTGGCTTTCCATCCTTGTCAAGAACACTGAAACTGAATTCTGCCAAGACATCCTTGCCATCAGCAGCAGCAGCAGAAGGAAGACTGAGAACAGCGGTCACCCAGTCGGCGGCGTCGTCGCGGAGTCCGTTAGGGTAGTATCTGATAACCCAGTCATGACCTGCGACACTGAAAGGAACGGACTCGACGAACCTGCCGTTCCCCACCGTCGCCTTGGCGCGTGAGTAGCCGTCGATCTTGAGCGTGTGTGAGCCGCTTGCAGCTTCTGCGACAATGGCGGAGGAGATGCAGCTGCGCCGTCCCGTCGTGGACGCTGGCCGCGGCCCCGTGGTCGGCGCCCTCGTGAGCATGTTCCCCATGGCGTATATATCCTCTCCTTGATCTTTCGATGGACTGCACAAGGTGATCGTCGTTCGTGCACAATCGAGGCAGGCTTGCAGGCAGGGCGGGCTCCTGGATCGACGTGAAAGTTCGTCGAAAAAAAAGGTCTGATGGTTGTTTGTAGTGGCGACAAGAGGATTCTGAACTTCTAGTAGTACAATACAAGGAATTGCAATCCGAAATTCCGAACCGAAGTCCAAGTACTGATGTTCGGCAAGGAATTAGTTATGTACTTTGTCACGTCAGATGATAAATGCTGGCAGAGAAACATAATTGTAATTAACAAAGGATTATATATGTCGTAGTATGACTAGTCGTGAGTTGTGACGGATTCTGGGCTGGCCATGCTAATTTGTGACTGCGATGAATATGCATGATATGTTACTTGAAAAGAAGCAAGTAATGGAGTGAATGATGAATTTGTTATAACCGCCGCTATCAGCTCTCTATTTTTGTCAAGAAAAAAAAAAGAGCGTGAAGCTAGAGAGTTTATCTGTCAGTTAAAGGTATTTGTAGAAATTAAGAGATAAGATATGTGAAAAGCGATCGAAACATAGGTTAATGACATTTTGCTTTTCTAAAACTCTGTTGCAATGCACGGATGTTAGCACTATAATATATTAATTTATCCATATTTATAACATACGCTGAATACACACACTGATCAAATCGACGGACGCAAGCAGCCCAGGCAGCCCTTGAGGATGTTAGCCCGCTCGCTATCTGTCACGCTGATTTACTTGGCATCCGCAGGCCGCACCATTGAAATTTTTCTCGCTAACGGAAACAAGAACATAATTGAATATTCAGATCACGAGCGACGACGTGCGACGGACGATGTGATGAACGGAATTATTTTTAATTTTTATAATAGTAGAGACATATATATTGGCTATCGTTAATTAAAAGCATTTTTTTTCTTTTGCTTTTAGAATACTACATTTTATGAACACCAAAGCATCTAATAATCATTTTTACATTATTAGGTGGCTAAGTTTCAAGCATGAACTGAACCACAATCCCTATATGTAATTTACCTCTCCAATTCAATTTCAAATTTCTAAAATATTAGGTAATACTTGTAAGATAGTTAGTTTATTGTACAATTGTGATCCATGGGCACGTACGACACAGATGAAGGACGAATTGTGTCATGCCACATGTCTTTACCGTTGCTAAATGTTGCAATATACCTATCGTTTCTGTTCTGACAAACCAGATCACGTTCGTTCCCGGAACCAAGTCGCTCGCCCATCATCGTCTACTCCTCATCACCGCCGGTGGGGAGGTGGTTTCTCTCGACTCGAGCCCAAGGGCATGCGCGAGCTCGTGCACTCCATGAAGGACGTCCCACTTCGCGCAGCGAGGACGGGTGGGACGCCTTCACGAGGGATTTCCCCGGTGACTACCTTGCCTTCGTGCACTTCCGCCAGTCGCAAGAGGCCATCGATGTTAACGACTGTATCACAGAGCTTGAGTGTGCCCTATAGGTGATCGAGATGGAAAACACGAGAACACAAGTGGAGCTGGAGATGGAGAGTGCCAAGAAGAAGGCCTCCAGGGGAGGTGGACCTCGCTAAGGCCGACGTCGGCATGCGCCCCGATGTGCCACCGAGCTGTTGCTCCTGGTGGTCCGGAAGAGACGGACAATGCCAAGGCACTCGCCTCGCTCCGAGGACCAAGACGGACGTCGATCTGTATATAGTATGTTATTTCTCCTCATTGTTAATTAAGGTCTACATTGCTAAATGTTATTGCAAACTACTGCTACATGCATGCTTCGACAAAACTGTTCAATGACTGCTGTTACAGAGAGGCGCTCGGTTCAAATCTCGATCATTTGATGGTGAGTATTGAGCCAGTTATCTAATTTTTTCATGACTATCATGTTGGTTTATGTACTGAATCTGAAAGCACAGACAGTAGCATCTTCTCAAGCTTAACATGAAGTAGGAGATTTAATTTTCTACACTTCAAAGGCTACTTGGACCGAAATCAACGTGAAAACCAGCTCAATCAATGGGTAAAGGCACAGATGACAAATGTCAAGATTTCAGCGAGCTAGGGCATGCATTCTTGAAGGACCAGATGAAAGGGAGATATCATGTCACTACAGAATACTACAGGACATCTAGCAATGACGTGAGCTGGCGTGGTCACAATGAAGCTCTCGAGGAGGTTGTCAGACATGAAGATCTGGCTTCCACTCCTACGGCCCATATCGATGATTTGACAGCATGAAAGGCAGCAACAATTGCTAGCCAAAAAAAATACTATTCACGTTAAAACTTATGTTCTCGTTTAATGCATGGACACTTAGCTAGTATTTATCTAAGCCATCAACCGTGTCACGATCATGTCACTACCATGCGGAAGTAGTACCTACTGCTGTTCGGCGAGGAACACCGTACTGAACTGTTATTCAAAAAATTAAAGAAAAATTATGGCAACAAAACAAAAGGAATGGGTTTCAAATTAAGAAAAAAATAAATAGTCAAATTGAGCGAAAATTTGTTCAAATCTCAAATTGTCCCACTACTGTAGAACTGAACATCCGTCTCGAATAAGATCATTTCTCACGAGTAAAAAAAAATAGACCGTTTGAGATATGACAGTAGAGAACGACTCACTTACGGATGTATTGTCATCTTTGACAGGTCAAAATTATAAACCATCAAAGACCATCATATATGACTCTATATATGTGATGGGTGTGGTCATATCACCTTTCACAAATGATAAAAGATATCAGTGTTAGTTTGTTATTAACACCCGTTAAAAATAATTATAATCTGTATCGGTTTTTTAACCCGTCATAGATGACATGCTACGCCGTACATTCATACCACACGTCCACGCCACCCATCTCCTCCTTATCTCTCGCTCGCTCCACCCACCCCCCTCCCAACTCCCAAGCCCCCGAGCGCCAGCCGTCGCGTCTCTACCCCGGAGCACTGGCCACCGCCTCCTTCGCCCGTGAGCACCTGCCGCCTCCGCCTCCGCCCCCTACCACCCGCCTCCGCCCTTGAACCCGAGCACCGGCTACCACCTCGGGGACGCCAGATCATGCCTCCCTGAGATCGGGAGACGCTGGATTTGACCGCCTCCGACCCCATGTTGGCTAGGTCGGGTGTTCGTCGCCGTCTCCCGAGCTCTCGTGCGCCGATGCGGCTATGGGCATGGCGGTTGGATCTGGCCACCCGTACCTTGGTGGCGCAGCAGTTCGATAGGCATGGCAACGGGCTTCGGGGGGTGTGGCTATGGGCATGGCAGCCAGATCTGGCCACCCCCACCTTGGTGACCATGGTGGTGCAGCAGCTCCAAGGCCCGGCAACAGCGACAAGGACCCAGCGTTACCAGGACACACGAATCGGAAAATGCTTATGATCAAGCATGCTTGTGAAAATACTTTGTCTGGCTATACTCTTCCACCTTTTGATGATTTGAGGACAACCATGCTTGCTGCAGAAAAGGCCAATATTGATAATCTTACAAAGGCTTATAGAATTTCTTGGACAACTACAGGTTTATCACTTGTTAGTGATGGCTGGACTGATCCAACAAAAAAGCCACTTATCAACTTTGTAGCTTCATCTCCAGCGGGTCCTTTGTTTCTCAAAGCAATTGATACATCAGGAGAGGTGAAGAACGCAGATTACATGGAAAAATTATTTTTGGATGTTATTGCTGAAGTGGGTCCTCGAAATGTAGTTTAGATCATCACAGATAATGCTTCAGTTTGCAGGGCAGCTGGACTGAAAGTTGAAGCCACATACCCAAGCATCTTTTGGACTCCATGTATTGTCCACACTTTAAACTTGGCCTTGAAGAATATGTGCTCATCAGAGAAACTAAACAAATCTACAAAGTATCCACTCAGCAATTGGATACGAGATATTGACAAAGATGTAAAGCTCATCAGAAACTTTGTTGTCAACCATAGTGCTGCTCTAACTATATATAACAAGTATATAGATTTGAGGCTTCTTAGTGTTGCTGAAACAAGATTTGCATCAACTTTGATATTGGTCCAGCGGATTCGACAGGTGAGAGAGGCACTATGTAAAATGGTAGTTTATCCTAATTGGAGGTTTTTAAAGGAAGAAGATGCATCCAAGGCAAGAAAGATCAAAGAAATACTTGTTAATGATCAGTGGTGGGAGAAAATTGACTTTCTTATATCCTTCGCAGATCCTATTGTGGGATTGCTTAGGGAGGCTGACATAGACAATCCAATATTGCACTTGGTATATGAAAAATGGGATTATATGATAGAACAAGTTCGTGAAATCATACATAAAAATGGAAACAAAAAACCCAATTGATAGTGCAGAAGCCTTCTATATGGAGGTTCATGGGATACATGTAAAGAGATGGACAAAGAGCACTACACCTCTTCACTGCTTGGCACATTGCTTGAACCCTACATATTATAGTGATGAATGGCTTCTTCTAGGTGTTCGTCGCATCCCACCACATCATGATTCTGAAATTTCAGATGGTCGCAATGCAGCCTTTGCACGTTTGTTTCCATCTGAATTTGAACTCAATGAAGTGAGAAGTATGGTCGGTTTGCAACTTGTGAAGGCTATTTTGGACAGCTTCATGTAAAGAAGGATAGGTTTTACTCCACACCACAATCATGGTGGGCTAATCATGGATCACATGCTCCCAGACTTGCAAAGTTAGCTGATAGGTAAGTACATAACTACTGTACTAATTTTTTTATCTAATATAGATAGCACACTTTGATTATATGTATGACCAATTTATAATCATTTTGCAGGTTGCTTTGTCAGGTTACCTCATCATCTTGCTGTGAAAGAAATTGGAGCACATATGGTCAAATAAAGAGTGCTACGCGAAACAAATTGACTGCTCAAAGAGCTGATGATTTGGTTTTCATACATAGCAATCTAAGACTTCTATAAAGGAAAACAAAGAAATACACAGAAGGACCTTGTCAGTACTGGGATATCAATGGGGATGACATTTTTATGGACCAACCACTTGATTTGGAAGTTGCAAATTGTACACTGAACAATCCTACTGCTGTGGCCACAAGCTTTGCTACTAGGGTCCAGGGGTGCTTTGGTGCTTCTCCCACCAACCAGGTGGGGAGAGGCACTAACTGAACAAGTATATTTCTTTTTTTTAGCAATACCATTCAAGGTACGCAAATTACATTATTACTTTTTGCATTCTTTTTCCAATTGAGCTTGAGTTTGATGTTTACTTTTTTGGTTAGTTCCTTTTGGCTGCTTTTTTTGCTTGGTTTTGGACAGTTCGTTCTCACTTCTGAGTTGTGACTACATCAGAAGTTCAGAAATCAGAACTTGAAGGATGGTTGTTGCTAGCTACTTACTTTTGCTCTTCTACCTACACGGCTACACTATTAGAGGCCATTGCTCTTTACATTATACATATGGCCTATGTCTTACATGCAGTTTACTAGCTCCTTTTAGTTTGGATCTTAGATATTTACTTAAGCAAAACAAGAAGCTTGAAAGAATGGAGGTTCTATCCAGTATAGACCATATTTTGTAATTTCTGCTTTCCAGTTTTCACTTTTCAGCCTTTCTGGATGTCAGTTACTCAATTGTCAAATAGCTGAAATGACAGTCCAAATCTCCTGCTTAGTATTCAATGTGAGTATATTAATATTACATAATCTTACCTGTCAAAATTATTTCTTATATTTTAAATAATAAATTATATATATATTATATGACTAATCCCCGAATCTTATTTTCTAGAGTTTGCCGAGTCGGACACTCGAATCCGAGTCAGACTCTGACGCCCGAGTGCTGTCCCGGTAACCCTGCAGGGACCATGACGACGGGCACAGCGAAGATAACGGGCTTCGGTGGGGCATGCAACGGTGATGACTTCGGATGGGCGCGGGGCAGTACGGCACGGCCAACATGTAGGCTTCGACTGGCTCGTTGAGGTCGCCGAGGAGCATAAGCTTGTCTCCAACACGCTCTGCCTCAACCGCTTCCTCTCCGCCAATGGCTTCAATCGCCCTAGAAGCTGCAATTTCTCGGTGTCTCTGTGTTTGTGTGCTGATGATTTGATTTCAGATCTTGCAAGTGTTCGATGCCAAGTTTCTGATTGAGGTGTGTTCTTGTTGAAGTCCCCTGATGTGTTGCTGCTGGAGATTGAAGGAGGGAGCGGATGACTGATGCTACATGCTTTGAGTTTCTCTGTCTTTGGTGATGTTGCTAGAAAACTGGAATCTGAACCTCGTAGTTTCCCTAGTAATCAGCTTTAGTTCTTGCTAGTTTGTTTTTCTATTCCATGTAACCTGAACCTTTAAGTTTCTTTGGATTTCTTGTCCATCTTCTAAAAAAAATTAGTTTGAAATGCTTTGGGTTAATCACCATTGATGATGGATCTGTTACTGAATGGGCACCATTTTTGCTTTTTCTTTTTGCTAATTTTCCACATTTGTGACGGCCCATGGATTTTGTCTTTTACTTTTTTTCTTTCTTTTTGAAATTCGTATATAAATACATATGGATATGTTTAGAAAAATAAAGTTTTAGAAAAACTTTTTTCACATGAACTGCATATTTTGCACATAAACTTTTTTAGCATAAACTTTCTCTTAGATGAGATTTCAAAACTTTACTCAAATTTGGGCTCTATTTATGAAAACTTTATATCTGAAAACTCTCTTTGTTAGGAACTTTATGTATAGTAAGTTTATATATGTGTAGAAATGTGGGATCAGTTTAAATAGAAAATTAGGAGCTAATCATGAATTTTTATGGGCCTAATGTCATGCGATCGTAACACCCACCACGGCCCATGGATTTGTCACGACATGCAAGGAAAGGAAGTAACACCAAGATTTTGCTTTGTCATACGAGGAAAGACATAGGCCACCAAATCGTGTTCGCGCGCAGCGTCCGCGTGCGCCGGTTCGTGCAATAGGAACCCCCAAAGCCACATTCTAGTTGCTCTAGGGTTTTAGGTCACCCAATCAAATATTTTGTGATAAGCAACTACCTTCTATTACCCCAATCAACTGAAATATTTTGTGACAAGCAACTACCTTCTATTATGGGTAGTGTGGGGGCAATAGGCATCTACCAATATAAACCAATGTATTAGAGTGGAAATAGGAAAGAAGAAACGTCTCCATCTATCTTCGTAGCCATGTATCAAAGAGGAAATAGGAAGGAAAGAAGAAACGTCGTCTCGATTCATCGTTGGCCCAAAAATGCGTTAACATGTTCGCGCAAGAGACACGCGCGCAGCTGCACGCGTATTAGGTTCCCCCTGATCCAATACCTGATGGGCTTTTACTCTATTAGAAGCTAAATATAGTCCATTTCTTATACCCATGGGTCTAGTTTTGGACAAAACTCTTACCCATCAAGTAGATGGGTCTGGGTCCGTTCTCTTGCCACCCGTACGCATCAACCCGTGGGTCAAAAACACCCGTAGGCTTAGCAAATAATTGTAGGTGGCCCAAGGTCCAACAAGCACTAAAGACCAAACCGTAGTATAAAATCATCCCACCTAGCCATGCCTCAACCCTAGCCGTATCCTCCACTGCCGCACAGACCGCACGTAGGAGGCAACGACCGCAGAGGTGGTGGCGGGCCAGCGGTTGGAACCATGCACGATGCATGGCGCTCGCAAGTCGCGAGGCGACCGTGGCTAGAGAGTCAGCCAGTCAGGGACTTGAGAGGGCTGAGGGGGTTAGGAAATCAGGATCAAGGAGTCGTGTTTGTGCCGCATCACTAGTCCCCCACACGTCACCGTCTCTCGGCCCTTCCCTCTCTTACTGCTGTGGGTATGGGTACCCAACGAGTACCCATTACCTGCACAAGTATGGATATGAGGGAATTCTTCACTCACAAGCGGGTGTGGGTGTTAGAGCACGAAGTTTCAGTTTATGTGGGTGTGGGTACGGGGTATGAGAACCCAACGGCTGTGTACCTGGCCTAGGTAGCCTATCGTCCCATCTATTGGCTGCTACCGAGGAAACCTCTTGAGGCTATCTGTTTGATCTGGTACACGTATACAACCAATTCATTTTTGTTTTCTCCAATTGTGTGTTTGGTATGAAAATTATAGTCTTTGAGAGATCAATCCCCACCTCCAATCACACTCGTTTTCTTTTTTCTTACACCACCCACTTCTCATTTTTCATATTACTTTATACATTCAAAGTTTATATATCTGATTTGTGTTGAGATTTTGATTCGGATTCAAATGTTTTTATTAGAATATTTCTATTTTTAAAAAAATTTCATAAAGTTTTCTACACCGAGAGTTTCTATATAAGCTTGTTTCTGTATATAAAGTTTTTATACTGAAAAATTCTATGCATAAAGTTTCTACCTATAATGTTCTTGTGTATAAAGTTCTATATGTATAACTATAAACTTTATAGGCAACATGCTGCTCACTAGGCTAAAACCACTTGAAAAATAGGCTCGAAAAATGCACGTCAGCTTAGAAGAGGCCACATGTGCTTGAATTACATGTGTGCTCAGACTCTGGCGCGCACGTGCAGGTCACGCGTGGCTTGGGACGTGCGGTTGCCTGCGCATTAGTCTTATCCTTTTTGGTGCTTCAGATTCATCAACCTTGGCCTCGTGTTTCGACCCCCTGTTTGTAGGCCTGTCGCTAGAGGGTATGAGGGTATGGGTAACCTATATCCATATCCAATTTTATCCATGCCTAAATAAAATGGATAATACCTAATGGGTATGGGTAACCGATATAGGGCCCCACCAGCATAAATGACCCAAAAGTTGATATTCTATATAATAAATCATCTTTATAAAAGTTAGCCAAATTTGACAATTTTTTATAATGTGAACATGAGTTTAAAAATTTTAGGTCCAGAGTTTGTACATACAAAATGTTGGAATTGCTAAATGGGCTAAGATCCATGTGGAGAATAATTCCTAAAAAAATCTCAAAGGCCCACCTCATGGGGAGTGGCATGGGAGTTTTAGTACCACCTTGCTAGTTCTAGGAGAGAAAGACCTCCTTATAAGGGTGAGCTCTCTCCTAGCCACTTGAGACATGCATAGTGGAGAGAAGTGGAGGAACACGCGCGCTCGCTCGCCTCGCCTCGCCAAGCGCGTATGCGACATGCGCGTGAATGGTCCGCCAAAATTGGCTTCTCATGCTTGCGCAGATGCAGCTTCTTTTTGTAGTTTTTATGTTGCTGCAAATTTAGAGTCCGGATAGGATACGCGCAGCCTATCCGGTTCGGTTACGAGATAGAGATTGTGCGGACGTCCTGATCAATCTAGGGCTTGCCATCTCTTCTGTTCTAAGCCGTCGTTCGTCGTCTACTCCGTCCCGATCTTCGACATGCATCGGCGGATTGGGAGAGCAGGTCTCCGGAACCCTCGCCTTCGACGTCCTGCACTGGGAGAGGGCGAATAAGGTTTTTAGGAAGCGCTACGCGCGACTGCTCGCTGTGCGCCCATCACGGCTCGTCTTCCTTCACGTTCGGGCGCTGCGCGTCGTCGTCATCACCTGGTACCGCGTGTCGTTTGTGCGATACGTGCTGCGCCTATGTCTGCTCTAGAACAGCCCCCACAACAGGGCTGTAGGTACACGTACACTATGTCTTCTGTGTTTGATCTATTCATGTTAATTGCTGTCATATACATGTTTAGATCAGATTACATGATTCTGTTTACTTATGATATTAATGTCATGATTTATTTATGGAATAAATTAAATCTACATGTGTCGGCGAAACAGGAATGGGGGTCCCACATTCTCTGGAGATGCGTGGATCCTCCCCCACGTCAGCTCCCCCAGGGCCCTTTCTTTGCACAAGTGGCAGCGGGCTATTAGGAATTATCCCGTTAAATACTGGGGGGCTGGTCGCTGCCCGGGCCCGGAAGCGCCATCCCCGGGTGCCGCCCCCGGGTACGGGACCCGGGGTCTCGATGTCTCGCGCGCGCGGAGGGCCCGACGAACTCTCCGCCCCGGAGCACGAGACCGGCTTGAGCGGATCAGCTCCCAACTACCCGCATTAATGGAGAAGCCACGGCGCACCTCCCGCCTGTCTCCCGGCTGGACAAGCGTGCGCTGTCATAATGACCCCCTGTCAGCTGGCTCCCAATACAGCTGAGGGCTCCGGTTTTCCACGGCCTGGCAGACGACGAGACGGGCCAACCCGACAGCATCGTCACTGTCTGGCCGCCCGCAGCTGGCAAGGGATGCGGCATCTAGCCGCCCGCGGCTGACGTGGGAGGCGGCATCTAGCCCCCCGCGGCTGACATGGGAGGCAACGACCGTGACGTGCTAAGCCAACAGCATCTTCACGGCCAGCCTCCGTAGCTACCGACAGCTGGGCGACGATGAGACGCGCCTCCCGGATGACTCAGCAGATGGCCGGAGCGCGGAGGTCCATGACAAGACGTAGCATACCTAAACTCTCTCTCTGTCAGGGGCTAGGCGCAGGGGACTCGATTTTTGACAGATAAAAGGAGGATCCACGCCCGACGGAGGGAAGGGAGAACAGCTGGCTGGGGCACACTCTAGTTACGGTTCTTCCTCTTCAGCTCCGGCCTGGAGCTAA
Source organism: Oryza meyeriana var. granulata (assembly GCA_003991445.1). Taxonomy (NCBI): domain Eukaryota; kingdom Viridiplantae; phylum Streptophyta; class Magnoliopsida; order Poales; family Poaceae; genus Oryza; species Oryza meyeriana. The sequence continues at coordinate 31,721 of RYFJ01003817.1, forward strand.
GCTAACCATGTAACACCGCGAATACATTGATCTCCAGATAGCATCCACACAGGAGTAGGGTATTACGCCCCCGTGCGGCCCGAACCTGTATACTTCCTTGTGTCTTTCTTGTGCGCTGATTCTCTGACCATTGATCTTCTTCCACGCTGACGCCGACTCCGCCTGAGAACCACTCCCCTGGCCGAACCTCAAAGGGGGGTCTCCCGACTTCCCGCCGTCGAGGTTTCATCCTCCGACAACATGTACTTATATTTTCAACAATCCAAAAACCTTATTATAGGCACTGTAGTTTTACGATGGCTAGTTTTGCCGATGCACTGAGGCCGGATAAATTTACTGGCGTGCACTTTAAGAGATGGCAGATTAGAGTCACTCTGTGGCTGATAGTTATGAAGTGCTTCTGGATGAGTACTGGCAAACCTGAAGGAGTTCTCTCTGCTGAACAGCAGAAAGAATTTGAGGAAGCCACTACTCTCTTTGTGGGATACATTCTTAGCGTTCTTGGTGATCGTCTAGTCGAGGTGTACATGCATATGACCGGTGCTAAGGAGTTATGGGATGCATTAAATACCAAATTCGGTGCTACTGATGCTAGCAACGATTTGTATGTCATGGAGCAGTTTCACGATTTCAACATGGTTGACAACCGTTCTGTGGTCAAACAGGCTCATAAACTACAAACCATTGCTAAGTAACTCGAACTCCTTAAGTGTGCCCTTCCCGACAAATTTGTGGCTGCATGCATTATTGTAAAACTACCTTCTTCATGGAGGAGTTTTGGTACTGCACTCAAACACAAGAGACAGGAGTACTCCGTTGAGGGGTTAATTGCATCTCTTGACGTTGAGGAGAAAGCTCGGGCAAAGGACGCTGCGTCAAAAGACGATGGTGGGCAGTCTAGTGCCAATGTGGTGCAAAAGACTGCTAACAAGAACAATAAAGGGAAATGTTTCAAAGCCCAACAAAACACCAACTTCAAAAAAAGGAGGAACAACAACAAGGAGGAAGATGTCAGAACTTGCTTTGTCTGTGGCTTGCCTGGTCATCTCGTCAGGAAGTATCCACAACGTAAGGGCATGAAGGCACCTGCAGGACAGACCTCTAAGTCTGTCAATGTGACCATTGGCAATACTGGAGATGGAACCGGGTATAGTAATTCACCTACTGTTCTCTCAGTTAATCAGTCTACTAATTGGTGGGTTGATACGGGGGCCAATGTTCATATTTGTGCTGATATATCTTTGTTTTCCTCTTATCAAGTCAGCCGGGATTTCTCCGTCCTAATGGGGAACGGGTCGGATGCTTTTGTTCATGGTGTTGGCACGGTATATCTGAAGTTTACTTCGGAAAAGATCATGTAGCATGTCCCCACTATCGACAAGAATCTCGTTAGTGGTTCCCGTCTATGTAGAGACGAGTTTAAGTTGGTATTTGAGTCTAATAAAGTAGTCATGTCTAAACATGTATATTTTATTGGTAAAGGCTATGAGTGCGGAGGCTTGTTCCGTTTTTCCCTTTCTGATTTCTGTAATAAGTCTGTGAACCATATTTGTGGCAGTGTGGATAATGAGGCCAGTATCTGCCATTCACGTTTATGTCATGTTAATTTTGGTTTAATGTCTCGGCTTTCCAGTTTGAATTTAATTCCAAGTTTTTCCATTGTCAAAGATTCTAAGTGCCATAGTTGTATGCAATCAAAACAACCTCGCAAGCCCCACAAGGCTGCCGAGGAGAGAAACTTGGCACCACTAGAACTCCCACATTTAGATCTTTGTGAAATAAATGGGGTGTTGACGAAGGGTGGAAAATGATATTTCATGACTTTGATTGATGATGCAACTAGATTTTGTTATGTGTATTTATTGCAAACGAAAGATGAGACCCTAGACTACTTTAAAATTTATAAGGCAGAAGTCAAAAACCAACTTGACAGAAAGATAAAAAGGATTAGGTCAGATCGTGGTGGAGAGCATTTCTCTAATGTTTTTGATTTATTCTGTGAGGAACATGGCATTATACATGAGCGAACACCTTCCTATTCTCCCGAATCTAATGGGATTGCCAAAAGGAAGAATCGTACGCTGACTGACTTGGTGAATGCCATGTTAGACACTGCAGGATTACCTAAGGCATGGTGGAGGAGGCTTTGTTGACCTCGAATCATGTATTGAATAGAATTCCTAACAGAAATAAGGATAAAACACCATACGAGGTATGGATTGGGAGAAAACCATCACTTTCTTACTTGCGTACATGGGGGTGCTTGGCAAAAGTCAATGTACCAATAATAAAAAAGCGTAAGCTAGGACCTAAGATTGTGGACGGTCTCTTTCTGGGATATGCTCATCATAGCATTGCTTATAGATTTTTAATAGTTAAATCTGAGATACCTGACATGAACACGGGTACAATTTTAGAGTCTCGTGATGCTACGTTTTTTGAGGAAATCTTCCCAATGAAGGATACACATAGCACTTCTAGTCAATCTTCTATTTCAATTCCTAATTTAATCACACCACCAGAACAAACTGAACATACACTTCCAAGTCAATTTCAGAAGCTTATGCATCCCTTGATGCTGACTACTGGAAGGAGGCTGTTCGTAGCGAAATGGACTCCATTATCGCTAACGGGACTTGTGAGGTGACAGAGCGACCCTATGGGTACAAACCCGTAGGTTGCAAGTGGGTGTTCAAGAAGAAGCTAAGGCCTGACGGTACTATTGAAAAGTACAAGGCTCGGCTTGTGGCCAAGAGCTATACTCAGAAAGAACGCGAAGATTTCTTTGACACTTACTCACCTGTTGCTAGATTGACCATAATTCGCGCACTTCTCTCCTTGGCTGCCTCACATGGTCTTCTCGTTCATCAGATGGACGTTAAAACAGCTTTTCTTAATGGAGAGCTGGATGAGAAAATTTATATGGAGCAACCTGATGGATTTGTGGTAGAAGGTCAAGAAGGCAAGGTGCTAAAGTTGTTAAAATCTTTGTATGGTCTGAAACAAGCTCCTAAGCAGTGGCATGAGAAATTTGATAGAGCACTAACTTCTGCGGGCTATGCTGTCAACGAGGCAGATAAGTGTGTATACTATCGCTATGGTGGGGGTGAGGGAGTTATTCTGTGCTTGTATGTTGATGACATACTAATCTTTGGGACAAACCTTAAGGTGATTAATGAGGTTAAATCATTCTTGTCTTAGAATTTTGATATAAAAAATCTGAGAGTAGCTGATGTTATCTTAAACATTAAGCTAATCAGAGATGATGATGGGATTACACTCTTGCAATCTCATTATGTGGAAAAGGTCTTGAACCGCTTTGGCTATATTGATAACAAGCCTTCTCCAACTCCTTATGATACTAGTCTTTTGCTTCGCAAAAATAAAAGAATTACTAGGAATCAGCTGGAGTACTCCTAGATAATTGGCTCACTTATGTATCTAGCCAGTGCAACTAGGCCAGATATCTCCTTTGCTGTGAGCAAATTGAGCCGGTTTACCTCTAATCCGGGAGATGATCATTGGCGCGCGCTTGAGCGAGTTATGCGCTATCTGAAGGGTACTATGAATCTTGGACTTCACTATACTGGGTACCCGTCGGTATTGGAGGGATATAGTGATTCTAACTGGATCTCTGATGTTGATGAGATCAAAGCCACTAGTGGATATGTTTTTACACTAGGTGGTGGTGTTGTTTCATGGAGGTCGTACAAACAAACCATTTTGACGAGATCAACCATGCAAGCAGAGCTTACTGCACTAGATACTGCTACTGTTGAGGCAGAATGGCTGCGTGATCTATTAATGGATTTGCTTGTGGTTGAAAAACCAGTGCTAGCTATCCTTATGAACTGTGACAATCAAGCTGTCATTGTTAAGGTGAATAGTTCTAAGGATAATATGAAATCATCTAGGCATGTGAAGAGGCGATTAAAATCTATTAGGAAATTGAGAAATTCCGGAATTATAAGTTTGGATTATGTCTAAACAACTAGCAACCTGGTAGATCCCTTTTACGAAGGGACTATTACGAAATGTGATAGGTAATGCATTGAGGGAGATGGGTATAAGACCCATGTGAGTTACACTATGGTGGTAACCCAACCTATATAATCGGCGATCCCGTGAATTAGGACCTGGGAAGAACAAGCCATTAGTTAACGAGAGGAGAGTACCTTTAACTGTCTCTAAGTAAAAATACATATACTCTCATAAACTGTAAGGCAGGTTGGCTTTTGCCTTAATGTGTTTTGTTGGCTTTAAATAGGGAAGATGCTGTTCTATAGAGCATTCTTGAAAGGACACACCTATATGAGCTCGATCGTTGGTCGCGGTCTATGGAGATTTTGGGTGAATATCTTAGGAAGCTCATGAAAGACCAAGGAGTATGACTTATAAGCTCCAACCGAGGAATAGGCTACTGACGGCCTAGTATCAGTCGAGGCTTTGAGTGAAACTTGCTTATACAAAACTTGCAATTCAAGCGTAGTCCATTGTTCAAAGTTGTGAGTAAGTGTAGCTTGGAGTTCTAGATAGATATTCAACCTTAACCGGTCTCCATTGAAACACTGGTATATAAACAGTACTTTGGAGAAATGGCAAATCTCTTTGGGACTTTGAGATTTGGTGGAGGATTGTTGGAATTGCTAAATGGGCTAAGGCCCATGTGGAGAATAATTCCCAGAAAAATATCAAAGGCCACCTCATGGGGAGTGGCATGGGGAGTTTTAGTACCACCTTGCTAGTTCTAGGAGAGGGAGACCTCCTTATAAGGGTGAGCTCTCTCCTAGCTACTTGAGACATGCATAGTGGAGAGAAGTGGAGGAACACGCGCGCACGCGCTCGCCTCGCTACGCCACGCCACGCCAGGCGTGGCGGCGTGCGTACGCGACATGCGCGTGAATGGTTCGTCAAAATTGGCTTCTCATGCTTACGCAGATGCAGCTTCTATTTGCAGTTTTTATTTTGCTGCAAATTTAGAGTCTAGATAAGATACGCGCAGCCTATTCGGTTCAGTTACGAGATAGAGATTGTGCGGGCGTCCTGATCACGCATCCTAATATCTCTATAAATACCGAGCTGCTGTCTTCACGCAACATATGCGAAAACAGTCTAGGGCTTGCCATCTCTTCTGTTCTGAGCCGTCGTTCGTCGTCTACTCTGTGACGATCTTCGGCGTGCACCGGCGGATTGGGAGAGCAGGTCTCCGGAACCCTCGCCTTCGACGTCCTGCACTGAGAGAGGACGAATAAGGTTTTTGGAAAGCGCTACACGCGACTGCTCGCTGTGCGCCCATCACGGCTCGTCTTTCTTCACGTTCGGGCGCTGTGCGTCGTCGTCATCACCCGGTGCCGCGTGTCGTTCGTGCGATACGTGCTGCGCCCGTGTCTGCTCCAGAACAGCCCCCACAACAGGGCTGTAGGTACGCATATACTATGTCTCATGTGTTTGATCTATTCATATTAATTGCTATCATATATATGTTTAGATCAGATTACATGATTCTGTTTACTTATGCTAGTAATGTCATGATTTATTTATGGAATAAATTAAATCTACATGTGCTTATATTTTCAACACAAAATAGGTATGAATAAAGTGGGTAAAATAGATATTACCCTTCCTATACCCAAAACACAAATAGTTAATTCTTCTTTATCCATACTTCCTTAAGGAAACGGTGTGGATAGATAACAGATACCAATGGCAGCCCTACATGCTTATGCGACTTTCACCTCCTCCTCAGGATTGTGCACTGGTGTGCCCTACCAAGTAAGTGGTTAGCAGCAGTCCCATGTCTATTAACAACACCCTCAATGTGCTTTGTCTTTGAGAGTAGCAGCAAGTTAGTGTAACGTGATTTAACACACTGCCCAGCTATACCATTATTGTTAAAGGCAAAAGCGTATCGAAGATGTCATACCAGAAAACCTATTCGCCGCCTCTATGCTAAGAATTGCTAGCATTAGTTAAGAGAGATACGATGCTTTGTTGACATTAGTTACCAGAGATACGGGGCCGCTAACCACTTAGCGGAGCACATATTGTCATTCAGTCTGAAAACAGGCTATATATTGCTGCACGGAGAAGGGCCAAATTGTTAAATATATATGATCCAAATTTTTATATGCTATATTTTTGAATTAGTTTTCTAATAAGATTTCAAGACTTCTCCTATTAGAACTTTTAGTTTTTCCTCTTTTCTCCTTAAATATCTCTTGTATCTAAATTCTTAGTATTGATTATTTCTGGTCGACGCTCGTGATTTTTTCTATAAAAATTTTTCACGTAAATTTATGTCTCTATTATATATCTATTTTTATAACAAGTAGTATAGAATATTAGAGATTTAATCTGCTATCCGGCCGCCATTACAATACATCATCTCGTCAAAATTAATCTGCTCGGCGAGATCGTCCACCATCTGCTGCAGCCGGCGAACTGTTCTCGTCATCGCCTGAGTTCGACGCTTCCAGACTCTACGTCCTGTCCGAAGTGGAGTTGATATCTATTCCGAGCCGGCGTCCACGCCTGCTACAGCGACGTACGCACCATGGAGAAAAGGCAAGCCACCGATCAAACGCAAGCAGCTGCAAAAGTCCCGAGAAAAAAAAAATCCACCGAGAGGGAGCCTGGTGGCTCCTGTACAGATCAGTTACCGGCAGAATTTGCTACACCCACACGCAGAGGTCTACCAAGAAATCAAGCCCAGTGCTGAGGCTCTGTTCACGTACAATTACTTACATCACACGGCCAGCTTAACAGGAGGTGTTTAAGAGGCGATCTAAGTACTTCCTTTTATGCACACAGAAAGTGCACCAAATTTTGTGTTTTTGCTAGGGCTCTATAATTTTATACCAACAGATTCAGGATTTTATTTCCATAGCGAGTTTGAAGTATGATATTATACTCTTAGACCGTTAAATGAGATTCTCGTTGTGAAAAATTAAGATTCAAGCAATTGTTTAGTCCTAGAGATTATTTGGCGCTCGGTTATTTTATCTATATAAAGTGTTTTTTTTTGATGATCGATGATTTCTATGCTAAAAAAAATCCGTCTTAAAGTTAGAGATAAATATATGATCTGAATTTTCATATGCCATATTTTCGGATTAGTTTTCTAATAGAACTTCAGGTCTTCACCTATTAGGACTCTTAGTTTTCCCTTTAAATATCTCTTCTAAGCCACATGGGAAGGATGTGACTCTTCAGAGTTTTTCTGTGTTTTGTATTCAAATCCTAGTATTGATCGTTACCGGTTAGTGTCTGTGATTTTTTTTTTCCACAAGATTTTCTAGGTAAAAATTTATGTCTCTATTGTACATCTATTTTCATAACTAAAACACCAGCCCATGAGCACGTACGAGGTCGAAGCACCAAACCAGCAAACGCGCTCCGTCCAGAATGCACAAGGATGATTAGCATAGACACCTCTAGGCTGAAGCTCGGGAAGAAGATGGACAGAGAAAATTTGAGATGTGAGAGAAAACCGAATCGATTGTATGTGCTTAGGTCAAAGACAAGGAGAAGGAACCTCCATATATCGAGTCTAGGGGTTGGCGTTTAAGATGCAAGCGGGGTGGGCTTTAAGGATTTAAGACTCTCTTATATATTTGTGCAACATTTTTTATTAGCAAATAAAAAATATTAAAATCATGTTGGTGAGCTGGAGGAGATTCTAAGAAGCAAATAGGTAATTATTCACCTGGTAAGAATCTATACAAACCATAGAAAATGTCATCTTCTAACTATTACTATCTCCTTTTCCAAATATAATAATTTTTAGCTATATATCTAGACATAAGTTGTTATATTTTAGAACAGAGGTAGTAGTTTATTTTTGGATTCACGTTGGCTTATTTTATCGTTTCCCGTGAGCACGCTTTTCAAATTACTAAACGGTGTGTTTTTTTAAAAAAAATTTATATAAAAGTATCTCTAAAAAATCAAATAGATATATTTTTAAGTTTCTAATAGTTAATACTTAATTAATCATATGCTAATGATATTCTTTATTTTACGTGTGGCTTATAAATTAGAACAATAAATCAATTCAAATATTACATTCGTCTTAGAATCTTGAGTAAGAATCTACGCTATTTGATGAGCTAGTGATTATTAAAGTACCTACAATTACCAGGCCTACATAGGCAAGTTTAGAGTGCGCGATTGTATCGGCCCCCAAACATTAGGGGCTCAAAATTTTAGGTTTCAATTCTAGCCAATACGTTCTAACATGCTTGAGAATATCTTCATCTTATTTTTATGAATGGTCCGTCTGGTATAGCTCCTACTCTAAGAGCGAAGCAGAGCTGAGAAGTGGTGGGAATGCCGCTTCATCCTTGTAGTGTAATTTTTAGGAGCAGAGCGACAGCTCCACTCTATATTATTCAGAATCTCAAAAGTATTTGGTACAGATCCAACTCTATAGGACAAAAAATCTTAAAATAGAGTTGTGCCAAACGGCCCGGAGTCTCCCTCTTCCTCCTCCACTAATCTAGCTAAAACAGTATATTTTTCTTTGCTATCTACCTCAAAGACCCGTAGCTCATAACTGTTGAAATTGCTAAATGGGCTAAGGCCTATATGGAGAATAATTCCTAGAAAAATCTCAAAAGCCCACCTCATGGGGAGTGGTATGGAAGTTAGTACCACCTTGCAGTTCTAGAGAGAGGAGGACCTCCTTATAAGTGAGCTCTCTCCTAGCCACTTGAGACATGTATAGTGGAGAGAACTGGAGGAACACGCGCGCGCTCTCGCTCGCCTCGCTAGGCCAGGCGGCGCGCGTACGCGACATGCGCGTGAATGGTCCGCCAAAATTGGTTTCTCATGCTTTCACAGATGTAGCTTCTTTTTGCAGTTTTTATTTTGCTACAAATTAGAGTCCGGATAGAATACGCGCAGCCTATCTGGTTCGGTTACAAGATAGAGATCGTGCGGGCGTCCTGATCACGCGTCCTAATATCTCTATAAATACCGAGCTGCTGTCTCCACACAATATATACGAAAATAGTCTAGGGCTTGTCATCTCTTCGGTTCTGAGCCGTTGTTCGTCGTCTACTCCGTCTCGATTATCGGCGTGCACCGGCGGATTGGGAGAGCAGGTCTCCGGAACCCTTGCCTTCGATGTCCTGCACTGGGAGAAGGCGAATAGGGTTTTTGGGAAGCGCTACGCGCGACTGCTCGTTGTGCGTCCATCACGGCTCGTCTTCCTTCACGTTTGGGCGCTGCGCGTCGTCGTCGTCACCCGGTGCCGCATGTCGCTTGTGCGGTACGTGCTGCGCCTGTGTCTGCTCCACAACAGCCCCCACAATAGGGCTGTAGGTACACGTACACTATGTCTCCTATGTTTGATCTATTCATGTTAAGTACTATCATATACATGTTTAGATCAGATTACATGATTCTGTTTACTTGTGCTATTAATGTCATGATTTATTTATGGAATAAATTAAATATACATGTGCTTATATTTTCAACAATCCAAAAACCTTATTATAGGCACTGTAGTTTTACGATGGCTGGTTTTGCCGATTCACTAAGGCCGGATAAATTTACCGGCGTGCACTTTAAGAGATGGCAGATTAGAGTCACTCTGTGGCTGACAACTATGAAGTGCTTCTGGGTGAGTACTGGCAAACCTGAAGGAGTTCTCTCTGCTGAACAGCAGAAAGAATTTGAGAAAGCCACTACTCTCTTTGTGGGATACATTCTTAGCGTTCTTGGTGATCGTCTGGTCGAGGTGTATATGCATATGACCGACCTAAGGAGTTATGGGATGCACTGAATACCAAATTCGGTGCTACTGATGCTAGCAACGATTTATACGCCATGTAGCAGTTTCACGATTTCAGTATGGTTGACAACCGTTCTGTGGTCGAACAGACTCATGAACTACAAACCATTGCTAAGGAACTCGAACTCCTTAAGTATGCCCTTCCCGACAAATTTGTGGCTGCATGTATTATTGCAAAACTACTTTCTTCATGGAGGAGCTTTGGTACTGCACTCAAACACAAGAGACATGAGTCTCCGTTGAGGGGTTAATTGCGTCTCTTGACGTTGAGGAGAAAGCTTGGGCAAAGGACGCTGCGTCAAAAGGCGATGGTAGGCAGTCTAGTGCCAATCTGGTGTAAAAGACTGCTAACAAGAACAATAAAGGGAAATTTATCAAAGCCCAACAAAACACCAATTTCAAGAAAAGGAGGAACAACAACAAGGAGAAAGATGTCAGAACTTGCTTTGTGTGTGGCTTGCCTAGTCATCTCGCCAGAAAGTGTCCACAATGTAAGGGCATGAAGGTACCTGCAGACAGACCTCTAAGTCTGTCAATGTGACCATTGGCAATACTGGAGATGGAACCGGGTATGATAATTCATCTACTGTTCTCTCAATTAATCAGTCTACTAATTGGTGGATTGATACGGGGGCCAATGTTCATGTTTGTGCTGACATATCTTTGTTTTCCTCTTATTAGGTCAGCCGGGATTCCTCCGTCCTAATGGGGAACGGGTCACATGCTTCTGTTCATGGTGTTAGCACGATAGATATGAAGTTTACTTGGGGAAAGATCGTGTAGCTGAAGAACGTGCAGCATGTCCCCACTATCGACAAGAATCTCGTTAGTGATTCCCGTCTATGTAGAGACGGGTTTAAGTTGGTATTTGAGTCAAATAAAGTAGTCGTGTCTAAACACGGATATTTTATTGGTAAAGGCTATGAGTGCGGAGGCTTGTTCCGTTTTTCCCTTTCTAATTTCTGCAATAAGTCTGTGAACCATATTTGTGGCAATGTGAATAATGAGGCCAGTATCTGGCATTCACGTTTATGTCATGTTAATTTTGGTTTGATGTCTCGGCTTTCCAGTTTGAATTTAATTCCAAGTTTTTCTATTGTCAAAGGCTTTAATGCCATAGTTGTGTGCAATCAAAACAACCTCGTAAGTCCCACAAGGCTGCCGAGAAGAAACTTGGCACCACTAGAACTCCTACATTCAGATCTTTGTGAAATGATTGGGGTGTTGACAAAGGATGGAAAACGATATTTCATAACTTTGATTGATGATGCAACTAGATTCTGTTTATGTATTTATTACAAACGAAGGATGAGGCCCTAGATTATTTTTAAATTTATAAGGCAGAAGTTAAAAACCAACTTGACAGAAAGATAAAAAGACTAAAGCCGGATCGTGGTGGAGAGTTTTTCTCTAATGTTTTTGATTTATTCTGTGAGGAACATGGCATTATACATGACCGAACGCCTCCCTATTCTCCCGAATCTAATAGGATTGCCGAAAGGAAGAACCGTACGCTGACTGACTTGGTGAATGCCATGTTAGACACTGCGGGATTACTTAAGGCATCGTGGGGGGAGGCTTTGTTGACCTCGAATCATGTATTAAATAGAATTCCTAACAGAAATTTGGATAAAACACTATACGAGGTATGAATTGGGAGAAAACCATCACTTTCTTACTTGCGTATATGGGGGTGCTTGGCGAAAGTCAATGTACCAATAACAAAAAAGCGCAAGCTAGGACCTAAGACTGTGGACTATGTCTTTCTGGTATATGCTAATCATAGCATTGCTTATAGATTTTTAATAGTTAAATCTAATGTACCTGACATGAATACGGGTACAATTTTAGAGTCTCGTGATGCTACGTTTTTTGAGAAAACTTTCCCAAGGAAGGATACACATAACGCTTCAAGTCAATCTTCTGATTCAATTCCCAATTTAATCACACCACTAGGTCAAACTGAACATACACTTGAACATCTCGCTGAAGAGGATGACAGTGAAACTCCAAGAAGGAGCAAGAGACAAAGGATAGCTAAGTCCTTTGGTAACGACTTCACTGTATACCTTGTGGATGACACTCCCAAGTCAATTTCAGAAGCTTATGCATCCCCTGATGCTGACTACTGGAAGGATGTTGTTCGTAGCGAAATGGACTCCATTATTGCTAACGGGACTTGGGAGGTGACAGAGCGACCTTATGGGTGCAAACCCGTAGGTTGGAAGTGGGTGTTCAAGAAGAAGCTAAGGCCTGACGGTACTATTAAAAAGTACAAGGCTCGGCTTGTGGCCAAGGGCTATACTCAGAAAGAAGGCGAAGATTTCGTTAACACTTACTCACCTGTTGCTAGATTGACCACAATTCGCGTACTTCTCTCCTTGGCTGCCTCACATGGTCTTCTCGTTTATCAGATGGACGTTAAGACAGCTTTTCTTAATGGAGAGCTGGATGAGAAAATTTATATGGAGCAGCCTGATGGATTTGTTGTAGAAGGTCAAGAAGGCAAAGTGCTAAAGTTGTTAAAATCTTTGTATGGTCTGAAACAAGCTGCTAAGTAGTGGCATGAGAAATTTGATAGAATACTAACTTCTGCAGGCTATGCAGTTAACGAGGCAGATAAGTGTATATACTATCGCTATGGTGGGGGTGAGGGAGTTATTCTGTGTTTGTATGTTGATGACATACTAATCTTTGGGACAAACCTTGAGGTGATCAATGAGATTAAATCATTCTTATCTCAAAACTTTGATATGAAATATCTGGGAGTAGCTGATGTTATCTTAAATATTAAGCTAATCAGAGGTGATGATGGGATTACACTTCTGCAATCTCATTATATGGAAATGTCTTGAGCCGCTTTGGCTATATTGATAGCAAGCCTTCTCCAACTCCTTATGATACTAGTCTTTTGCTTCGTAAAAACAGAAGAATTATTATGAATCAGCTGGAGTACTCCCAGATAATTGGCTCACTCATGTATCTAGCTAGTGCAACTAGGCCAGACATCTCCTTTGCTGTGAGCAAATTGAGCCGGTTTACCTCTAATCCGGGAGATGATCATTGGCACGCGCTTGAGCAAGTTATGCGCTATCTGAAGGGTACTATGAATCTTGGACTTCATTATACTGGGTACCGTCGGTATTGAGGGATATATGATTCTAACGGATCTCTGATATTGATCGAGATCAAAGCCACTAGTGATATAATTTTACACTAGGTGGTGCTGCTGTTTCATGAGGTCATGCAAACAGACCATTTTGACAACATCAACCATGGAAGCAGAGCTTACGGCATTGTATACTGCTACTGTTGAAGCAGAATAGCTGCGTGATCTATTAAATGGATTTGCCTATGGTTGAAAAACCAGTGCTAGCTATCATTATGAACTGTGACAATTAAACTGCCATTGCTAAGGTAAATAGTTCTAAGGATAACATGAAATCGTTCAGACATGTGAAGAGACGATTAAAGTCTGTCAGTAAATTGAGAAATTCTGGAATTATAACTTTGGATTATGTCCAAACAGCAAGCAACCTGGCAGATCCATTTACGAATGGACTATCACGAAATATGATAGATAATGCATCGAGGGAGATAGGAATGAGACCCATGTGAATTACACTATGGTGGTAACCCAACCTATCTGATCGGCGATCCCGTGAATTAGGACCTGGGAAGAACAAGCCATTAGTTAACGAGAGGAGAGTACCTTTAACTGTCTCTAAGTGAAGATGCATATACTCTCACAAGCTGTAAGCAGGATGGCCTTATCTTAATGTGTTTTGTTGGCTTTAAATAGCGAAGATGCTGTTCTACAGAGCATTTTTTAAAGAACACACCTATATGAGCTCGACCGTTGGTCGCGGCTATGGAGATTTTGGGTGAATATCCTAGGAATCTCATGAAAGATTAAGGAGTATGACTTATAAGCTCCAACCGAGGGGTAGGCTATTGACGGCCTAGTATCAGTCAAGGCTTTGAGTAAAACTTGGTTGCACAAAACTTGCAATTCAAGACGTAGTCCATTGTTCAAGTTGTGAGTAAGTGTAGCTTGGAGTTCTAGATGGATGTTCAACCTTAACCGGTCTCCATCGAAAGGCTGTTATATAAACAGTATTTTAGAAAATGGCAAATCTCTTTGGGACTTTGAGATTTGGTGGGGGATTGTTGGAATTGCTAAATGGGCTAAGACCCATGTGGAGAATAATTTCTAGAAAAATCTCAAAAGCCCACCTTATAGGGAGTGGCATGGGAAGTTTAGTACCACCTTGCTAGTTCTAGAAAAAGGAGACCTCTTTATAAGTGTGAGCTCTCTCCTAGCCACTTGAGACATGCATAGTGGAGAGAACTGGAGGAACACACGGGTGCGCTCGCTCGCCTCGCCTCGCCAGGCCAGGCGAGGCAGCGCGTACGCGACATGCGCGTGAATGGTCCGCCAAAATTGGCTTCTCATGCTTGCGCAGATACAGCTTCTTTTAGCAGTTTTTGTTTTGCTGCAAATTAGAGTCCGGATAGGATACGCGAAGCCTATCCGGTTCGGTTACGAGATAGAGATCGTGCGCGCGTCCTAATCACGCGTCCTAATATCACTATAAATATGGAGCTGCTGTCTCCACGCAATATATACGAAAACAGTCTAGGGCTTGCCATCTCTTCGGTTCTGAGCCGTTGTTCATCGTCTACTCCGTTCCGATCGTCGGCGTGCACCGGCGGATTGGGAGAGCAGGTCTCCGGAACCCTCGCCTTCGACGTCCTGTACTGGAAGAGGGCGAATAAGGTTTTTGGAAAGCGCTACGCGCGACTGCTCGCTGTGCGCCCATCACGGCTCGTCTTCCTTCATGTTCGGGCGCTGCGCGTCGTCGTCATCATCCGGTGCCGCGTGTCGTTCATGCGGTACGTGCTGCGCCTGTGTCTGCTCCACAACATCCCCCACAACAGATCTGTAGGTACGCATATACTATGTCTACTATGTTTGATCTATTCATGTTAAGTACTGTCATATGACATGTTTAGATCAGATTACATGATTCTGTTTACCTGTGCTATTAATGTCATGTTTTATTTATAGAATAAATTAAATTTATATGTGCTTATATTTTCAACGATAACGAGTAAGTTAACCGATGTTCCAGGCACTAGGGATTTTATTTTTGTACTTGCCAAATAAAACAAAATCGTTGGCTCATGATGTAATGAATGCTTTTCCTAGACTTAAATAAAACTCCCTCACGTCACCGTTGTCGGTGGTTGCTAAACTTTCTGGGTCGTTCGTGCGTCCATCTCGTGTTCTCTCACGTAACTCGTACCATTTTGAGCTAAGTTCGGAAGTGTGCGAAGAAAGAAGAGAAAAGATATTACTTAAAATTAAGTGAGTTATTAGTGTATGATTAATTAAATATTAATTATTTTAAACTTAAAAAATAGATTAATATGATTTTTAAAGCAACTTTTATATAGAAAATTTTTAAAAAAACACATCTTTTAGTAGTTTAAAAAATATGCTTATAAAAAATGAGAGAAACTTTTTCCGTACTTTCGAAGTATGTCTTGGTTGCGCATAGTTCTTATCCGTTCAGTAGTAAGAAATAGCTCTCCTAATGTGAATAGTGACGTGGATTGAACAAAGCACAGCGGCAGTGAAGACCAAAGAATTATATAGCTGGTATTAATTGAAAATCGTTGGTCTAGTCCTGACTTATTATGTAAATTTGGTCAATATATGTAGCCTAATAAAATTTATTATTTTATTTAGCGATATTTTCTAAATAACTCACTGTAGGTTTCACGCGGGCAAAATCTTAGTACAGCCTTGACAGTTAGCAAAAGTGTCAAACAGGGCTAAGGCAGCTTTCGGTTTTATTTCTTTGTTTTTCGTAAACCCATACTGCTAAACGATTTATTTTTTTTTTAAAGTCTTATATAAAAATATTTTAAAAAAATTAAATAATCTATTTTTTAATTTATAATAGTTAATATTTAATTAATTATATGCTAATAATATTTAATTACATGAGCAGCCGAACCAAACGCACCCTAACATGGCTAGCAGGCTGCCCAGATGTATCCATAGCACGCGCGTACAGTGAAAGCGGGGGTCGGTGCGAGCACCGCCACTCCTGCTCAATGTGAACGAGCCGTTTCCCCTAAAGGCAGCGGTCGATGCCACTTGGCTGCTCGACTCAACGCCAAGGTACCCATTTTCCTGTATTGCAGTAGTGTAGAGCATGATTATTATCATGAGTGTACAAAGTTAATTAACAAATTAATGCTTATACAAGATGTCGGCGAAATGGGACTGGGGTCCCACGTTCTGCGGGGACGCGTGGATCTCTGGTCACGTCGCCCCTTCCGGAGACACATCCTGCACGACTCGGCCGGCCAAGAGAGGCCGTGTCTCCCGCCGGTCGCCCGTGCCCGGACGCGCCGCCTCCTGCCCGCCGCGTGTCGCCCGGAACGCCCCCGCCGGACGCGCCGCCTCCGGCCCCGGGCGCGTGTCGCCCGTCCCTGACGCGTCGCCTCCGGGCGTGTGTTGCCCGGTCAGACGACCGACCGCCCGCCCGCAGCACGCGGCCAATGGGCTCCTCCAGGCGCGCCGCAGCAGCCCTGGGGCATGCGCGTCTCCAGCCGCCCATAGCAGCAGCGGCTCCGCGTAGGACTCCGCAAGCAGACATGTGCACAGGAGAACTAACCGGAAAAAAAAACTCTCTCTCCATATTCTGCACTGTATGACTCCCCTCGCTATCTCCTAAGAGATCCATGCCTCTCACTCTCTCCCCAGACTGAAGTTCCAGCCTCAGGCCACCCGGGCCACTCTTGTCTCAGCTCTCTCTCTTCTCTCAGAATCTCAATCCCCGGGCTAGCTTCCGAGCTCCCGCCCAGTGTCCACTTTTAAACCGCAATCCCACATTCATCCACCACAGATAGCAAACCACACACACAGGAGTATAGGTATTACGCTCCGGCGCCCAACCTGTATAAATCCTCGTGTCCCCACTTGCGCGCGCTGTTCATCGTCTTCCCACGTTGACCTCCACAGTTCGGACGGTCCGACCGTGTTCGACAGTCCG
Source organism: Oryza meyeriana var. granulata (assembly GCA_003991445.1). NCBI lineage: Eukaryota > Viridiplantae > Streptophyta > Magnoliopsida > Poales > Poaceae > Oryza > Oryza meyeriana. The sequence continues at coordinate 48,587 of RYFJ01003817.1, forward strand.
ACCCCTATCATTCCACATCGCCCCTCCTGTTTCAATGCCCGAGCGCGTGATCTTCTTCTTCCGCTTGACGCCAGGCTTCACACTGAGACCACTCCCCTGCCGATCATCAAGGACGGCTCACTGACTCTCCCCCGATCGAGTTTCACCTTCGACACTGCCGCGCCAGCTAGGGGAATTTATCCTTTCATGTACGCCGCAGCACCGGCGCCGTCCAGCGACCATCATCATCAGCAGGATTCCGACACAGTCCGGCCTTCACCCCGCCGGACATAATGCTACCCTCTGGCAGTCTCCCGCGTCCCACACGTCTTCCGCGGCCGCGTGCGCGCGACGGGTGCCGACTTCACCATGAGTGACGCCGCCAGCGCCTCGCAACTCCCCGCAGGAGCCGGTAATTGCCCAGCTGAGTCCCCCGGCCATTCGTCAGCTCAAACAGAAGCGCCCGCTCCACGCGCGCAGCCACCATCAAACATCCAAGCCAGCGACGCCGCTAGAGCCCTCCTGCAGCGAAAGCTGCGCGCGCGCCCACCCCGCTTCCACCGGGCAGCGCCAGGAAAACGGTGCTCCGCGCAAGCGCCACCTCGTAGTAGCCACACGCCTACACCACCCGCATTCATGCGGAGCCTCGAAGTCCTCGCGTTCCGCTCACCCGGGACAGAGGACAGCCGCCAGAAAGCCATACGCCGCCAGACTTCCGCCTGCCGCTGCCCACACCCCGGCGACATCGCCCACGAGACGAGCGAGCAGCGAAGGCGAGCAAAAGGCGCACGTGCGACCGCCCCGCTGAAATGGCCCGATGATGCCTCCCCAAGACGACCCGCACGACCAGTTCGCCCGCCGATCACAACTTTCCAAACGCATCGAGAGTGACAGTAGCCGCATCCCGGTGAAAGCCCTGGCTCCCGGCGCCTACTACTCCTGGTCAGAGCCCTTGGCGGTCGCGGGCGATATCTAGCCCCGGTCGGAGCTTGCCGGCAGCAGATTCGGACATATATCGGTCGTTTCTTCTGTTGGGCTTTGATGTAATTAAAAAACTCCCCTTTAAGAGAAAGGCTCCCTCCTTACTGCACACTAGAGTCAATGCCCGGGACCCCATCGACGCGGTCCAGAGTCCAGCGGTCGTCCGACCTCACGAGCCTGCCGGCCGACGCACATAGGGTCACGACTCCCGCCCATCGGACGCGATGGCGATCCGGCGTTCGTCACCGATCATCCGGCGCCTCCGCGGCACCGGCCACATAGGGTACGACTGCCCGAACTCCATCGACGTCGATGCGAGTCTGGCTGATCGTCCCGACTCAGTCCGGCCTCCGCCCGACGGGCC
>RYFJ01003818.1:0-116813 GCA_003991445.1 Oryza meyeriana var. granulata
GAACCGACCGATTGGTCGGTACATCGCTGTTGTCGCCCGCTCTATAGTTAGTTTGCTGCTGATTCGTCGACAGGTCGGCAGCTGTGATCATCACCTTTGAATCTGGCGATAGTCTCCGGGGGTGAAGCCTGGTGATCAGGCCCAAGCTGGAGTGTGTCCAGCATCGAGGTTGGTGGTGTGACGAAAACGTCGTGATCGCCGACTTGGTTTGGAGAATCTGCTGGTTGAATTGCTCACCCAGCCTGCGTAGCCCGTCATTGTGAGCCTCGCGATCAGCTCCTTTGTCGCAGTCAGCGCGCCTCCTCTGTTGCTCCTCTTGTAGTCGGCGCACCTCGGAAGGTGGTGTTGAAGCCATAAAGATCTCGCGGGAGAGGAGAAAGCTAGCCAGACTGGAGTCCGAACAAGCGTTCGAACCATTATCCGACTTAGAGTCGGACTCCGAGTAGTTTATCGGAGTTAAACTACTACCCCGACCCCGCTCTAGATCCAATCTGAAACGGCGCTTGGCCGTGTCCAAACTGAATCGCAGGAGATCGGGTCTACTGCGTGGGATGTAGATCCGCAGCGTCACCGAATCCGTGTGGGAGATTGACAATCTCTCCCCTTCTCGGCCCAACCCGAGCTGGCTCAAGGCCTAGCGCGAGTCGGACGCCAAAGGAAAGAGTTGTCCGATGGCGCGATGTGAAGGATTGCCGCTAGATCGTTGAAAGAATCGCGGCATCCTGTCGGCCAAACTGGTGCAACGTCGGCTGGTTCCTCGACCGGCTGGATTGAATCTACTTCAGCCAAGGTGAGGTTGCTGATCTGGTCGGCAACGAAGTCGAGGCTTCTGAAGGAAATTTTGCTTCTAGGGGAGAACTTGTAGCCGTCGACTCCGCTTGTTGGATCCATCGAATTTGCTGATGAAGAAATCGCCGAGGCCCCTACCTGGCGCGCCAACTGTCGATGTTTTACACCGGCAATAGAACTATAGGGCTACTCGGCGAGGGGAAACTCAATGGATTGTAGAGGAACACAGAGAAGATTTATACTGGTTCAGGCCCTCAAGGTGAGGTAATACCCTACATCTAGTTTTGGTGTTATTCCTCAGAGAGGTTGTGTAGATTGATGATCTGATGATTGCGTGCCCCTTGAGGGGCGCCCTGCCTCCCTTTATATCCTAGAGGGCAGGGGTACAAGATAAGGATCCTAGCCGGATACAACCAAGGGATTTCCTTCTTAGAGATAGAAACTTATCCGACTAAGACTATGTTTCCTTATCGACAAGCGAAGTCTGCCAGGTGCCATCTATCTCTAATTACATGATTTGGCCCATCCTCTATCTGAGTGGCCCATATGCTGGTGATGAGGTACCCGGGGCCCATGGCCTCTACACATATACCAGTAGTAATCTACTCAGGAAAGACTGCAAGGTTAAAGATCTTTGACTTTATGTTTAATTGTCTTCACAATTAAGCACAAAGTCAGGGGCTACACCTAATAGGTGCGCTATTCGGTGCACACTATTCATACACCAACATGAAGCCCTTCATAGCCTCGTTACCAGCTGACATGAAGCAAGACTCAGGAAGAAGAAGCACTCGGACAAGGAGTACTCTGGAGCAATGCACTCGGGCAATCTTCACCGTGGAGGACAAGCACTCGGCATCAGCTGTGACTCAACTATGAAGGTCTCAGGGGCTACCGTGGAGGCCATGGGCCCCGGGTACCTCATCACAAGCATATGGGCCACTCGGATAGAGGATGGGCCGAGTCTTGTAGTTAGAGATATAGTAGCACCCGGTAGATTTTGCCTTTTATAAAAAGGAATATACAATCTTAGTCGGGTAAGATGTATCTCTAAGAAGGAAATCCCTTGGCCGTATCCGGCTAGGATTCCTACCTTGTACCCCTGCCCCCTAGTATATAAGGGGAGGCAGGGCGCCCATTGAGGGCAGAGAACAACACACGAGATCATTGATCCACATACATCCTCAAAGGAATGTTACCACAACTGGACGTAGGGTATTACCTCACATCGAGAGCCTAAACCAGTATAAAATCTCCTTGTGTTCCTTTGCAGTCCACCGAGTTTCCCCTTGCCGAGTAGCCCTATAGTTATATTGCCGGTGTAAAACATCGACACTCCGCGCCCAAATTTCGCGCTTTCCGCCTTGCTAGGGTTCGTGTAGCTTGCACCCCCACTCGAGACTCGCTAGAATCTGCTCTGCCGCATCCATTCCTAACCTCCACAAGCCATTCCCCCAAATTTCTCGCCCCCGATGATGCCGAAAGCTCCATTTGAGATCCCCGATATGACCGTCAGAGCCTGGTCAATGTCGGATTGTAGCCTGGTGAAGCTGAAGCTGCTAGAGACGCGGTTGATGCTGCAGCAACAAGACGTCATCCACTGGCGCACCGCAGAGGGGGAGTCTATGCCAGCGCCCAAATCTAGTGAGACCATCATCTTCACTTCGGTTTTCGACTGCGGTCTTGCCCTCCCCTCCTTGGATTTCCTTCACCAGCTCTTGTCTTTCTACCAAATAGAGTTTGTGAATTTGAATCCCAACTCTATTCTTCACATCTCCATCTTTGCCACTTTGTGTGAAGCTTTTCTAGGGGTTAAGCCCCATTTCAATATTTTTTGTACCTATTCCACATCAAGCCCCAGCCATCCAAGAACAAGATCCAAACCATTGGGGGGGGGGCAGCCTCCAGCTTAGGAACGAGATGAAGAAAGCCTATCTCAACGTTCCTTTGAAAACCTCACTCAAGGGCTGGCACAGAGAGTGGTTTTACTGCTCAAACCTTGAGCCCTCTTTGCCCCTTTTTCTGGCTCTACACCAACTATCTTGCCCTCCTGGTCGTCAGTGCCAACTTATGAGGAAATGGGGCAAGTATACCAGCTGATGGAGAGGATCAACCTCCTGAAGAGCATGGGGCTAACTGGTCCCTGGGTGGCAAGGTGATTCCTCAATCGCTGCCAGACCACTGAAGGCCAGGAGCCATTTTGGCTCGGACTACTAAGGCAAAGATTACCCCAGTCGTGAATACCCTGATGTAGCCGACAAGAATAAGGTTACTGATACCTTGCTCGGCTTCTTCGTCAATGGGGTTGTGGAGACTAAGGACAAGGAGCGCGCCAAGCCCTACTACCAGGGTAGGCCCCGGCCAAAGGTATCCTTGAAGATATTGATGCTAGCTTGTTATTCACCTGTGATGAATATTTGTTGATATTTGTCCTGGTTTGTTCTTCAATGTGTGAGACATAATTTGTTAAAATACTTGCAGGACTGTGAGGAGTTTGATAAGGACTCCCAAGATCAGCCGGCCACAAAATCGAAGAAGCAGCCAGCCAGCCCTTCTGCTGCCCAACCCAGTTCCAAGAGGGCTGGGAAAAGACCAATTGAAGATCCGGGTAAGAAGAAGAGCACGCCGAGTGCAGCGTCGGGGAGCCTGAAGATCAAAGATCCTGTTTGTCCAGCCCCTAGGCCGCCAAGCCCAAGTCCGGTGCCACCAAGCCCGAGGCCAGTGCCGTTGAGCCCAAAGCCAGTGCCGTCAAGTGCCTCGACTCCGCAATCAGCTGCTTTGGGTACCGAGCTAGCCATAGCCAACTCGCCACCGTTGACTGCTGTGCCGACTAGCCCAATAGTCGGCAGCTCGCCACCACCGAGTAGGCTCTCGAGCCCCTCGCCAACGTCCTCAGGAGCACCTCTATGGAAATTCAAGACTTCCAGGAGGTAATAATAATAAATCTTCAATCTTCTAAGAATCTTGAATGATGTGGTAGTGTCATGATATTTGACATATTGTGCAGGAAGCAAGTTGACATAGATCCCAAGGGGACTATGCTACTATCTCCCGCCACCGAGCCCATCCTAGCCGAGCCAGAGCCAGAGGTTGCCCCTGCTGCTGAAGCTGAAGCAGTCCTAACAGTAGATCTACCAGCGCCGGTCAACCAGGGAGCGGATGCCGAAGTTGTAGCTCCAGTCCCTGAGCCAATGCCCGAAGTCCTTGCAGCTGTTGAGTTCAGAGCTAGGACCGCATCACCAGTAGTATCGATGTCTTCGGATGAAGGAAATCTCCCCTGGCTCGATGCCCCTCCGTGCAATTTCCCAAGGACATTTTACTGGGTCACCCTGAGAGGGTTGCAGACAGCTACGAGCATGACGAGCAAGCAGCACTAGGAGAGCAAAGAAATTTGATGTATGCTACAATTGCTGCGTCCAAGGGAGTCCAGGTACGTAGCGAATCTTGCCATGTTGAGTGCTTGACAATTTTTGTTGATCTAGTATTCTACCTTCTGATTCTGATTACCCCTGGTTTGTGCTAAGCAGTAGATCGTTGATCGCTTAGAAAAGATGAAAAAAGTCCTGACTAAGCTCGCCCCTTAGCTACAACAATTGCGCCAGCTCCAGGTAGCCAAGGACGACCTGGAGTGAACCGGCCAAGAAAGGGAGGCATGGTTGAGGGGGTCGGTAGACAAGCTCAAGGATGAAAACTGGGCCCAAACTGAAAAGATCAAAAGTAAGTCTTCTATGTTGTCCTCCCGAGTGAATCCAGAGTAAATTTCCCTGGCATTATTGATTCCCAACTGCCGTGTTGAGTTTTGACCGCAATCTTGAGTTCTTGACTGTTTTGCATTGCAGTCCTCGAAGCCAAGCTAAAAGCCCAGACAAAAGAGAGAAAAAAGCAGGACAAAAAGCTGAAGGAGGTGGAGAAGGCCAAAGCCAAGGTGGAGGCTGATTATACCAGTAAGTCTCCTGCTTGACTATGATCTTGGCCCAACTGCTTGTTGCTCTGACTGCTTATCTTGGTTAACCAATATCTTTGTCGATGCATGTGAACAGCTTCGATAGCCAACACCCAGATTCAGTTTGGCACCTTCGCAGAAGAGATTAAGATGATCAAAGAATTACGGGAAGTCATTGTTGAATCTGTGAAGGCACTCCTGGACATCATGCAGCCTCATTATCTTGGGACCAGCTCCAGTTCCATCACCCAAGTGCACAAATGCCTCAGTGAAGCTACGAGTATCTTGAAGAAGTACTCGGACGAGCGTGTAGCTATCGGCATCGCCCAAGCTCTCGCAATGACCAAGTCGATCTACCCTAGGGTAGACATCGAGGCCATTGTTGAGGGTTTTGCTAAGGGGACAACTCCTGAAAAGGCACTGGAGCTAATCAGCCAAGTGAGGCCAATCACAGAGGCCATAGCCAGGGACCTAGGCATGTAAAACAGAACAATTATACAGTCGGTGTCCATTGATGAACATATATGACTTTTGTAATGACTTTTGTAAATGTTTGTAAAATGCTGCCGAGTACTTTCTTATTCTGAATCGTCATTAGCTTTACCTGACTACGTAATCTGCGCTGAGTAGATCGAGATAAACTTAGGAAAAAACGTTCACCTCTGAGAGCTATACTCGGGCAAACTTAGAATAATCGTTGTAGAATTTCGTGACTTAGATAAAACAAGCTTGGATTTTATTAACAAGGCACATAATACATGGAGCCCCCGACTCACTACTCGGTTGGGACAAGCGATGTAGTGAGTCAGAGAAAAGAACTTTATTCATGTATAAAAATATAATACAAAACTCAGGTATAGAAAGGATGTAGCTGTTCTATATTCCATGAGTTGTTGATTAGGGCACCGTCTTCTGTCTTCAATCGGTAGGCGCCCGGACGCATTACCTCAGTGATAATGAATAGCCCTTCCCATAAAGGGGATAGTTTATGCCTGTCTTTGGTGGTTTGTATTTTTCTCAAAACGAGATCGCCCACCAACAAGGCACGGCCACGAACATTCTGACTATGATAACGATGTAGGCCTTGGAGATACCGTGCCGATTGGATAGTTGCGATGTCCCTTGCTTCTTCCAACTGATCGAGTTTGACCAGTCGGTCTTCGGTTGACTTATCTTCTAAGTGGGCCCAAACTCGTGGAGAGTGTCGATGTTTTACACCGGCAATAAATATATGGGGCTACTCGGCGGATGGAAACTCGGTGGATTGCAAAGGAACACAAGGAAATTTTATACTGGTTCAGGCCCTCGATGTGAGGTAATACCCTACGTCCAGTTTGTATGTATTCCTTTGAGGATATACGGTGGTAGTTCTGATGAACTGTATGGCCGTGTGCTTCTATGAGCTCTTCTGCCCTCATGGGGCGCCCTGCCTCCCCTTATATACTGGGGGACAAGGTTACAAGGTAGGAGTCCCCATCGGATTACGACTAGGAGATCTCCCCTTAGAGATATAACGTACCCGACTAGGACTGTATATTCCTTTCTATACAAGGCGAAGTCTGCCGAATCTAGCTATATCTCTAATTACAAGGCTAGGCCCATCCTCTATCCGAGTGGCCCATATGCTTGTCATGAGGTACCCGGGGCCCATGGCACCCACAGTAGCCCCCGAGACCTTCATAGTTGAGTCACAGCTGATGCCGAGTGCTCATCCTCCACGGTGAAGTCTTCCCGAGTGCATTGCTCCCGAGTACTCTTTGTCTGAGTGCTGCTTCTCCCGAGTCCTGCTTCATGTCAGCTGGCAGCGAGGTTATGAAGGGCTCGATGTAGATGTTGGAATAGTGTGCGCCGAATAGGCGCACCTATTAGGTGTAGCCCCCGACTTTGTGCTTAATTGTGAAAACAATTAAACATGAAGTCAAAGATCTTTAACCTTGTAGTCTTTCCCGAGTAGATTACTACTGGTACATGAGACTCTTCGGTATCATGTCAACCGGAATATGATTTATAGTCTTGCCGAGTAGGGAACTACTCGTATATAGGACTCTTCGACTTCATGTCAGTCGGAATGTGTGTTTATAGTCTTGCCGAGTAGGATGCTACTCGTATATGAGACTCTTCAGCGTCATGTCAGCTGGAAAGGGGAATGTTTATAGTCTTTCCCGAGTAGTGCACTACTCGAAGGTTAGACTCATCCGCGTCATGTCAGCGGGAATGAGAATTTTATAGTCTCTCCCGAGTAGTGTACTACTCGAAAGTTAGACTCATCCGCGTCATGTCAGCAGGAATAATGCTGCTCATGGCAACTGGTGGCCATGCATGTAGGCCGAGTACCACTGTATGAAAAATAAATCCATTACGTGGTTAGGTGTACTCGAGAGAGATACCTGCATCTCCAATTTTAATGAAGACCAGCTTGTGATCCTTGTAAGGATGTATCCTCGAGACCTGGTGGATAAGACAGATACCCAAACATATATGTTTAGCAATAAGGCTCTCATGAAGCATATCTGTTTACCTCATCGGTTCCTGTGGGTAGCACCAGCGCTATAATTTCAACTCAGCCTGCAGGCGGCCCACATGGAGCATGCTACTGTAGGAACTCATATCTTGGTGGCTGCTACCAAATAAGCCGGCCTGAGCCGACCTATCCAGCATAGCTCTAGAGAAGTATCATCCATCGCATGTCAGGATGAGTTTTTTGGTGTTGGTAACCGCAATCAGCCAGAGAAATCCTTATTCGCAAGCCTTTCCGACTTACGTTCTGGATGCAAACTGGTTGCCACGTAAGCCTGAGTAGGTATAATGCAGGATCTGCTTGCCCTCCTCAGGTGTGACACAGTGCATGAGAACTCCGGATGCACTTTGACGATATAAGTCTTCTCTGACTTGGGTAAAGCCGAACAAGGTACCCGAACCTTGCATTAGCAGAGGGTTCGGCTGGCGACCCTCATGGGGCGTACCCTATCCAACAGAATTATAGCCAAGCTAGGCACCCGAACCTTGCATTAGCATAGGATTCGGCTAGCGACCCTCATGGGGCGTACCCAACCTGACAGAACCGTGACCAAATAAGGTACCCGAACCTAGCATTAGCGTAGGATTCGGCTGGCGACCCTCATGGGGCGTACCCTATTTAGCCGAGTGGTATACAGCCCCGACTGGTGCCGGGGGCCGATTGTTGGCTCGCATGGAGCGTAGTCGGGGAAGATGACGTCCCGACTGGCGCAAGTACTCGGTGAGTAGCCCTCATGGAGCATCCCGAGTGTATTTTGGCAGACTTGTCCAGCCCCCGAGCGTAGGAGATGGGCTCGTAGCCCTGAGTTCCTGTCACGCGTATCCGGAGCTGGGCCTGCAATATAAAGATATCGGATGAGTAGCATCTGATGATGAAAACAATCATCCGAATTAAATGTATTTTACAATATATGTAAATACGTGTTCTCCCTCTTTTTGATATTAATTTCCTCGAGTAGTTGACCCCTTACGTTTAAGCACTCTGCCCGACTAGTCATAGCCCCTAGCGTCGGGAGTTGGCTCATGGCTCTTTCCCAGGCACGCGTTTTGGGTGACTTGAGTTCGTCTTACATGGAGCAGAGTTTCACGGATCGAGATTTATGCTACTCGAGTACTTTTGTAATCATTTAAGAGCAAAAACGGAAAAAAGTAAATGCGCAGCTTGTACACCTATTAGGTGTAAGCGGCTGTGGCACTAGCAAGGCCGAGTAAGGAGATGTTTATCAGAAAGCGACTTAGCTGTTCGGTATTTGGGAGTGGGGATGCCATCCTCGTGTTTGAGCTTGTGAGCCCCCGAGCATGTCGCTTGTTGTTCTGATAATCTTCAGTTGTTGAAGGTCGAAGGCGGTTGTGACCGACTGCCACAATAGAGCCGTCTGACTTGCGTTTGCGATTCCCAGCTTTAGTCGGGACCGCGTCGTCGGTGTCGTCCCGCTTCTTCTGTCAGGGTGACTTGTTGTCATCGAGGGCCTCGGCAACAGCGTGAGCCGAGTCGGCGTACTTGTTTGCCATGTCGAATAGGGCCTTGACAGAGTTGGGAGGCTTCCGCGTGAATTTGTCGATGAACGAGGTGTCTCTGACTCCTTTTCGAAAGGCGGCGATGATGACCTCATCCTTGATCTTCGGGATTGAGTTCCTCCTCTCAGAAAACCTCTTGATGAAGTCACGAAGAGACTCGTTCTTCCTTTGGCGCAACTGATATAGGTCGTACTCGGAAGATGGCCTCTCGTATGTTCCCTGGAAGTTGGTGATGAACCGTTCCCGGAGTTCTCCCCAAGAGCCGATTGATCGCTTTGGGAGTCCTGTTAGCCATGTCCTCGCTGAGTCGGCTAGAGCAACTGGGAGGTAGTTAGCCATGACTTTGTGATTTCCCCCAGCTGCTCGGATCGCCAGAGTGTAGACCGTGAGCCAGGACTCGGGATTGGTCTTGCCATCGTATTTGTCGATGCCTGTAGGCTTGAAACTCGACGGCCAGTCGACCTGTTGTAGCTCCTGGGTGAAGGCTGGTACACCTTCGTCTTCATGAGGGCTCCGACTCCGAATACGGTGGCGAAACCGCTCATGGTGGAGGCCGAAGCGCTCGTTCTCGTCTTCCAGTTGGCGTTGCTTGTCTTCCACTCATTCACGGTGCCGAGCGTTGATGTCCTGCTGAAGGTCACGCCATGGTTGGCCTCGGAGCCTCCAGTTGTTGTTGGGGTTGTTGAGTGACATTTGGCGTGACTCCGTGTGCTGCCGACTAGAGCCGGCTGCTCGGCGTCGCTTTGAGGTGGATGAGACTACCGTTGGGGATGTCGACCGGTTGATCAGTATGAGGGTATCATCCGACTGTTGGTGCTGTTGACATGCAGCAGTGGTAAGCATGGCTTTTATCCTTGCGATCGTCGGTGTGGCCTGGTGATCAGGCCCGAATTGGAGTGTATCCAGTAGAGTTGCAGCGGCCACGATGTTCTGTTGAGGAGTAACGAAGATGTCGTGGTCACTGACTCGGGTTTGGAGGATTTGTTGCCGAGCGGTTCACCCAGCCCTGCGTAGATCGTCGTTGCGGGCATGAAGGCGTCTTGCTTCTTCCTCCTGCTGTTCTCGCAGTCGACAGGCCTCCTCCTCTTGTTGGTCGTGTAGTCGACGTGATTCCTGAGTAGGAGTAGAGCCTTTGGATGCCATGAAGATTTCTCGTGGCAGAGAGAAGCTTGCCGAGCTGCTGTCCGACTTAGAGTCAGAGTCCGACTGAGAGTCAAAGTCGAAATAATTGATGGGGGTGATTATAACTCCGACCTCCCTAGATCAGATCTCGAGCGGCTCTATGCCGTATCCGAGTTGAACTCCGGAGGGTCGGGTTTGCCGCGTCGGGTGTTGTTCGAAGATTTCCGCGGCATTGCCGAGTCCAAACAGGAGATTGATGATCTCCTCCTTCCTTAGCCCGATCTCGGCTGGCTCAAGACCGAGTCCGAGTCGAACACCGAAAGGAAGAGTTGTCCCAAGACCCGGGCAAGTGGAAGATTGCCGTAGCAAGTCGATGATGGTCGCTGCAGCATCATGTGGACCGATTGGTGCGGAGTCGGCTGATTCCTTAGCCGGTTGGATAAGGTCTACGTTGGCCAAGGTGAGATTGCCGAACATGTCTGTGACGAAGTCGAGGCTTCCGAATGAGATTGTATCTCTGGGGGAGAATTTGGTGCCGTCGACTCCGGTTGCTAGATCCATCGAGCTTGTAGATGTAGATCTCGCCGCAGCCCCTACCTGGTGCACCAACTGTCGATGTTTTACACTGGCAATATGAATATGGGGCTACTCGGTGGATGGAAACTCGGTGGATTGCAAAGGAACACAGGGAGATTTTATACTGGTTTAGGCCCTCGATGTGAGGTAATACCCTACGTCCAGTTTGGGGTGTATTCCTTTGAGGAATTATGGTGGCGATTCTGATGAACCGTGTGAACCTACCCTCAGGGGGCGCCCTGCCTCCCCTTATATACTGGGGGACAGGGTTACAAGGTAGAAGTCCCAACAGGATTACGGCCAAGGGATCTCCTCTTAGAGATATAACGCACCCAACTAGGACTGTGTTTTCCTTATCATACAAGGCAAAGTCTGCTAGGGATTACTATATCTCTAATTACAAGGCCAGGTCCATCCTCTATCCGAGTGGCCCATATGCTTGTCATGAGGTACTCGGGGCCCATGGCACCCACACCTTTGCAGTTTGGGGGCTTGACATGGTCGGGCCATTCAAAAAAGCACCAGGAGGGTTCACACACTTGTTCATCGTAGTGGATAAATTCACAAAGTGGATTGACACAAAACCCATTGCTACCATCACAGTGGCACAAGCAAAAGAATTCATCATGAATATTTTATATTGATTTGGAGTTCCTAACCACATCATAACGGACAACGATACTCAGTTCACTGGTGGCGTGTTTCAAGATTTCTGTGATGACTTCGGCATCAAGATTTGTTATGCTTATGTGGCACACCCATGAAGTAATGGGCAGGTTGAGCGTGCCAATGGCATGGTCTTACATGGTATCAAGTCTAGGATATTCGACCGACTACAACCATATGTAGGGCGGTGGGTACAAGAACTCCCATCTGTTCTTTGGTCTCTAGGAACCATGGTTAGTCGGGCAACAGGGGAATCCTCTTTCTTTCTAGTCTATTGTGCTGAGGCTATGTTACGAACCGAGTTGGAGTTCGACTCTCCGTGAGTTTGCGCCCACTCAGAAGACAAATCAAACAAAGACCAACTAGTCGAACTCGATCAGTTGGAGGAAGCAAGGAACATCACAACTATTCAGTTGGGAAGGTATCTTCAAAGCTTGCGTCATTATCATAGTCAAAATGTTTGTGGCCACGCCTTTTTGGTGGGTGATCTCATCTTGAGAAAAATACAAACCACCAAAGACAGGCATAAACTATCCCCTTTGTGGGAAGGGCTAGTCATTATCGCTGAGGTGACATGTCCAAGCGCATATCGACTAAAGACTAAAGACGGTGCCCTAGTAGGGTAAAGCTAATGACGGCTAAGAATAAGCAAGTACTCAGTAGCATTGTACAGATATTTACAAATGTCTTTATAGAAGTTATATACACCGACCGCATAATTGTTTTACATACCCAGGTCTTTTGCTATTGTCTACGTAGTCGGCCTCGCCTGGCTAATCAGCTCCAGTTCTTCTTTGGGAGTTGTCTCCTCGGCAAAACCCTCACCGATGGCCTCGATATCTACCCTAGGGTAGATCGATTTGGTCATGGCAAGAGTTTGGGCGATGCCGATAGCTACGCGCTCATCTGAGTACTTCTTCAAGATACTTGGGGCTTCGCTTAGGTGTATCTGCACCTAGGAGACAGTACTCGAGTTGGTCCTAGCAAGGTGAGGTTCCATAATGTCCAGGAGCCCGTTCATGGATCCAACAAGGATTTCCTGTGACTCCTTGACAATCTTGATCTCCTTTGCAAAGGCGTTAAACTAGATCTGGGCATTGGCTTTTGAAGCTATTCAGATGCATCAACAAGAATACTTGTTAGCTAAGACATGCAGTCGGAGCAACAAGAAGACAGTGTAAGATCATTGTCAAGCAGGAGACTTACTCGCATAGTCGGCCTCCACCTTGGTTTTGGCCTTCTCCACCTTGGCTTTGGCCTTTTCTATTTCCTTCAGCTTGTTATCTTGTTGTTTCTTCTCCTCTGCCTAGGCCTTTAGCTCGGCTTCGAGGGCTACAAATCAGAACAGTCAAGAACTCATGATGGCAGTCAAAGCTCAACAAGGCAATCGAGAATCAACAATTGTGGAGGCCATGGGCCCTAGGTACCTCAAGGAAGGCAATTACAGCCAGTCGGATAGAGGTGGGCCAGTCCCTACAATTGGAGATAGAGTAGGACTTGATTTTATATTACCTTGCATGACAAGGAAAGGGATATAATCCTAGCCGGACTCTCTATGTACTAATAAGGAAAGCCCTTGGTCATATCCAACTGGGTTTCCTACCCTATAACCCTCATCCCTCCAGTATATAAGGAGGGGTAGGGAGCCCCTGGGGGATATCACAATCTCACTAGAGAAACCTCAAAGGCAATACACAACAGCTGGAAGTAGGGTATTACCTCACCTCGAGGGCCTGAACCAGGATAAATCATTTCGTGTTCCTTTGCAATCCATCAAGTTTAGGTCTCACGAGTAGACCCATATTATTATTGCCAATATAAATCATCGACAGTTGCTGTGCCAAGTAGGGGTTTCGTCAAGATCATCTTCAACAAGCCTAATGGATCCAATCACTGGAGTCAACGGCATCAACTTCTTCCTCGGGCAAACAATCACCTTCGGGAGCCTCGACTTCGTCGCTGACAAATTCGGCAACCTCACCCCATCCGACTTGGATCCGATCCAATCGGCCAGGAACCAAGCCAACTCCGCGCCGGTCAGCCCACGTAACACTGCAGTGATCCTCATCGACATTCTACAGCAATCTTCAACATGCCCATGTCTCGGAACAACTCTTTCTTTCGGTGTTCGACTCGGACTTGGCCACGAGCCAGCCGAGATCAGGCTAAGAAAGGAAGAGATCATCAATCTCCCGTTCGGACTTGGCAATGCCACGGATATCCTCAATCAGCATCCGATGCAGCAAACTCGATCTCCTGGAGTCCAAATCGAATACGGCCCAAAGCCGCTCGAGATTAGATCTAGGGAGGTCGGAGTCATCATTACCCCCATCAACTACTCTGATTCCGACTCTAAGTTGGACAGTAGTTCGGCAAGCTTCTCCCCACCACGTGAAGTCTTCATGGCATCCAAGGGCTCAACTCCCACTCAGGAGGCATGCTGACTACGTGAGCAGCAAGAAGAGGAGGCCCGCCGACTGTGAGAACAATTGGAGGAAGACGCAAGACGCCTGCACGCTGAGCGCGACGCCCGCAACGATGATCTACACAGGGCTGGGCGGACTACTCAATAGCAAATCCTCCAAACCCGGGTCGGTGACCACGACGTTTTTGTAACTCCTCAGCAGAACGTTGTGGCCGCTGCAACTCTGTTGGATACACTACAATTTGGGCCTGATCACTAGGCCACTCCGATGATAGAAAGGATAAAATCCATGATCACCGCTGCTGCATGTTAGCAGCGCCAACAGTCGGGCAACACTCTCATACCGACCAACAGGTCGACTTCTCCAACGGCGGTCTCATCTGCCTCAACACGACGCCAACTAGAAGACGAGAATGAGCTCTTCGGCCTCCACCATGAGCGGTTTCACCGCCGTAGTTGGAGTCGGAGTCCTCATACAGATGAAGGAGTACCAGCCATCACCCATGAGCTGTAACAAGTCGACTGGCCTTCAAGCTTCAAGCCGATTGGAATTAAAAAATACGACGGGAAGACCAACCCAGAGTCCTGGCTTACAATTTACACTCTGGCAATCCGAGTAGCTGGAGGAGATCACAAGGCCATGGCTAACTACCTCCCAGTTGCTCTAGCCGACTCAATGAGCACATGGCTTACTAGACTTCTTAAGAGGTCAATCGGCTCTAGGGGAGAACTCCGGGAACGCTTCATCGCCAATTTCTAAGAAACCTACGAGAGGCCATCTTCCAAATATGATTTGTATCAGTGCCATCAAAGGAAGAATGAGTCTCTTCATGATTTCATCAAAAGGTTTTTTGAGAAGAGGAATTCAATCCAGAAGAACAAGGACAAGGTCATCATCGCCGTCTTTCAAAAAGGAGTCAAGGACACCCCCTTCATCGCTAAGTTCAATTGGAAGCCTCCAAGTTCTGTCAAAGCTCTATTCGACATGGTGAACAAATACGCCGACTTGGCTGACGCTGTTGCTGAGGCCCTCGATGACAAAAAGGCACCCTGACAGAAGGAGCGGAAGGACACCGATGACGTGGCCCCAACTAAGGCTGGGAACCGCAAATGCAAGTCGGACGACTTCATTGTGAGGAGATGGGCCAAGTATATCTGTTGATTGACAAGCTAAAGAGTTCTGGATTGACTGGTCCTTGGGTGGCCAGATGTTTCCTGAACCGCTGTATCAGGCCCTTGAAGCTGAGAAGCCACTTGGGCTGGGATTATGAGGGCAAAAATGACCCCTGCCGAGAATACCGAGATCTGACTGACAAGCACAAGGTGACGGATATCTTGCTGAGCTTTTTTGCCAACGGGGTGGTTGAGACAGAAGATGCAGAGCACACCACCATGGCTTATAGTCAGAAAAGGCTTCATCCAGAGGTAATATTGAAATGTTGATGTTAACTTGCTATCCATCTGTGATGAATGTTTGTAGATGTGTATCCTGGATTGCTCTGCAATGTATGATGTATGTTGCTTGAATCACTTGCAGGAATGTGAGGAGTTTGACGATGACTCCAAAACTTTGTTGGCCACCTAGTCGAGGAGGAGGCCATTGAGTCCTTCTGCTGCCCAGCCTAGCTCCAAGAGAGCTAGGAAGAAACCTGTCGAAGACCCGGGCAAGAAGAGAACTAGCAAGCCGAGTGCTGCTGCCGGGAGCCTGAGTATAAAAGACACCACCAGCGTAGCTCCCAGACCGCCGAGTCCAAGGCCGTCGTCTCCATGCCCGAGACCAACACCACCAGGCTTAGCAATATTGAGCCCAAGGCTGGTGCCGCCAAGTATGAGATTAGCAGCCTCAAGCCACAGAGCGGCGCCATTGCCGACTGCTGCGCCGACTAGCCTGGCAGCCAGCAGCTCTCCACTGCCAACATCCGAAGCCCCCTCATGGAGGTTCAAGACCTCCAAGAGGGAACCAATCTTGGATCTTCTAAAAATCTTGATCAGTGTAGTAATGTCTTGATTTTTGACTCATTGTGTAGGAGGTGAGTAAACATAGATCTCAAGAAGACTATGCCGACTATTCCCACTGCCGAGCCAGCCCCAGCCGAGCCAACACCAACAAGCTCATCTGTTGAGCCGATGACTGCTTCAGTTGTAGAAACTGAAGCTGTCTCGACAGTAGAACCGCTAGTGCTGGCTGACCAAAGGGCGAGTGCTGAAGCCATCGCTCCAGCCCCTGAGCTAGCCCCTTAAGCCCTAGCCGCTGCCGAGTCAGGAGCCAGGACCTTGTTACCATCCACATCATCGTCGTCTTCGGATGAAGTGGATCTCCCCAGACTTGAAGCCTCTCTCCACAGGTTGCTGAGGATGTTCCACTAGGTATCCCCCCGAGCAGACCGCGGAAAGCTATGAGCATGACGAGGAGGCAGTGGAGAGGGAGCGCCAAGTTCTTCTTCGTGCCGCAATTGCCGCATCCTGGGGAGTCCAGGTGTGACCCTCGCCACATGGAGTTCTTGAAAGTCTTCCTTGTATTGGTTCTCTACCTCTTGACTCTATTTTGTTCTGTTTTTTGCTTCGAGCAGAAGATAGTCGACCGCTTAGAGAAAATGAACAAGGTCTTGACCCAGCTCGGCCCCCATCTCCAAAGATTGGGCCAGCTCCAGGCCGCCAAGGCTGACCTGGAACGGTCTAGTCAGGAGAGGAGACTTGGTTAAGGGGAGCAATTGACCAGCTCACGGATGAAAATTGGGCACTAGCCGAGAAGATCAGAAGTAAGTCTCCTGTATTTGTTTTCCCGAATAAATCCGAAGTATATTTCTCCAGCTTTGTTGTTTCCCGACTGCCCAATTGAGTCCTGACTGTAATCTCAAGTTCTTGACTAATCTGATATACAACCCTCGAAGCCGAGTTGAAGACCCAGACAGAGGAGAAAAAGCAATAGGAATCTGAGCTGAAGAAAGTCGAAAAGGCTAAAACTGAACTGGAGAAGGCCAAAGCCAAAGTAGAGGCTAACTATGAAAGTAAGCCTTCCCTCTGACAATAACCTTAACCAATCCTTTTGTTACTTTGACTGCAGTTTTGGCTAACAAGTATACTTGCCAATGAATCTAAGCAGCTTCGAGAGCCAACGCCTAAAGCCAGTTCCAAGCCTTTGCAGAGGAGATTAAGGTCGTCAAGGAGTCACGGGAAATTATTGTGGAATCTGTGAAAGGGCTCCTTGACATTATGGATCCTCACCACAATGGGACCAACTACAATACAGTCTCCTAGGTGCAGGTGTGCCTTAACGAAGGCCCGAGTATCTTGAAAAAGTACTCGAATGAGCGTATTGCAGTCGGCGTGGCCCAGACCCTTGCTATGACCAAATCGTTCACCTCAAGAAAGCTATACTCGGGCAAACATAACATAATCATTGTAAAACTTCATAACTTAGATAAAACAAGCTTGTATTTTGTTAACAAAGCACATATAATACAGGCAGCCCCCAACTCACTACTCGGTTGAAACAAGTGACGTAGTGAGTCAGAGAAAAACTTTACATATGTATGTGAGAAGGTACAAAACTCAGGTATAGAAAGGACATAGCTGTTCTATATTCTATGAGTTGCTGACTAGGGCACCGTCTTCAGTCTTCAGTTGGTAGGCGCCTGGCCGAGTCACCTCAGCGATAATGAATGGCCCTTCCCACAAGGGGGATAGTTTATGCCTATCTTTGGTGGTTTGTATTTTTCTCAAGACGAGATTCCCGACCAAAAAAGCGTGGCCATGGACATTTCGACTGTGATAACAACACAGGCCTTGAAGATACCTTGCTGACTGGATAATTGCGATGTCCCTAGCTTTCTCCAACTGATCAAGTTGATCTAATCAGTTTTCCTTGGATTTATCTTCTGAGAAGGCCCGAATTCATAGAGAGCCAAACTCTAACTCAGTTGGTAACACAGCCTCGACACCATAGATTGAAAAGTAAGGGGATTGCCCTGTTGCCCGACTAACCGTGGTTGTTAGAGACCAGAGAACATATGGGAGTTCTTGTTCCCACTGCCCTGCATATGGTTGTAGTCAGTCGAATATGCTAGCCTTGATACCCTGTAAGACCATGCCATTAGCACACTCAACCTGCCCATTGCTCCGTGGGTGTGCCATAGAAGCATAACAGATCTTGATGCTGAAGTCGTCATAGAAATCTTGAAATACACCGCCCGTGAACTGAGTACCGTTGTCCATTATGATGCGGTTAGGAACCCCGAATCGGTATAGTATACTCATGATGAAGTCCTTTGCTCGTGCCGCTGTTATGGTAGCAACGGGTTTTGCCTTAATCCACTTTGTGAATTTGTCCACTGCAACAAACAAGTGTGTGAACCCTCCTAGCACTTTCTTGAAAGGCCTGACCATGTCAAGCCCCCAGACTGCAAAGGGCCAAGAGCTTGGGATGGTTTGAAGTTCTTGGGCTGAAAGATTTGTTTGTCTTGCATAGAATTGACAACCCTCGCATGTGCGAACTATGTCTTTATTATCTGTTACTGCTGTTGGCCAGAGAAATTCTTGCCTGTAAGCCTTTCCGACTAACGTCCTGGATGCGGCATGGTTGCCACATATGCCCGAGTGGATCGATTGCAGAATTTGCTTGCCCTCCTCGGTTGTGACATAGCGCATGAGGACTCTGGATGCACTTCTTCGGTACAGGTCTTCTCTGACTACGAGGAAACATTTGCTTCGACGTTTGATTTGTTTGGCTTCACTGCAATCTTCTGGGAGTTCATCATCCAAGAGTAATTTGAGAACTGGAGTCTGCCAATCTTGGGATATGATCAGTACTTCGTTTGTTGCAGGGGTGGGTTCATCCCCCGACTTGTCTGGCACTGGTTTCTTCTTGATTGATGGCTCTAGTAGTTGCTCAACAAAGATCCTAGTCAGGACCAATTCTCATTTTTATCCCATGTTTGCCAATTCGTCAGTAGCATCGTTGTATTGTTCGTAATACATGAGTTATCTCTAGCCCGTCGAACCTGTTTTCCTGCTTTCTGACCACCTGACAGTACACTGCCATAGTATCATCGAGACATGTCCAGTCTTTCATGACTTGGTTCACCACGAGTTGAGAATCCCCACGTATAACCAGTCGGCGGATGCCGAGTGATATAGCAATACCGAGCCCGTGGATGAGTGCCTCGTACACGGTGACATTGTGGGAAGCTAGAAAGTGAATCTGGAGAATGTACTTGAGTTTTTCGCCGGCGGGTGACATCAGTACGATGCCGGCCACAGTGCCGCCAATCCGTAGGGAACCATCGAAGTACATTGTCTAGTACTTTAGTATTAGAGCCATTAAGACTACAGAGCCACCAAGCAATAAGACAGAGTTGCAATCGTTGATCGGCAAGATTAATTTTGTGAGAAGATTTATATCAAATTTATCAGGGAGAATTGAGTCTTTCACACCATTGTTAAAGTTGAAGGCCGATCAAGAATTTGTGTGGGGGGCAGCACAGCAGAAGGCATTTGACGAAATCAAGAATTATCTGAGTTTCCCACCTATTTTAATTCCGCCGCAGAAAGGAATGCCGTTCAAATTGTATTTGTCAGCCGATGAGAAATCCATCGGATCCGTTTTAATACAAGAGTTTGAGGGAAAAGAGCGAGTTGTGTTTTATCTGAGCAGTAGACTTCTGGATGCTGAAACGAGATATCCTGCGGTGGAGAAATTATGCCTATGTTTATATTTCTCGTGCACGAAGTTAAGGCATTACATCCTATCGGCCAAGTGTACAGTAGTTTGCCAGGCCGATGTGGTCAAATATATGTTGTCGGCTCCAGTCTTGAAAGGGCGAGTTGGCAAGTGGGTTTTTGCTTTGACAGAGTTCGACTTAAGATATGAATCGGCTAAAGCAATCAAGGGACAAGCAGTGGCCGATTTCATTGTGCAACACAGGGGGTCTCACGAGGATTATGTGGAGCCGATTCCATGGACTTTGTTTTTTGATGGATCGGTTTGCAAGCATGGATTTGGTATCGGCTTGGTTATTATATCGCCTCGGGGGGCAAGTTTTGAGTTTGCTTTTACGATTAAACCTTATCGAACTAATAATCAAGCAGAGTATGAGGCGGTATTAAAGGGGCTTCAACTTTTGAAGGAGATCGGAGCCGATGTCATAGAGATAATTGGTGATTCTTTATTGATGATCAAGCAGTTGTCTGGAGAATATGAGTGCAAGGATGATGTTTTGAGGTCATATTATGAGGAGTGTACGGATTTGTTAAAGGATTTCAAGATGGTATCAATAGATCATATTCCCAGGGAGCAGAATTTAGAAGCAATGATCTTGCGCAGATTGCTTCAGGATATCGGCTGAATAGGCAGGTTGAGGTTGAAATAGCCGATATTGATGTTCAGAATAAGGCCGATGATTGGAGACAGGAGATAATTGGTTATTTGCAAAATCCATCACAATCGGTTTCCAGGAAAATTCGGTATAAAGCTACTAAGTATGTGTTGCTTGATGGGGAACTGTATTATCGGACCTTTGAGGGGGTTCTGCTTAGGTGCCTGGATTTGGAAGAAGCTAAAGTGGTTATGTGCGAGGTGCATGAGGGCGTCTGTGGGACTCATCAATCGGCTCATAAGATGAAGTGGTTGCTGAGAAGAGTAGGATATTTTTGGCCGACAATGCTGGAAGATTGCTTTAGGTACTATAAAGAATGTCAAGATTGTCAGAAATTTGGGAACGTACAGCGAGCACCAGCATCGGCTATGAATCCTATCATCAAACCATGGCCGTTCAGAGGTTGGGGAATTGATATGATCGGCCAGGTTTTTCCTCCATCCAGTAAAGGACATAAGTTCATATTGGCAGCGACAGATTATTTTACCAAGTGGGTAGAGGCGATTCCTTTGAAGAAAGTTACGTCCAAGGAAGCGATCGAGTTCGTAAAGGAGCATATAATTTATCGGTTTGGAATTCCTCAGACGATAACTACTGATCAGGGGTCTATCTTCGTGTCTGATGAGTTTCAACAGTTTGCTACCAGCATGGGGATCAAATTATTAAATTCATCGCCTTATTATGCTCAGGCCAATGGACAGGCGGAAGCTTCTAATAAGAGTCTGATCAAATTAATTAAACGGAAGATTGATGAGCAGCCACGGCGATGGCATACTACGTTAACCGATTCACTATGGGCTTATTGGATGGCATGTCATGGATCTACTCGGGTGCCACCGTATCAGTTAGTATATGGGCATGAGGCAGTGTTACCGTGGGAGACTAACATCGGTTCTAGGAGGATTTCTTTGCAAAACCAATTGACAGCCGATGATTACTATAACTTAATAACAGATGAACTTGAGGATTTAGCTCAGAATCGGTTGAGGGCATTGGAAAGGATTAAGGAAAACAAGGCTAAGGCAGCTCGGCATTACAACAAAAGAGTGGTGAATAAATCGTTTGCCGAGGGAGATCTTGTGTGGAACTTGATTTTGCCGATCGGGTCCAGAGATAATAAGTTTGGAAAATAGTCGCCTAATTGGGAGGGGCCCTATCGGATTAGTCGCTGTGTGCCTGGTAATGCCTATGTATTAGAAGATCTTGACAGGACAGAGTTTACTAAAGCGCTTAACGGAAAATATCTCAAGAAGTACTATCCCAGCGTTTGGTTCAACTCTTAAATCGGTTTAAGTGTAGCCGATTTCTAAGCCGATGTTTTTCTGCATCGTCTAAAAGATAGCCGATATCAATCGATATCGCCTTTAGATCAAACAAAGATAGATATTATCAAGGGTGAAGAGGGCAGGCAACAAAGCCGATCAGAGTATATTACAGTACAATTAATGTTTCAGAAGGCCGTCGGTCATTAATTTACATAAATTTTTGGATTGTCTCAATGGCGTGCAGGCGGATTTGGTCAATTTCATTGATGGCCCGGATGTCGTCTTCATCAGAACTCGGAATGGTCTTCAAGTTCTTGCACCAATGAATGACTTGACGCACCGTCGCTGCAACTTTGGCCTCTTGGTCTTGGATGGCTTGCGGCAGGCCGATAAGCTGGGATTCTGTTGTTTCAAGATCCTTGCGAACTTTTTCAAGTTCTACCAGCAACTCGGCCTGCCTCTTCTTCAGTTGATCTAGCTTGGGTTGGAGCTCTTGGGGGGCAGCGGCCATGTCATCAAGTTTTTTCTTCTCTGCTTGAGCTAACAGCCGATCGGCTTGAATATCTTGGGTTATCTTCTGTTGGTCAACACGATCGGCTATGCACTGTCTGAGCTTGATGAGTTTAAACCTATGAGACTCCAGGTATGCTGCAGGGGTTAATGCGTCGACAAGTTCTTCGAGCAGATAGTGTTCAATTTCTGCAAGCCTTGCCCGAATCGGCCCACAATTTTCAACCAGCGCATCGATTGGGTTTTCCAGCCGATTGTTGATACTCGTTAAATAATCACGCACATCGGCTGGGAACGACGGTTTGGTTGATGCGCTGGTGGCTGTAGCTTCTTCTGCCTCTAGATATTTGCCGATGTCAAAAGAAAACAGATCGGCCAAGGACTGCGAATTGACATCGGTGGGGGGATCAGTGAAAAGTTAAAAGCGAAATATGGACATAAAGAGGTTACCTGAGGAAGGACATCGGCAGCTCAGGTGACATCGGCTTCAGGGAGATGAATAGGTTGTTCTTCGGAAGGGCCGATATCAGCCGATGGGATAGGAGCGGTCTCGTCGATGACTGATGGACTTGGTGCCGAGAGTGGAGCAGCTGAGGAAGCCATCGGCTCAGTGCTTGGAGGGGTGACAGAAGAAGGTTGGAGTTCTGGAGCCGATGACTCGAGCTGAGAATGAAATTGGTAAGATAAATGAGAAAGCAGGTAATAATATTAAGACTTGGCGCATACCTGAGGAGGTGAGGGAGCCGATGTTGTTTGAGGAGGAGGCGTCGGGGCAACGACATCGGCATCGGTTTTCTGCTTCTTCAAGGAGGGGCGATGCGCTAACTTCTTCCATTTTTGTCTCATCGGCCGGGGCACCCTGAGGAGAGCCGATGGAGGTGGAGCGTTGCGCCCTAAGTTTGGGGTGGCCGATGGAGGTTGATACTGAATCGGCCGACCGCTGTTGCTTGTTCTTGGGGGCTCGACGCTAGCAGCCTGCAAAATAGGAGTTAGAGATGATTGGAGATGACGGTTAAGACTTACAGGTGTTACCTCTTCATCAGATTCGATGTACTCAGTGTCAAGGCGGGAACAATAGCAGGTGACCGCTAAGCTGAATAAATGCTTCTTCCATTCTGACCACCATCGGACAAAAAGCTTGGTGTTGGCGGTGCAGATACACACCTCGGTGGCGGCGCCTAGAAGAAGGGGGTCTATCAAAGTTCGCATCCGATCATATTCTAGGGCGTTGTTAACATTGCCCCGGGCCTGGAGTTTATCAATAAAGAATAGGCTGATCGAAAGCTGACCGAGGCCAAACTGGCGGGAACCAACCGATGGATGATAAAACTCATATGAAGGTTGCGATCGGCCTAGAGAAAAGCCAGTTGGCAGCAGACGAGGGGTGATGGCCGATAGGAAGATGGCCTTGGACTCATCATTGTCCAGAGCTTTGAGTGGGTCGAAATTAGAAGGCATCTCGAATGATGATGCATCATTATAAGCAAACCAGAGAGTGGCCTCCCTGGTGAAGCTATAGTAAAATCCCTTGAACCACTGACTAAGTTCAGCGGGGATTATCTTACCGCCAGAGAGGGCCGATGCAGCTTTGCCCATAGAGGTGCATCGGCGGTAAACAGGATCTTGGTCTTCTGTGTAATCGGCAGGAAAGGATTGATCGGAGAGAGAAGTCCCAGGGACAGCCTTGGAGGTATAGATATTGAGCCAGAGCTGTACGAACCACCAAGGACCCCCGATATGGCCGACGGGCTGGCCGGCCGATAACTTAGTTGCCACTTGATGAAGCAGGTGATAGGTGGCACCAAGGAGGAATTGCCCCAAGGGGATCTGTTTCCGATCAATCCAAGCATTCTGCAAACATTGCATGTTGACCGTCGACCAAGGGTTGCGCACCAAAAACAAACCACTCCAGCCATAAGTTCAGGAAAGCAACATGTTCCGGTCATCAAACCGATCCAGTTCCTTTATTGTGAAGGGATATGTACCTAGACCAGCTGCCGATATTCTTTGCTTGGAGCTGATGAGCGGGTTTGAAGTGAAGCCTGAAGGGGTCGATGTAGCTCGTTGTGTCAAGACAGGTGAGCATGGTCACATCCAGCAAGGTGGGGGTCATAGGCCCGTGCCCAAACAGGAAGGCATTGGGAGCATCGGACCAGAAGTATGAGGCTGATGCGAGCAGGGATTCATTTCTCTCCATATCGGCCAGAGAAAGATTGATGCAGTGGCCGATGTGAGATTCTTCCCAGTAGGTTCTCTTTGCAGCCGACACCTTGAGGTACCAATCTCTCCACCCAGGCAGTTTGCTCGGCCATGACCTGAAGCTGTTGGTCTAGTCACTAACTCGCATGGCCGAGTTCTTGAAAGGAATACGCTGGGTCTCGGCGATTATAAAATTTGTGGGGTCTTCGCTACCCATGGGGCCATGATAGAAAAAGCTGGGGTAATTGGCGGCCGGAATCAAGATCTGGGCTCTAAGGTGCTACAGTAAACAAGAACACGACGAAGAACAAGTAAAGAACATAGCAGATCGGATTCATATGGGCTGTAGATCAGAAGAAAGTAATCGGGCAGGAAGATTACCTCAGGGACTGCGGATGCTGATGCCATCGCGAAAAGGGGAGAAGATGCAAGAATCAACGACTGAAGGAAAGGGGCCGCGACGATTCGTCTGGAGTCGCTGGAGCTTGACGAAGCTTTGGAAGATGAAGCGGTGGTGCTCTGGTGATGTGAAAGCGTGAAAAAGGGCTAGGGAGACGAAGCGTTTTATAGAGATATGATGACCGGGCGGGAATCGAGGCCATTGGCACTGTTTCAAACAATTATGGCAAGTGGGCTACCTTGGGCCGCCTCGGCATGGAAGAAATATATAGGCCCGAAATGAAAGAATTTCGAAGTCCTATAGGAGAACTCCGAAATTGGGGGGCATGTGTTAATGCCAAAATTTGGTAAGGCCTTATGTCAGATTCGGTCAAAGGGAAAATTGCAGTCAACTGGCAGAAATTGATACAGAAGAGACCGATTCCGGAAGGGGACCGTAAAGACCGCTGTGTGGCAGTTTTTCACTGTATATATTAATTAGGCAAGTGCTTATCTTTAGGAAACCTGGCCTCGTGTCCGGTTGGGTTTTATTAGTGTTTTCTATTATAATTAGGAAATCCTGTATCGTGTCCAATAAGGACTCATGTAACTCGGAGTATAAATACGTACGCCCGGGCACCTTGTAAATTATCACTCGATCAATACAAAATTCGGCGCATCGCCACCCTCCGACGGGATCTTGCTTCTCGAGTCGGGCTGCATCGGTTAGGTCCGACCTCCTGCGAGAGGGTAAGTCTCGTCACCCCGGCTACCTATCGGCTAGGACTTCCTCGGTTAGGTCCGATATTCTAGTCGGTTTATGGTAGTCGGCTTACCATGATATATTTGTTTTATCTATGGCTGCATCAGTTCAGTTTGATCTCATAGATTGATTAGGTATATCACATCACGCGTGCGTAGATCGTATCGGCTTACTGGGAGCGGTTTATCACCAGTTTGTGCTGCATCGGTTAGGTCCGACCTACTAAACTGCTAGCGATAAACCGATCCTGCTAAGTTGATGCTTTATGCGCAGGCGTCTTATCGGGGTGTATAGCCGGTAAGTTATCTTCATCACGATTGCATCAGATCTATCGGCCTATTGAGGTATCGCTATCATCATCGGTCTGTGCTGCAACGGTTGGGTCCGATCTACTAGACTGACGATAATAGCTTTACTCTTGATGAGCCGATGGGTGTTATGCGATGTTGTTATCGGAGTGCTTAGCCGATAAGTTATCTGTTGAAGCCGACTACATTTATTCATTATCTTATTTTATAATCAGCTTCTAGCCTTTTATTCATGTGTTCTGTTCGATAGTCGGCTGGCTCAGCAATTGTATCATTTATGTTATTGCATACCTTATTACACATTCTTGCCTGTATTACTGTTACGATCGGCTAAGGGCTAGCCGATTGGTTTATTCTGCCGATCCAAGTGCAAGTACAAGCAGGTTCCCGGGCACGACCCCAGGTGAGGACCCGGGCACGAGCTTAGGTAAGGACCCGGGCACGGGCATGGACAGCGGATGAAGACCCCGGGAGGCGATGTGAGCAAGGGCCCGGGCACGGGCACATTTTCACGGCAATACCAGTAACACTAAACTATGATCAGCTGGAGTTTATTTGATCTATTTACTCATGCATTCTGCCTGATTATTTTACCAAGTTTATAGCCAGTTTTTGGGTATCCCTTCGATGATCGGCTAGCGCGATACTTGTTTATTATTATGCTATTGCTCTTGCCGTCATCGGTTTTTAGCCGATGTATAAGTGCTACAGTGCGTATCGGCCATCGGCCGATGAGATGAGTCCAAGCCGGCTTCCAGCCGATTGGCTCACGAATTTAACATTCCTTTCTCCTTGTCAATTACAGGGTCAAATTGACTGGCACGCCTGCGAACCTCAAGACTTTAGGACCTGCACTGGAGTGAAGCAAATCTCCCAGGCCTTCGCGTGTCACCCAGACGCCGGACGGCCCCCGACGGGTTTTCGGCGTCAACAGTAAACACTGCTAAATTGCTCGTTGATACGTTGCTCCAGGGTTTTTCAAACCAAATGGCATGGTGATGTAGCAGTATGCTCCGAACGGTGTGATGAAAGAAGTTTTTAGGCAGTCCTCCTCCTTCATGCAAATTTGATGATATCCCGAATAGCAGTCGAGAAAGCTGAGAAGTTCGCACCCCATGGTTGAATCCACCACCTGATCTATTCTTGGTAGACCAAATAGGTCTTTGGGGCATGCCTTGTTCAAGTCAGTGTAGTCGATGCACATGCGCCATTTACCGTTCTTCTTCTGGACTAGGACTGGGTTTACCAGCCAATCCGGGTGGTAGACCTCTTTGATGAACCCAACTACGAGGAGCTTGGTTATCTCCTCCCGAATATCATCTTTGCGGTCCTGTGCGAAGCGCCGTAGCTGTTGCTTGACCGGCTTGGCATCTGTCTTGACGTTGAGGGCGTGCTCGATCACCTCCCTTGGTACCCCAGGCATGTCGGAAGGTTTCCAAGTGAGAATATCCCTATTTGCCTAGAGGAAGGTGATGAGCGTGTATTCCTATTTGGGGTCGAGTCCGGTCCCAACTAGAGTAGTCTTGGAGGGGTCGGAAAGGTCCAGGGGGATTTTTTTCGTGTCAGAGTCCACTGAAATTCCCTACTTTGCTGCTTTTTTCGCCGGAACTTGGTCGTCCTCGACTTCGGTTGTAATAGCTTGCCAAATGCTGTTGTGTCCGACTGCCACTTCTTGGGATTGAGCCAACTCGTAGCTCTCCTTTGTCGCAGGTGAAGGCTTGCTTGACATCGTTGCGAAGGGAAAGAACTCCGGCTAGCCCAGGCATCCTGAGCATCATGTAGGTATAGTGCGGCACCACCATGAATTTGGCTAGCACTGGCCGTCCGAGTATCACGTGTTACGTAGTCTCGAAATTGGTGACCTCGAAGCAGATATTCTCTGTGCGGAAGTTATCCCGCGTGCCGAAGGTGACCGGCAAAGTTGTCTGTCCGAGAGGTGTTGAAGATTGGCTGGGGATTACCCCATGGAAGGGCACCATACTCGGACACAGCTCTAAACGAGGAATCTTAATCTCATCCAAGGTCTTGGCGAACAGAATGTTGAGGACGCTACCTCCATCTATGAGGACCTTCTTTAGCTTGATGCTCTTGACGATCGGGTCCAGGACGAGTAGATAGCGTCTGTCACAGCCCTAAATCTAATTTAAGGTAATTAGTGTTATGCCCTACTGTCATTAGAGTGCACAATTTAAATGTTTGCATTGTCGCTTCATGCATAATTAAGGTTTGCAATATTATTTTAAAACCCTCAACAGTCAAACCCTAATCGGCAAAAAAACCAAACATTACCAAATAGTGCATCAAATTGAACAGAAGTGTATATGGGAGATAATTTATTCAAATACTAGTTTATTTATCATGAATTAATATAATTTTTCCAGAATTTATTTCATTAGTTTAGATCCCTTAAAAATTCAAACAAGTTTCAGCCTGGGTCCTTTTCTTTGACCTATGCATTTATATAATCTAAGGATTTTCTAAAGATGTTTAGTTGCACATAAAATCACAGAAAAATTCATGTAAACACTAGCCCACACAATTGATCCACTGTAAATTTTTCATGATTTTATCACTTCAGTAAATACTTCAACAAAATCCCCCAATTCAGCAAAGCTAGGAAGCTAGCTGAAATAAATTGGTTTACTTCTAAAATTCACCAATAAAAAATGATGATTAATTAGGCAGTGAAAATCTACCAACAGGTGTGTTAACAAGAACCCTACCACCAGTAATTTTGGATCAATTTAATTCCCAAAGAAGTGACATAAAATAATAGGAGCAAAGCCCTAGGGACATAATTTAAACTGCAGAAAAACTGGATCAATCCCCCTACTTTGCATTTTCACCAAAGATGAACCAGACCACTTCTAACCCTTAAATTTGGTCATCAGGTTAAACACATCTTTCTCTACCTCCAATAATTTTTTCATGAATTATACCCCTTGGTAACCTGCTGAGATCACAGATGCAAGGCAGCTATCTAGTACACTTTCCAGACTTAGTCTCTAGAGTTTTCTCCTCTCGCAAGTCACTGACCAGTGGGACCCACAAGACCCTGGCCCACTTGTCAGCCTTACCACAGCATGGGATAGTGTGTTTCACCAAGATTGTTACCCACACCTCTCTCCTCTCCATAGGTTTTCACTACAAGGGCCCACAAGTCATAGACTAAATCTAGCCAAGTATGTGTAGAAAAGTGTTGTCTTACATGTGGGACCCATCCTGGACACTGTGGAATGGAGCAGCTCAGCACTTGCATGAGCCAATGTGTCAGCACCCTGTTCTTCTTCTCCCTCACAGCACACAGAGACACAGAGTTAAGCACACCTCTGGGAAACCTCGACATTTTCAACTCAAAACACACCAGCAGAACCCATTCTCCATCCTCTCCACGTTCCCACCGGAGAAACCCACGAAATCCCCAAGGATCACCGCCGGCAGCCTCACCTTTCCCTCTGCCGGCAGTGTTCGATCGATCCCGAGCCAATGCCGGTGAGCTCCATCCCTTCTAAGCCTCGGGAACATGATCTAAGCCTTCTGACAGTTCCATTTTTATACTTGGTTGCCCTAGGATCGCTAGCCGAAGTCGCTGTGGTGCCGCCGTGCTCTGTCTCTGCCCTACAGCGCCTCCGCCGTGACTCCATTGCCGTTTCGACCGATCCAGTACGTCGCCGGCCGAGCCCTTGCGCCAACATCGTCGCCTTGCCTCTAGAAGACCGCCAACCGAAGGAATCGAGCTGCGGTACCCCGAAGCTCGAGATCCACCATCATCTTCCCTGGCACCGATCTGAGCCACTGCCATCGATTCCTCGCTCCCTGGTGAGCCTCTTTCCAATTCCTTACTCTGGAAGCACCCCTAGGGTCCCAAAAACCTCATTCTTTCCTTGGGCTGCTAGCTCCTGGACCGAGTCGAGCCAACGCCGTCGTCCAGAAGATTTCCGCCGCCGCCGAGCCATTTTCTCTGTCACCGCCGACGTCCAAGCACGGTCAGCCTCAGCAAGACCTTGGGTGAGCCGCCTGGTACCAAGTGGACGCCTATCCATGTGTTAGCTTGCTTTGAATCGAGCCGTAGCTCTATCGGCCTCGCCAACCTGAATATAGTTGCCGCTTATCCTCGTTGCCGGCAAGCTACAGTTTACCGCCGACCACCGCACTTGCACCGATGTGTTCGCCTCGTCTTCCTCTTCCTTTCTTCTTTTGGCCACACTATCATCTAAGCCGCCGTTCGCCGCCGGCGCCGGCGAACAGAGTCAGCGGCAAGCCAGTCCTTGGCCTCCTCTGTTCTATGCCGTAGACAGGTGGGCCCGGGTTGGAAGGGAAATAAGAAAAGAAGAAGAATTAGAAAAGTAATTAAGGGAATTATTTTTCCAACAGAAAAATAGTTAAACTTTGTAAATCCATAACTTTTTCATTTTAACTCCTTTTTGTGTGAAAACAATTTTGTTAGTTCTGTAAATTTGTGAACTTTAATAATGTCAAATAAAATATGACCACTTCTGTACAGAAAATATCTATAAAATAATAAGAAGCAAAAGTAACTTATTTTGTGCCTAGAAACTTGAAATATTTTTTAGAAGTTTCATCCTAACTGCTAAAATTATGAAACCACTTTTGTTTAACTCAGAAAATTGTAACCTTTGCTATGGATAATTTGTATTTGACAAAACTACCTCCCAAAATAGGCCTAAGTATTTATCTAACTTTTCTTTTTGATAAACTTGTAAAATTCACAACTAAATCACTTTAAATCAAAATCCAGTGAACCTAATTTTGTTGGAACCAGTAAGTTGTGCTCTTCTATATAAAAATGCATACCTTCTTGAAATCCTAATAGAAAATGATAGTCAAATATAATAACTTAAGGTTACAATATAAATAATTACAAAGCTGCCTTTTTCAGCCTTTCCATCTTGTTATTTTTATAACTTGTAAACCGTAAAAGATTTTGAGGTGATTCTTTCACTAAAATTCACTTTAGAAGGTGGCCTACCTACTGTAATTATCTCAGCATTTATTGATCATTTTTGCATAGACATATTTAATCGATTCTTATTTGCATATTCGCTTTTTATCGGTAGATTCAGACTTTTCGGAGTACGAGGAAACTAATCCAGAGGTTGAGTGTGAACCTTCTCTGCAGCAAGGCAAGCATCTAAGCATACTGAACCTATATTTTCAATAAATTGATTTGGTTGCGAAAGAAATGCCTATATGTATGTTTCAGTCTTTTTAAATTGGGAAAACGGGTAGAGACAATATTACCCAATTGTATGCATTTCCATTCCTTGGTTGTTGATTCCATATTTTACCTTGTCACCCCTGGTTAAGGACTTTGGGATACTTTTATTTTTATCGAATGCTTAGCCATGCTTATTTCTAGACTTAGAAAAATCCGATAGATGGAGCTATCGGTTCAAAACTAGTTTAATACGAATGGATGGGTTAAAATCTGAAAAAAATAACCTCTGATTCATAATTAAGAATATGTTTGACTTGGACGGATGATAGGGCAATGAGGGGATGGTGTTTCCCTGATGCACGTAGCTCCGTCTGGGTCGTTAAGGACCAAACATGTTGACGTCTATTCAAGCACCCTACGTACTTCCACACATCGGGAATGGGACGGCTTAACTAAGTAGCACGGGAGGCTGTGGCCATCTACGCCCGTCCATCAGTCCTGAGGAAGGGTATTCCTTTGGAGGACCTTGAGCGCGCCTGGTTAGGGACGGAGGTGCCTCCCGCCACGGTGAGCCCGCCTTAGTTACCACGCACGCACGTGACTAAGTCGTCAGGGGCCCAGACGTGGTTTAGGTGGTTGGGGCTAAGCATGGGAAAGGTTCTGTTGTGACCTCTAGTCCGCACTCAACGTGTAGAGTGTGGGTACCGACGGGTACGTATCAAACTAGAGTGTAGCCGTTTGGCTTCTAT
Source organism: Oryza meyeriana var. granulata (assembly GCA_003991445.1). Classification (NCBI taxonomy): domain Eukaryota; kingdom Viridiplantae; phylum Streptophyta; class Magnoliopsida; order Poales; family Poaceae; genus Oryza; species Oryza meyeriana. The sequence continues at coordinate 31,282 of RYFJ01003818.1, forward strand.
CACATCGTGTGGGTAAAGATGTACACCTCTAATCAGAGTAAGAACTATTCGAATAGCCGTGTCCACGGTTACAGGACGACCGCTTGATGTGTTCCTCACTCATGTTAGCATCCAACTTGGGATATGTGGTTATGGGATTGTGTTATTATATCATGACTTAGGGTAGTCATGGATGGATGGATTTATATAAAAAGGCTTTGATGTTAAATATGACTTGGTTTAGTCGTGAAAAATGGTATGCTTGTGTAGCATATATAATTGGGCAATGGTGGCCCATGGATGATGATTAGAGCATGGTTTGTGCTCATTTTTACTTACATTTCCGAACTATAAGCTTGCTGTCCTAATTTTTCAGATTGAGCTAATTCACAAATACTTATGTTTTAAATGTATTACTTGCTCAATAAAATCAGCTTTATGCAAAATCAGATCAACCTAGCCATACTCCTTGATGTAGAGACTAGCATTACTCCTTTGTACTATTATTATTGTATAAGTCTAGCTGAGTACTTGTTGTACTCACGCTGCACATCTTTCAGTTGAGGATATCGACGACACTGATGTGGCCTACTATTATCCCGCCGAGGGTGGCGAGGACAATATGTAGTTGAAGTTACGCTCTGCCCTAGTTGGTTGCCCTGTGGTTTGGTTTGGCACCACTGGCCTTATCCTTGATGTTTACACTTTCCGCTGCTATCTTTTGTATCACTTTGTGATGAAGTAGGGTGTGAACCCTCTATGTAATATTTAACCCTGCTGCACTTTTATCTATATTTAGAGTACTTGTGATGTTTATCAATTGCTAAGATGAACGTGTGGGACTAGAGCTTTCCTGGGCTAGTCACACACTAGTAAGAATTTAGAAATGATGAGATGCATGGATGTTGATTCAACCGTAGACCATGTCCCCAGAAGTGTGTATCATGTTTGGTCGCCACCTTCGTGTGGTTTGACAGGCACACTTTACCGTTTCATACTGGTGAATCAACTCTCCAAATATCTCTTTATTTCTGAATTCGGCGCGTTGGAATTGTATTGTGAATGGGTAAATACTATGGCAAGGCTGTGATGAGGATGGATGGTTACTACACTTAATTGGTTTTTATTCGAGATCCCATCCATCTAGATATTTCGCGTTGTCATGATAATTACTCTCCATAATGCACTTCCGGGGTGCCCACAGCGTCCTGGATGTGTAACCCGATTGGGGTGATCTACACGGTCAAATATGATGGGTGTCTCTAACCAACGCAAATATTGGGGGGTGTCTGCTGTAGAGACCGAGTTGACGTCACGTGCTGTTAGCTTCTGCTTCATCTTGGACTCGTATGCAAACGGCCCTCCGAAGATATGGTTGAGCTTAGCCTAGGGATCTTGATAATCGCCGGCTGCACCCGAATCTGGCTTGCCTTTGTCCTTGTTGGCACCACATGTTGAAGCCTGCTCAGAAGCAAACTTCTTGAGCATGAAGCAGCCCTTGGCCGCGTGCCTGCCCTTGGGATGAAAGGGGAAGGGCCTGTTCATCACTTTTTGGTATTCGTTGTTCCTTAGGAGTCGCGACCGAGTACGCCCCACATTGGGCACCACGTTTTCTGGCTTTCACTTGCGGTTGCCGGATTTATTCTGTGCTGGCTCATCGTTGGCTTTCTGGTCCTTCTGCCAGGGCTCTTTCTTGTCGTCGAGGGCCTGTGCGACCGCTTCGGCCGAGTCGGCGTACTTGTTTGCCATGTTGAAGAGAGCCCTGAAGAGGCGGGAGGTTTCTGAGTGAACTTGGCGATGAACGGGGCGTCTTTGACTCCCTTGCGGAAGGTGGCGATGATGATCTCATCCTTGATCATCGGGATCGAGTTGTGTTCCTCGAAAAACCTTTTGATGAACTCATGAAGAGACTCGTTTTTCCTCTGGAGTAGCTGATAGAGATCGTGCTCAGAATATGGCCTCTTGTAAGTCCCCTAGAAATTGGTAATGAAGCATTTCCGAAGTTCTCCCCAAGAGCCGATTGACCGCTTTGGGAGCCCTGTCAGCCATTTCCTTGCCGAGTCGGCCAGGGTGACCGGGAGGTAGTTAACCATAGCCTTGTGATCGCCTCTAGCTGCTCGAATTGCCAGAGTGTAGACCGTGAGCTAGGACTCGGGATTGGTCTTGCCGTCATATTTTTCGATTCCTGTAGGCTTGAAGCCCGACGGCTAGTCGATCTGTTGTAGCTCCTCAGTGAAGGCTAGTACACCTTCATCTGCAAGAGGGCTCCGGCTCCGACTACGACGGTTAAACCGCTCTTGGTGGAGGCCGAAGCACTCATTCTCGTCCTCTAGTCGGCGGCGCTCATCATCTTCGTGTTTGCAGCGCCGAGTGTTGATGTCCTGGCGGAGATCACGTCACAAGCAGCTTCGGAGATCTTGGTTGTCGTGGCGGTCATTCTGGGGACGCCACCGATTGTTGTTGTTAGGGTTGCCGAGAGACATAAGGAGTGACTCCGCGTGCGGCTAACTGGAGCTAGCCGCCCGGCGTTGTGCTGATGCGAACAAGACCGCTGTTGGAGATCCCGACCGGTGGGTCAGTATGAGGGTGTCGCCCGACTGTTGGTGCTGCTGACACGCGGCAACGGTAATCATGGCTTTCATCCTTATGATAGTCGGGGTGGCTTGGTGATCAGGCCCAAAGTGGAGCATATCCAGTAGAGTTGTAGTGACCACGATGTCCTGTTGAGGCGTGACGAAGACATCGTGGTCACCGACTCAAGTTTGGAGGATTTGTTGCTAAGCAATCCGCCCAGCCCTATGTAGCTCGTCATTGCGGGCATCGCGCTCGGCCTCCTGTTGTTGTCACAGTCGACGGGCCTCCTCTTTTTGCTGCTCGTGTAGTCGGCGCGCCTCTTGAGAGGGAGTGGAACCCTTGGACGCCATGAAGATTTTGCGGGGCAGTAAAAGGCTTGCCAAACTACTATCCGAACTGCTGTTTGAACTTCTGTCTGACCTAGAGTCAGAATCAAAGTAATTGATGGGCGTTATTATGACTCCGACCTCCCTAGATCCAATCTTGAATGGCTCTAGGCCATGTCCGAATTGAGCCATAGGGGATCGGGTTTGCCGCATGGGATGTAGATTTTAGATGTCCGCAATGTTGTTGAGTCTGCATAGGAGATTGACAACCTCCCCCCTTCCTAGCCCGATCCTGGCTGGCTCAAGGCCGAGTCCGAGTCGAATACCGAAGAAGAGAGTTGTTCCGAGACCCGGGCAAGTGGAAGATTGCCACAGCAAGTCGACAATGGTTGCTGCAGCGTCATGTGGGCCGGCTGGCATAGAGTCGGCTCGTTCCCTGGCTGATCAGATTGAGTCTGAGTCGGCCAGGGAGAGGTTGCCGAACTTCTCAGCGATGAAGTCGAGGCTCCAGAATGTGATCGTGTCTCCAGGGGAGAATTCGCTGCCGTCAACTCCGGTTGTTGAATCCATCGAGTTTGTTGAGGTTGATCTCGCTGAAGCCCCTACCTGGCGTGCCAACTATCGATGTTTTACACCGGCAATAAGAATATAGGGCTACTCATCGAATCGAAACTCGGTGGACTGCAAAGGAGCACAAGGAGTTTATACTGGTTCAGGACCTTGAGATGAGGTAATAACCTACGTCCAGTTGTGGTGTATTTTCTTTGAGGATTCTCTGGTGATTCTCTTGAACCTACCCTTAGGGGGTGCCCTACCTCCCCTTATATACTGGGGGACAGGGTTACAAAGTAGGAATCCCAGTCGGACTTCGACCAAGGGATCTCGTTCTAGAGATATAACGTGCCCGACTAGGACTGTATTTTCCTTTTCGTACAAGGTTAAATCTGCCGAGTTCCATCATATCCCTAATTACAAGGCTAGGCCCATCCTCTGTTCGAGTGGCCCATATGCTTGTCATGAGGTACCCAGGGCCCATGGCCTCCACAGCAGCCCCTAAGACCTTCATAGTTGAGTCACAGCTGATGCCGAGTGCTCATCCTCCACGGTGAAAAATTCCCGAGTGCATTGTGCCTGAGCACTCTTTGTCCGAGTGCTTCTTCTCCCGAGTCCTGCTTCATGTTAGCTGGCAACGAGGCTATGAAGGGCTTCATGTAGAAATATGAATAGTATGCACCTATTAGGTGTAGCCCCTGACTTTGTGCTTAATTGTGAAACAATTAAACATAAAGTCAAAGATCTTTAACCTTGTAGTCTTTTCTGAGTACTGCACTATTGGTATATGAGACTCTTCGGTATCATGTCAACCGGAATATTTTTAAGTCTTTCCCAAGTAGTATATCACTCGGAAGTTTAGACTCTTCAGCATCATGTCAGCTGGAATATTTTTTATAGTCTTTCCTGAGTAGTATAACTTCGTCAGCTGGAATAATTTTTGCTCATGGCAAATAATGGCTAAGCATGTAAGCCGAGTATCACTTTATGGATTTTAACCCAATATGTGGTCAGGTGTACTTGAGAGATACCTGCATCCTCAATTTTAATGAAGACCAGCTTGTGATTCTTATAAAGATACATCCTCAATACTTGGTAAATGATCAAGATACCCGAATATATACACTTGGTTGTAAGCTTAGCATGAAGCGTATCTTGATTATTTAATCAGTTTCTGTGAGTAGCACCAGCACTATGATTTTAATACAGCCAGCAAGCAGCCCAAATAGAGCGTGCTACTGTAGAAACTCATATCTTGTGGCCCAGTACCAAATTTGCAAGCCTAAGCCCACTTATCAGCACAGGCTTTGTAAAGACGGGGAGAGAGCGAGAAAACATTCACTCATCTTCTCCAATCCGCTAATCGTTTCGTCTTCCAACTTCCGGGCCAAAATTTTGCACCATACCTCGCTAGGGTTCACCGTTGCTAGCGCTTCCCGCTCAAAACTCGGGCAATTCTGCTCCTCCGCGTCCATTCCAAGCCCCCAACAGCATTTCCCCCAACTCTCCTTGCCACAAGCCATGGCGAGAGCTTCGAAAATCCTAGAGGTGTCTGATGAGACCTAGCTGACTTCAGATTTTGGCTCGACTAAGTTGATGTATTTGGAGAAGTTGCTTAGATTGCAGAGCTGTGAAGTCATCCATTGGCGTTCGGCTAAAGGGGAATCGATTCCGACGCCCCAATCTGGTGAGACTGTAGTCTTCGCCTCTTTCTTTGACCGGGGTCTTGCCATTCCTTCCTCGGATTTTGTTTGCCAACTTCTTTCCTTCTATCAACTAGAGCTAGTGAATCGGAACCCCAACTCCATCTTGAAAATCTCTATATTTGCAACTTTGTGTGAATGCTTTCTAGGCGTGAAGCCCCATTTCAATCTGTTTAACATCAAACCTCAGCCCTCCAAAAACAAAGTCCAAGTGATTGGGGGAGCTGGTCTCCAGCTTAGGAACTAGATGAAAAAGATCTATATCCATGTTCCCTTGAAAACTTCCCTTAAGGGTTGGCATAGAGAATGGTTCTATTGTTCTGATCTTGAGCCCTCTCTGCCCCTGGAGTTCAACTCGGATACGGCTCAAAGCCACTCAAGACTAGATCTAAGTCGGATTGCAGTTTGGCAAGCTTCTCTCCGCCATGTGAAGTCCTTATGCTATCCAAGGGTTCAACTCCCACTCAGGAGGCACGCCGACTACGAGAACAAAAAAAAGGAGGAATCCAGCCGACTATGAGAACAAGGCTGATCACCTGCTGGCCGAGTGCGATGCTTGCAACAACAATCTGCGCAAGGCTGGGCGGACTGCTCAACAACAAATCCTCCAGACCCAAGTCGGCAAGCACAACGATTTCGTAACTCCTCAACAGAACATTGTGGGCGCTGCAACTCTACTAGATACACTGCAATTTAGGCCTGATCACCAGGCCACCCCGACAATCACCGCTGTTGCATGCCAGCAGCGTCAACAGTCAGGCAACACACTCATACCGACTAACAAGTCAGCTTCTCCAACAGCGATCTCATCTACCTCAACGCGACACCAAGCGGCCGGCTCTAGTCAGCCACACACGGAGTCACACCACATGTCACTCGGCAACAACAATAATGACCGTCAGCACCGACATCAAGATGACCATCGGGATAACCAGGACGTCCGAGGCCGACTACTATGTGATCTTCGGCAAGACATCAACGCACGATGCCACGAACACGAGGAAGATGAGCATTGCCTACTAAAACACGAGAATGAGTGCTTCGGCCTCCACCATGAGCGGTTTCACTACCGTAGTTGGAGTCGGAATCCTCATATAGATGAAGGTCTACCGGCCTTCACCCACGAGCTGCAACAAGCTGACTGGAATTAAAAAATACAACGAGAAGACCAACCCCAAGTCTTGGCTCACAGTTTACACTCTAGCGATTCGAGTAGCTGAAGGAGATCACAAGGCCATGGCTAACTACCTCCCATTTGCTCTAGCCAACTTGGCGGGGACATGGATAACAGGACTTCCTAAGAGATCAATCGGCTCCTAGGGAGAACTCCGGGAACGCTTCATCGCCAATTTCCAAGGAATGTACGAAAGGCCATCTTTCGAGTACTATCTGTATCAGTTGCATCAAAGGAAGAACGAGTCTTTTTGTGATTTCATCAAGAGGTTTTCTTAGAAGAGGAATTCAATCCCAATGATTAAGGATGAGGTCGTCCTCGCTGCGTTTCGAAAAGGAGTCAAAGACACCCCTTCATCGCTAAATTTACTCGGAAGCCTCCCAACTCTGTTAGGGCTTCTTTCAGCATGGTGAACAAATACGCCGGCTCGGCCGATGCTATTGCTGAGGCCCTTGATGACAAAAAAGGCACCCCAATAGAAAGAGTGGAAGGACACCGATGACGCGGCCCTAACTAAAGTCGGGAACCGCAAACACAAGTCGGATGACTTCATTGTGGTAGTCAGTCACAACTGTCTTCGGCCTCCTAGAACTTGTAGATTATCAGAACGACAAGTGATATGCTCGGGGGCTCAAAAACTCAAATGCAAGGATGGCATCCCCACTCCCAACTCGTACAATACCGAACAGCTAAGTCACTTTCTGATAAATATTTTCTCCTTTATATGATATTCTCATCTAAACGGGGCTGGAGGCAACTCACTTCCCTATGGTTTGACTCAGATGTGGCTTAGCGCTAGTCAGAATCGGATCTAGGGGGATGAGATCATCAATTCCTCACTAGACCTCGCCAATACCATAGCAGCTTACACCTAATAGGTGTACATTCTGCGCATTTTCTATGTTTGCACTTAATGATTGCAAAAGTACTCGAGTAGCATAAATTCTGATCTGTGAAGTTTTACTCCATGAAAGATGAACTCAAATCACCCAAAACGCATGTCTAGGAAAGAGCCATGAGCGGACTCCCGATGCTAGGGGGCTATGACTAGTCGGGCAGAGTGTTTAAACGTAAGGGGTCAACTACTCGAGGAAATTAATATCAATAAGAGGAGGAACACATATTCACATCTATTGTAAAATAGATCAATTTTCTTCAAGTGATATTTTCTTCATCAGATGCTACTCATCCGATATGTCTATAATGCAGGACCAGTTCCGGATACGCGTAATAGGAACTCAGGGCTACGAGCCTATCTCCTACACTGGGGACTGGACCGGTTTGCCATGATACACTTGGAGTGCGATGCTTCAAGAATTACATGGAATGCTCCATGACGGCTATTGTTCGAGTACTGACGCCAGTCGGGACTCAAATATCACCTTTACTTTGGTACGCTCCATGTGGACTAATAATTGACATCCGGCACCAGTCGGGGCTTGGGTACCACTCTGCTAGGTAAGGTACGCCCCACGCCAGCCAAATCCTATGCTAATGCGAGGTTTGGGAACCTTATTCTCCTAATAACCGACCTCTGGCACTAGTCGGGGCTCAGGTACCACTCGGCTAGGTAAGGTATGCCCCATGAGGGTCGCTAGCCGAATCCTATGCTAATGCGAGGTTCGGGTACCTTATTCAGGTAATAACCGACCTTCGGCACCAGTCGGAGCTCGGGTACCACTCTGCTGGGTAGGGTACGCCCCATGAGGGTCGCTAGCCGAATCCTATGCTGATGCAAGGTTCAGGTACCTTATTTGGCCATAACTCTGTTGGGTAGGGTACACCCCATGAGGGTCGCCAGCCGAATCCTATGCTAATGCGAGGATCGGGTACCTGATTCGGCTACAATTTTGTCAGGTTGGGTATGCCCCAAGAGGGTCGCCAGCCGAATCCTGTGCTAGCACAGTGTTCGGGTACCTATCTGGCAAAAACATGGCAACAAGCCACTACTGGAGCTTTCAGTCAGAAGCTGTGGAGGCCACGGGCACCGGGTACCTCATGACAAGCATATGGGCCACTCGGTAGAGGATGGGCCTGGCCTTGTAATTAGAAATATAGTAACCCCTGGCAGACTTTGCCTTACATGATAAGGAAGATATAGTCCTAACCGGGTATGATTATATCTCTAAGGGGAGATCCCTTGGTCGTATTCGGTTGGGACTCCTACTTTGTAACCCTGTCCTCCAGTATATAAGGGGAGGCAGGGTGCCCTATGAGGGCAGAGCGATACAAGTTCACTAGAACTACCACCATAATTCCTCAAAGGAATACATCCAAACTGGACGTAGGGTATTACCTCACAATGAGGGCCTAAACCAGTATAAACTCCCTGTGTTCCTTTGCAATCCACCGAGTTTCCCCCCGCTGAGTAGCCCTATAATCATATTGCCGGTATAAAACTTCGACAGTTGGAGCGCCAGGTAGGGGCTTCGGTGAGATCTACATTTACAAGCTCAATGGATCCAGCAATCGGAGTCGACGGCAGCAAATTCTCTCCTGGAGACACAATAACTTTTGGAAGCCTTGACTTCGTCACCGACCAGATCGGCAATCTCACCTTGGCCAACGCAGACCTGATCCAACCGGCCGAGGAACCAGCCAACTCCGTGCCAGTCGGCCCACAAGATGCTGTAGCCACCCTCACCAATTTGCTGCAGCAATCTACCACCTGTCCAGGCCTCGGGACAACTCTCTCCTTCGGTGTCCGACTCGCACTAGGCCTTGAGCCAGCCCGGGTCGGGCTAAGAAGGGGAGAGATCGTCAATTTCCCGAACAGACTCAGCAACGCCGTGGATCTACATTCCACGCGACAGACCCGATCCTCTGTGCTTCAATTTGGACATGGCCCAGAGCCGTTCCAGATTGGATCTAGGGAGGTTGGAGTCGTCCTTACTCCGATCAACTACTCGGATTCTGACTCCAAGTCGGACGACGGTTTGAACACCAGTTCGAACACCAGTCTAGCAAGTTTCCTTCTGCCCCAAGAGATCTTCATGGCTTCAACCCCTCCATCGGAGGTACGCCGACTACAAGAGGAGCAACAAGAGGAGGCACACCGACTACGGCAACAGGAGGAGGCCGATCACGAGGCTCGCAACGACGAGCTACGCAGGGCTGGGTGAACCGCTCAGCAACAGATCCTCTAGACCAGAGTCGGCGACCACGACGTCTTCGTCATGCCTCAGCAGAACGTCGTGGCCGCTGCAACCCTGCTGGACACACTCCAGCTTAGGTCTGATCATCATGCCACCCCGACTATAGCCAAAATTAAAGCCATGATCACAACTGCCACATGTCAGCAGCACCAGCAGTAGGGTGACATACTTGTACCGACCAATCAGTCGGGTTCTCCAGTGGCAATCTCGTCTACATCAGCATGACGCCGAGTGGCCGGCTCAAGTCAGCCGCATGAGGAGTCACGGCAAACATCACTCGGCAAAGTCAACGACAACAATCGACGGCGTCCCTAGAACAATCGTCAGTTCAACCAAGACCTCCGAGTCCGACTGCAACGTGATCTCCACCAAGACATTAATGCTCGGCGCCGTCAACGCGAAGATGACGAGCGACGCCGACTAGAGGACAAGCACGAGCGTTTCGGTCTCCACCACAAGTGGTTTAACCATCGCCGTAGGAGCTAGAGCCCTCACGAAGATGAAGGCATACCAGCCTTCACTCAGGAGCTACAAGACATCGACTAGCCGTCGAGCTTCAAGCCTACGGGAATTGAGAAATACGACGGCAAAACTAACCCGAGTCCTGGCTCACCTTATATACTCTGGCAATCCGAGCTGCCGGAGGTGATCACAAAGCCATGGCCAACTACCTCCTGGTCGCCCTGGCCGACTCAGCGAGGACATGGCTAACAGGGCTCCCTAGGCGATTAGTCAGCTCCTGGGGAGAACTCCAGGAACGCTTTATAGCTAACTTTCAGGGGACTTACGAGCGGCCATCTTCCGAGCACGATCTCTATCAGCTGCACTAGACGAAGAACGAGTCCCTATGTGAGTTCATTAAGAGATTCTCCGAGAAGCGCAATTCAATCTCGATGATCAAGGATGAGGTCATCATCGCCGCCTTCCGCAAGGGAGTCAAGGACGCCCCGTTCATCGTGAAATTCACTCAGAAACCCCTAGCCTCTGTCAGGGCCCTCTTCGACATGGCAAGGAAATATGCCAACTCGGCTGAGGCGGGCGCCGAGGCCCTCGGTGAGAAGGAGTCCCGACAGAAGGACCAAAAGGCTAAAGCCGACAATGAGCTGTCATAGAATAAATTTGACAGCCGGAAGCGAAAGTCGAACAACGAGGTGGCCAACATGGAGCGGACCCGGCCATGAGCCCCAAAGAACAATGAATACTAGAAGGTTATGAACGGGCCTTGCCCCTTTCACCCCAAGGGCAAGCACGTAGCCAAGGACTGCTTCATGCTCAAGAAGTTCGCTTCCGAGAAAGCTTGATCATCTGGTGCCGACAAGGACAAGGACAAGCCAGATTTAGGCCCGGCCAACGATTATCAAGACCCCCAGGCTGAGCTCAACCACATCTTTGGAGGGCCATCTGCGTATGAATCCAAAAGGAAGCAGAAGCTATCAGCACGTGACGTCAACGCAGTCTCAACAGCTGACGCCCCCCAATATTTGCGCTGATCAGAGATGTCCTTCACATTCAACCGCACAGATCATCCAGATCGGGTTTCACACCCGGAACGCTATCCACTCGTTCTGGACCCGGTCGTAAAAAATATCAAGCTGAAGAAGGTCCTCATAGATGGAGGCAGCGCGCTCAACATTCTGTTCGCCAAGACCCTGGATGAGATGAAGCTTCCTCATTTAGAAATGCAACGGAGTACGGCGCCCTTCCACGGGATAATTCCTGGCCTATCTTCAAACCCCCTCAGACAGATAACTTTGCCAGTCACTTTCGGCACATGGGATAACTTCCACACAGAAAACATCTACTTTGAGGTCGCCGACTTCGATACCGCGTACCACGCAATACTCGGATGACCGGCGCTCGCCAAGTTCATGGCGATACTGCACTATACCTACATAGTGCTCAAGATGCCCTGGCCAGCCGGAGTCCTCTCCCTCAGAAGCGATGTCAAGCAAGCCTTCACCTACAACAAGGAGAGCTGTGAGTTGGCTCAATCGCAAGAGGCAGCAGTCGGACGCAACAGCATTCAGCAAGCCGTCACAACTGAAGTCGAGGATGACCAAGTCCCCACGAAAAAAGCAGCAAAGTCGGGAATTTCAGCGGACTCTGGCACGAAGAAGATCCCTTTGGACCCTTCCAAGACTGCTCTAGTCGGGACTGGACTCGACCCAAATAGGAAGATGTGCTTGTCACCTTCCTCCAAGCCAACAAAGATATCTTCGCATGGAAACCGTCCGACATGCCGGGCGTACCAAGGGAGGTGATCAAGCACGCCCTTAATGTCATGACAGACGCCAAGCCAGTCAAACAACGGCTACGGTGCTTCGCATAGGACCGGAAGGATGCTATTCGGGAGGAGATAACCAAGCTCCTCGCAGTCGGGTTCATCAAAGAGGTCTACCAGCCAGACTGGCTGGCAAACCCAGTTCTGGTCCGAAAGAAAAATGGGAAATGGCGCATGTGCGTCGACTATACCGATCTAAACAAGGCATGCCCCAAGGATCCATTTGGTCTATCAAGAATAGATCAGGTGGTGGATTCAACCGAAGGGTGCGAACTTCTCAGTTTTCTCGACTGTTACTCGGGATACCACCAAATCAGCCTAAAAGAGGAGGACTGCCTAAAGACGTCTTTCATCATGCCGTTTGGCGCATATTGCTACGTCACTATGCCGTTCGGTTTGAAAAACGCTGGAGCAACGTACCAACGTGCAATTCAGCGGTGTCTTCACACTCAGATTGGGCACAACGTGGAAGCCTACATCAACGACATGGTAATCAAGACCAAGTCCAGAGAAGACCTCATCGCTTAGCTAGAAGAAACATTCCAAAATCTTCAAAGATTCAAGATGAAGTTGAATCCAGAAAAGTGCGCCTTCGGTGTGCCATCCGGCAAGCTACTCGGCTTCATCGTATCGCATCACGGCATCGAAGCCAACCCAGAGAAAGTCAATGCAATTATGCACATGGCACCCCCTACTAGCCAGAAGGACATCCAGAAGCTGACAGGCTGCATGGCGGCACTTAGTCGATTTATTTCCCGACTAGGTGAATGGGGCATGCCCTTTTTCAAGCTACTGGAGAAAGCAGACAATTTCCAATGGACTCCTGAAGCCCAGCAAGCCTTCGAAGACTTCAAGAAATTCCTCACATCACAACCCGTGTTGGCATCACCTATGCCCCAAGAGCCATTAATGCTATATCTGGCGGCGACCACTCAAGTAGTCATCACGGTGTTGGTGGTAGAGCGATCTGAACCGGGTCATATACAAAAGGTTCAACAGCCAGTCTACTTTGTCGGCAAGGTCCTAGTCGACTCAAAACTAAGATATTCACAGGTCCAGAAGCTGCTTTATGGCCTACTCATCATTGTCCGAAAGTTGGTACACCATTTCCAAGCGCATCAAGTCATGGTAGTCACATCGTATCTACTCGGGGACGTCTTGCATAACCACGAGGCCACAGGCCAAATCGCTAAATGGGCTCTCGAGTTGATGGTGTTCGACATCACCTTTTAGCCACGGACAGCAATCAAATCGCAAGCTCTAGCTGATTGCGTGGCTGAGTGGACAGAAGCCCAGATGCCTACGTCAACAGCGAAGCAAGAGTACTGGACAATGTACTTCGACAGCTCTCTAAGGATCGGCGGTGCTGGGGCCGGCGTCATATTGATGTCCCTCATTGGTGAAAAACTCAAGTATGTTCTCCAAATCCACTTCCCGGCTTCCCACAATGTCGCCGAGTATGAGGCACTCATCCACGGGCTCCGCATTGCTATATCACTCGACATCCGTCGACTGGTTGTGCATGGAGATTCCCAACTCGTGGTCAACCAAGTCATGAAAGATTGGACATGTCTCGATGACACCATGCCGGCGTACTATCAGAAAGTCCGAAAGTTGGAAAATAAGTTCGACGGGCTAGAGATAACTCATGTCCTACGACAATACAATGACGCTGTAGATGAACTGGCTAACTTGGGATCCAAGAGAGAAGTGGTCCCAACTGGGATATTTGTTGAGCAACTCATGGAGCCGTCAGTCAAGAAGAAACCAGTGCCAGAGTAGTCGGGATGGATCACCTGTCCTTACACCAATTGCATGATGGATTATCCTTACATATCCAGGTCTCGGGTGATCACCTCTACAGTCGGCCTCGCCTAGGCTATCAACTCCAGCGCCTCCTCAGGTGTTGTCTCCCTGGTGAATCCCTCTCCGATGGCCTCAATATCTGCCCTGGGGTAGATTGACTTGGTCATCGCAAAGGTTTAGACCACGCCGGCAACAATACGCTCGTTCGAGTACCTCTTTAGGACACTCGAGGCTTCACATAAGCATGCCTGCACCTAGGAGATTGTGTTGGAGCTGGTTCCCACGTAGTGAGGATCCATGATGTCAAGGAGCCCTTTCACAGACTCGGCAAGGATCTCCCGTTATTCCTTGACAACCTTCATCTCCTCTGCAAAGGCTTGAAACTGGATTTGGGCATTGGCTCTAGCGGTTGCCTACGTTCATCACAAGTAACTTCGTTAGGCGAAACTGCAGACGGAATGTCTAATGGACTGGTTAAGATTATGGTATGAGGGATGACTTACTTTTGTAGTCGGCCTCCCACTTGGCTGTGGCCTTCTGCAGTTTAGTCTTCTCCTTCTCGGGCTTGGTGTTGGACCTCATCAAGTTGGCCTTCTCTTTCTCAAGCTCGGCCTTGGCTATTGTCAACTCGGCCTTGTCTTTCTCAAGCTCGGCCTTGGCCCTCTCGGCTTCCTTCAGCTTGGCTTCCCCCTCTGTTTGGGTCTTCAACTCGGCTTCGAGGGTTGCACATCAAAATAGTCAAGTACTCAAGATTGCAGTCAAGACACAACTGGGCAGTCAAGAACAACATAGCTGGAGAAATATACTAAGGGCTTAGTCGAGAAGATGTGTTCAGGAGACTTACTTCCAATCTTCTTGGCCTGATCCCAATTTTCATCCTTGAGCTGATTAATGGCTCCCCTCAGCTAAGCCTCCTTCTCCTGGCCACGCTGCTCCAATTTGACTCTCGCGTTCTAGAGCTAGTCCAATTGTTGGAGTTGGGGGGCAAGTTGGGTCAAGACCTCATTCATCTGCTCTGAGCAGTTGACGATCTTCTGCTTAGAGCAAGAGGAGAGCAAAAACAGAGCAAAGCAGAGTCAAGAGTCAAAACATCCAAATAAGGAAGACCGATGAGAGCCTGTCACAGCGAAAATCTTACCCAGACCCCCTGGGAAGCGATGATCGCGGTGCGAAGCAAATCTTCACACTCCCTCTCTGCTGCAGCTTCATCATGCACGTATTTCTTTGCTATCCCATCGGGAGTCATCCAGCAAAAATTTCTTGGGAGCCTACGGGGAGGAGCTTCAAGCCTAGGGAGGTCCGATCTTTCCAAAGACGATGACGACGGTGACAAGGATGGCGACGGGGTCCTGGCCCTCAACTCGGCGGCCTCCAGGGCCCCGGAGGTTGGCTCAAGGGCTAGGGCAACAACTTGGACATTCGCCCCTTGGTCGGCCAGTGTCGGCGGCCCTGCAGTCGGGACGACCTCAGTTTCTGCAACTGAGACTATCACCGGCACAGCAGGTGTGCTCACTGGCGCTTGCTCGGCTAGGGCTGGCTCGACAACGGGAGTAGCCAGAGTGGTCTCCTTGAGATCAATGTCGGCTCGCTTCCTGCAAACGGGTCAAACATCAAAACGCTACCTTACTGAACAAGATTTTCAAAAGATTCAGAGCAACCTACCTCGTGGAGAACTTGAGCTTCTATTCGGGGCTTTTGGAAGCTGGCATTGGAGGGCCGCTAGCTGTCGGGCCTGATGGCATGGTAGTCGGCGGCGGCCTTTTCGTCTTGGTCGGCCCTGTTCGCGGTGCGGCTAGCTGGGGTGCCCGGGTACTCAGTGGCGCCATCCCTAGGCTCGATGTTGTTGAGCCTGGTAGCGCCGAACTCGACCTCGTACTCGGCGGTGCTCTTCTTGGGCTCGATGTTGCTGAGCCTGACTGCGTCGGTCTCGGTCTGGGGCTTGATGGCCTAGGGGCTGTGCTGGTGGTGTCTCTAATTTTGACGCTCCCAGCTATGGCATTCGGCCTGATAACCTTCTTCTTGCCCTCGTCTACAACAGGCCTCTTCCCCGCTCTCTTGGAGTTGGGCTGGGCAGCAGAAGGACTTCTTGGCCTTTTCTTCGACTTCATGGCCGACAACGTCTGGAAGTCCTCGTCAAACTCCTTGCATGACTACAAGCAATTCGACAATATACATCACAGATGAAAAGCAAGGGTTACCTCTGGACGAGGCCGTTTTCGGCTGTAAGCCTCGACGGAGCGCTCTGCATCTTCGGTTTCAACCACCCCATTGGAGAAATAACTAAACAACACTTTGGTCACTTTGTGTTTATCAGCCAGATCTCAGCATTCTCGGTCAGGATCATCTCTCCCCTGGTAATCCCAACAAAATTGGCTTCTTAGCTTCAGCAGTTGGACGCGTCGGGTCAAGAAACGTCTGGCCACCCAGGGACCAATTAGTCCGGCACTCTTCAGCTTATCCAGTCTTTCAAGCAATTGATACACCTGGCCCATCTCCTCAAAAGTTGGCACTGATGACCAATCAGATGAGACCACCGGAGGCAAACCAGTAAATGGAGGCAGAGAGGGTTCCAGGTCGAAACAATAGAACCACTCCTTATGCCAACCTTTCAAGGAGGATTTCAAAGGAAGATTGATGTAGATTTTCTTCATTTCACTCCTAAGCTAGATATCGGCCCCCCAATCACCTGGACCTTGCTCTTGGAGGGCTGGGGCTTGATGTGGAACAAATGTCTAAAAAGATTCAGGTGGGGTTCCACACCCAGGAAACACTCGCAAAGAGTTGCAAATATAGAAATTTGCAAGATAGAGTTGGGATTTAGATTCACCAGCTCTAGTTTATAGAAGGCCAGAAGAGGGCGGAGAAAGACAGAAGATGGAAGAAACAGACCCCGATTGAAAAAAGAGGCGAAAACAACCGTCTCACCGGTCTAGGGTTCTGGAACCGATTCACCTTCAGCCAGGTGCCAATGGATGACATCACGGCTTTGCAGTCGCAGCAGCTTCTCCAAATGCTCCAGCTTGGACCAACCGCAGTTTGAAGTCGGCCAGACCTCATCCGACGCCTCCAAGAAATCCGAAGCGCTCAGCATGGTTAAGGGCGAGGAGATTTGGGGGAAAAGTCACTAGGGGCATGGAATAGACAAAGAGAAGCGGAATCTCTTGAGTTTCAATGGGGAAGAGCAGGCAATGGTGAACCCTAGCGAGGCGGGAGGCAAAATTTTGGCACAGAAGCTGGAAGACGAAACGATTGGTGGATTGGAGAAGATGAGGGAATCTTTTCTCTCTCTCCCCGCCTTTATAGAGCCTATGCCGACTCATGGGCTTCGGCTTACAAAGTCGGTACTGGGCCATCAAGATATGAGTCTCTACAGTAACATGCTCAGTTTGGGCCGTTAGTGGGCTGTGTTGAAACCACGGTGTTGATGTTGCTTACAGAGACCAATTAAATAATCAGATAAGCTTCATGCTAAGCCTCTAGTTGGATGTATACATCCGAGTATCTACATTATCTACCAGGTATTGAGAATATATCCTTATAAGGATCACAAGCTAGTTTCCATTAAAATTGGGGATGCAAGTATCTCTCAAGTACACCTGATCACATATTGGATTATATCCATAAAGTGGTACTTGGCCTACATGCTTGGTCAATAATTGCCAGGAGCAAAACATTTTTCCAGCCGACATGATGCTGAAGAGTCTAATTTTCGAGTGGGACATGTCGATGTTTTACACCAGCAATATGAATATAGGGCTACACGTCGGATCAAAACTCGGTGGATTGCAAAGGAACACAGGGAGGTTTATACTAGTTCAAGCCCTCCATGTGAGGTAATACCCTACTTCCAGTTGTGGTGTTATTCCTTTGAGGATGTATGTTTGCTTCTATGAGCTCATGCCCTCAGGGGGCGCCCTGCCACCCCTAATATACTGGGGGACAGGGGTACAAGGTAGGAGTCCCGGCCAAATTATAGCTAAGGGATCTCCTCTTAGAGATATAATCTACCCGACTAGGACTGTATATTCCTTATCGTACAACGCAAAGTCTGCCGGGTTCTACCATATCTCTAATTACAAGGCTAGGCCCATCCTCTTTCCGAGTTGCCCATATGCTTGTGATGAGGTACCCGGGGCCCATGGCCTCCACAGTAGCCCCTGAGACCTTCATAGTTGAGTCACAGCTGATGCCGAGTGCTCATCCTCCACGGTGAAGATTGCCTGAGTGCATTGCTCTCGAGTACTCTTTGTCCGAGTGCTTCTTCTTCCCGAGTCCTGTTTCATGTTAGCTGGCAGCGAGGCTATGAAGGGCTCTATGTAGAAGTTGGAACAGTGTGCACCAAATAGGTGCACCTATTAGGTGTAGCCCCGACTTTGTGCTTAATTGTGAAAACAATTAAACATAAAGTCAAAGATCTTAAACCTTGTAGTCTTTCCCGAGTAGTATACTACTGGTATATGAGACTCTTCGGTATCAGGTCAACCGAAATAGTTTTATAGTCTTTCCTGAGCATCATGCTACTCGTATATGAGACTCATCGGCATCATGTCAGCCGGGATAAGTATTTATAGTCTTTCCCGAGTAAGATACTTACTCAAAAATTAGACACTTCAGCTTCATGTCAGCTGGAAAATGTGTTTTATAGTCTTTCCCGAGTGGCGTCCCACTCGGAAGTTAGACTCTTCAGCATCATGTCAGCTAGAAAGAATATTTATAGTCTCTCCCGAGTAGTGCACTACTCGAAAGTTAGACTCCTTAGCGTCATGTCTGTGGAAAAATATTTGGTCATGGCAAATGTTGGCTAAGCATGTAAGCCGAGTACCACTTTATGAAATTTAATCCATTATGTGGTCAGGTGTACTTGAGAGATACCTGCATCCCCAATCTTGATGAAGACCTACTTGTGATCCTTATAAGGATATATCTTCAATACTTGGTGGATAAGACAGATACCCGAACACATGTGTTCTGCAATTAGGCCTTCATGAAGCATATCTGTTTACCTCATCGGTTCCTATTGGTAGCACCAGCACCATGATTTTAATACAGCCAATGAGCGGCCCATATTGAGCGTGCTACTGTAGAAATTCATATCTTGATGGTCTACTACCAAATAAACCAGCCTAAACCGACCTACCCAGTGTAGCCCTATAAAGGTAGCATCCATCGCATGTCAGGATGAGTACTTCAGTGTCAATAACCGCAATCTGCTGAAGGAATCCTTGTCTATAAGCCTTTCTGACTTATGTTCTGGATGCAACCTAGTTGCCACAGATGCCTGAGTAGGTATATTGTAGAATCTGTTTGCCCTCCCCAGGTGTGACGCAGTGCATGAGAACTCCGGATGCGCTTTGATGACGTAGATCTTCTCTGACTTCGGTAAAGCCGAATAAGGTACCCGAACCATGCATTAGCATAGGATTCGGCTGGCGACCCTCATGGGGCGTACCCTATCCAACAGAGTTATGGCCAAATAAGTTACCCGAACCTTGCATTAGCATAGGATTCAGCTGGTGACCCTCATGGGGTGTACCCAACTCAGCGAAGTTGTACCCGAGCCCCAACTGGTGCCGGTGGCCGGTTGTAGCCGAATAGGTACCCGAACCCTTGCAATTAGCATAGGATTTGGTTAGCGACCGTCATGGGGCATACCTTACCCAGCTGAGTTGTGACCGAATAAAGTACCCGAACCTAGCATTAGCGTAGGATTCGGCCAGCAACCCTCATGGGGCGTACCTCACCCGTACAAGTGGTAAACAAACTCTGACTAGCGCCGGAGGTCAGTTGTTTGCTCACATGGAGTGTAGCCAGGGAAGATGACATCCCGACTGGCACAAGTACTCGGTCAGTAGCCCTCATGGAGCATTCCGAGCGTATCTTGGTAGACTGGTCCAGCCCCCGAGCGTAGGAGATGGGCTCATAGCCCTGAGATCCTGTCACGCATATTCGAAACTGGCCCTGCATTATAAAGATATCGGATGAGTAGCATCTGATGATGAAAACAATCACCCAAATAAAATGTATTTTACAATATATGTAAATATGTGTTCTTCCTATTATTGATATTAATTTCCTCAAGTAGTTGACCCCTTACGTTTAAGCACTCTGCCCAACTAGTCATAGCCCCCTAGCGTCAGGAGTTGGCTCATGGCTCTTTAGCAGACACGCGTTTTGGGTGACTTGAGTTTGTCTTTCATGGATCAGAATTTATGCTACTCAAGTACTTTTGCAATCATTTAAGAGAAAAAACAGAAAAAAGTGCAGCTTGTACACCTATTAGGTGTAAGCAGCTGCAGCATTGGCGAGGCCAAGTGAAGAAATATGTATCAGAAAGCGACTTAGCTGTTCGGTATTTGGGAGTGGGGATGCCATCCTTGCATTTGGGCCTTTGAGCCCCCGAGCATGTCACTTGTTGTTTTGATAATCTCCAATTGTTGAAGGTCAAAGACGGTTGTGACCAACTGCCACAATGAAGCCATTCGACTTGTGTTTGCGATTCCTAGCTTTAATCGGGACCGCGTTGTCGGTGTCCTTCCGCTTCTTCTGTCAGGATGCCTTTTTGTCATCGAGGGCCTCAGCAACAGTGTCGACCAAGTCAGCGTACTTGTTTGCCATGTTGAATAGAACCTTGACAGAGTTGGGAGGCTTCCGAGTGAATTTAGCGATGAACAAGGTATTTTCGACTCCTTTTCGAAAGGCAGCAATGACGACCTCATCCTTGATCTTTGGGATTGAATTCTTCCTTTTAGAGAACCTCTTGATGAAGTCACGAAGAGACTCGTTCTTCCTTTGATGCAATTGATATAGGTCATACTTGGAAGATGGCCTCTCGTATGTTCCCTGGAAATTGGTGATGAAGTGTTCCCGGAGTTCTCCCTAGGAACCGATTGATTTCTTGGGAAGTCCCGTTAGCCATGTCCTCGCCGAGTCGGCTAGAGCAACTGGGAGGTAGTTAGCCATGGCTTTGTGATCTCCTCCGGCTGCTCGGATCGCCAGAGTATAAACCGCGAGCTAGGAATCGGGATCGGTCTTGCCGTCATTTTTTCGATTCCCATAGGCTTGAAACCCAACAGCCAATCGACCTATTGTAGCTTCTGGGTGAAGGCCGGTACTCCTTCATCTTCATGAGGACTCCGACTCCGCCTAGATGGCGAAACCACTCGTGGTGGAGGCCGAAGCGCTCATTCTCGTCTTCCAATCAGCGTTGCTCGTCTTCCTCTCGTTCGCGGCTCCGAGCATTGATGTCCTGCCGAAGGTCACACCGTAGTCAGCCTCGAAGATCCTGGTTGTCCTGACGGTTGCTTTGACGCCGTCGGTTGTTGTTGGGGTTGCTGAGTGATATTTGGCGTGACTCCGTGTGCAGCCAACTAGAGCCGGCCGCTCGTTGTCGCTTTGGGGCAGATGAAACTGCCATTGGGGAAGCCGACCGGCTGGTCGGTGTGAGGGTATCGCCCAACTGTTGGCGCTGCTGGCATGCAGCAGCGGTGATCATGGCTTTTATCCTTGCTATCATCAGAGTGGCTTGGTGATTAGGCCTGAACTGGAGTGTATCCAGTAGAGTTGCAGTGGCCACGATGTTCTATTGAGGTGTGGCAAAAATGTAGTGGTCGCCAACTCTAGTTTGGAGGATTTGTTGCTGAGCGGTCCGCCCAGCTCTGCGTAGCCCGTCGTTGCGAGCCTCGCATTCGGCCTCCTCTTGTTGTTGTAGTCGGCGGGCCTCCTCCTCTTGTTGCTCTTGTAGTCGGCGCACCTCCTGTGGAGGAGTTGAGGCCATGAAGATCTCACGGGGAAAAAGAAGGCTTGCCCAGCTACTGTCCGAACTGGTGTTCAAACTGCTGTCTGACTTGGAGTTGGAATCCGAGTAGTCGATCGGAGTAAGGATGACTCTGACCTCCCTAGATCCAATCTAGAGCTGCTCTGGGCCACGTCCAAACTGAACCGTAGGGGATCGCGTCTGCCACGCAGGATGTAGATTCGCGGCGTTGTCGAGTCTGCATGGGAAATTGACGATCTCTCCCCTTCCTAGCCTGACCCGGGCTGGCTCGAGGCCTAGCGCGAGTCAGACACCAAAGGAGAGAGTTGTCTCGAGACTTGGGCAGGTGGTAGATCACCGCAGCAAATCGACGAGAGTGGCTGCAGCGTCTTGTGGGCCAACTGGCGCGAAGTCGGGTGGTTCCTCAGCTAGTTGGATCAGGTCTGCGTCAGCCAAGGTGAGATTGCCGAACATATCGACGACGAAGTCAAGGCTTCCGAAAGTTATTGTGTCTCCATGGGAGAATTTGCCACCGTCGACTCCGGTTGTTGGATCCATCGAGCTTGTTGATGTTGATCTTGCCGAAGCCCCTACCTGGTGCACCAACTGTCGATGTTTTACATCAGCAATATGAATATAGGGCTACTCGTCGGATCGAAACTCGGTAGATTGCAAAGGAGCACAGGGAGGTTTATACTGGTTCAGGCCCTTGATGTGAGGTAATACTCTACATCCAGTTGTGGTGTTATTCCTTTGAGGATGTATGTTTGCTTCTATGAGCTCATGCCCTCAGGGGGCGCCCTGCCACCCCTTATATACTGAGGGACAGGGGTACAAGGTAGGAGTCCCGGCCAAATTATAGCTAAGGGATCTCCTTTTAAAGATATAATCTACCCGACTAGGACTATATATTCATTATCGTACAAGGCAAAGTCTGCCGGGTTCTACCATATCTCTAATTACAAGGCTAGGCCCATCCTCTTTCCGAGTGGCCCATATGCTTATGATGGTGTACCCAGGGCCCATGGCCTCCATAGGATGCTACTCGGGAAAGACTACAAACACTTTTTTCAGCTGACATGAAGCTAAGGAGTCTAATTTTCAAGTAGTATACTACTCAAGAAAGATTATAAATAATCATCCCGGCTGACATGATGCCGATGAGTCTCATATACTGGTAGTATACTACTACTTGGGAAAGACTATAAAATTATTTCGGTTGACATGATACGGAGGAATTTCACATAGCAGTAAAGCATTACTCGGTATAAACTAGACCTAATAGGCGCACTTTTTTATGTTTAATTGTTTCACAATTAAGGACAAAGTTGGGGGCTACACCTAATAGGTGCGCCTGTTCGGCGCACACTATTCATACATCTACATGGAGCCCTTCATAGCCTTGCTACCAGCTGACATGAAGCAGGACTTGGGAGAGGAAGCACTCGGATAAAGAGTACTCGGGAGCAATGCACTTGGGACAACTTCACCATGTAGGATGAGCACTCGGCATCAGCTGTGACTCAACTATGAAGGTCTTAGGGGCTGCTGTGGAGGCCATGGGCCCTGGGTACCTCATGACAAGCATATGGGCCACTTGGATAGAGGATGGGCCTAGCCTTGTAATTAGAAATATAGTAACTCCTATCAGACTTTGCCTTACATGATAAGGAAGATATAGTCCTAGTCGGGTATGACTATATCTCTAAGGGGAGATCCCTTAGTCGTATCCGGCTAGGACTCCTACTTTGTAACCTTGTCCCGCAGTATATAAGGGGAGGCAGGGTGCTCTATGAGGGCAGAGCAATACAAGTTCTGGTAGGGCAGAGCAATACAAGTTCACCAGAACTACCACCATAATTCCTGAAAGGAATACATCCAAACTGGACGTAGGGTATTACCTCACAACGAGAGCCTGAACCAGTATAAACTCCCTATGTTCCTTTGGAATCCACCGAGTTTCCCTCCGCCGAGTAGCCCTATAATCATATTGCCGGTGTAAAACATCGACACGACTGGAATTGAAAAATACGATGGGAAGAGACCAACCCCGAGTCTTGGTTCATAGTTTACACTCTGGCAATCCGAGCAACTAAGGAGATAAGGCCATGGCTAACTACCTCCTAGCCACTATAGCTGACTCAGCGAGGACATGGCTAACAGGACTTCCTAAGAGATCAATCTGCTCCTAGGGATAACTCCGGGAATGCTGCATCACCAATTTCCAAGGAACGTATGAGAGGCCATTTTCCGAGTACGATCTGTATTAGTGCCATCAAAGGAAGAACGAGTCCCTTCATGATTTCATCAAGAGGTTTTCAAAGAAGAGGAATTCAATCCCAAAGATCAAGGACGAGGTTGTCATCGCTACCTTCCATAAGGGAGTCAGAGACACCCAGTTCATTGCCAAGTTTACTCGGAAGCCTCCAAATTCAGTCAAGGTCCTATTCGACATGGCCAACAAATGCACCGACTCGGCCGATGCAGTAGCTGAGGCCCTAGACAACAAAAAGGAGCCCCGATAGAAGGACAAGAAGGACAACGATGAGGCAGCGCAGAACAAGTCCAGCAACCACAAGCGAAAGTCAGATAACATGGTGGCCACCATGGAGCATACTCAGCCGTGACCCCCGAGGATAGACGAGTACCAAAAGGTGATGAACAGGCCATACCCTTTCCACCCAAAGGGCAAGCACGTGGCTAAGGACTGCTTCATGCTAAAGAAGTTTGCTTTCGAGCAGACTTCAACATCTGGCAGCAATAAAGATAAGGACAAGCCAGATCTGGGTGCAGCCACCGACTACCAAGATCCCTAGGCTGAGCTCAACCACATCTTTGGAGGGCTGAGTGCATACGAGTCCAAGAGGAAGCAGAAGCTCACAACATGCGAAATTAACTCGGTCTCTGCAGACGCCCCCTAGTACTTGCGTTGGTTAGAAACGCTGACCATGCGGATCACCCTGATCGGGTCACTCATCTAGGATGCTATCTGTCGATGTTTTACGGCAATATGAATATGGGGCTAGTCAGCAGATCAAAACTCAATGGACTACAAAGGAACACAAGGAGATTTTATGCTGGTTCAGGCCCTCAATATGAGGTAATACCCTACGTCCAGTTGAGATGTATTCCTCTGAGGATTACAGTGGTGGTTCTGATGAACTGTGTGGTTGTCTATGATTGTCTGCCCTCATGGGGCGCCCTGCCTCCCCTTATATACTGGGGGATAGCGTTACAAAGTAGGAGTCCCAGCCGGATTACAGCCAAGGGATTTCCTTCTAGAGATATAACTTGCCCAACTAGGACTGTATATTCCTTATTGTACAAGGCAAAGTCGGCCCGGTTATATCATATCTCTAATTACAAGGCTAGGCCCACCCTCTATCCGAGTGACCCATATGCTTGTCATGAGGTACCCGGGGCCCAGGGCCTCCACAGCAGCCCCTAAGACCTTCATAGTTGAGTCACAGCTGATGCCGAGTGCTCATCCTCCATGGTGAAGTCTTCCCAAGTGCATTGCTCCCGAGTGCCCCTTGTCTGAGTGCTGCTTCTCCTGAGTCCTGCTTCATGTCAACTAGCAGGCGAGCTATGAAGGGCTCCATGCTGAAGTATGAATAGTGTGCGCCGACTAGGCGCACCTATTTGGTGTAGCCCCCGACTTTGTGCTTAATTGTAAAATAATAAAACATAAAGTCAAAGATCTTTAACCTTATAGTTTATACCGAGTAGTGTACTACTGGTAATATGAGATTCTTCGGTATCATGTCAACCGGAATAAGTTTATAGTCTTTCCCGAGTAGTATACTACCGATATATGAGACTCATCGGCGTCATGTCAGCCGGGATGATTGTTTATAGTCTTTCCCGAGTAGTATACTCCTCGAAAATTAGACTCTTCAGCTTCATGTCAGCCGAAAAATGTATTTATAGTCTTTCTCGAGTGGCGTCCCACTCGGAAGTTAGACTCTTCAGTGTCATGTCGGCTGGAATAATATTTGCTCATGGCAAATGTTGGCTAAGCATGTAAGCCGAGTACCACTTTATGAAACTTAATCCATTAGGTGGTCAGGTGTACTTGAGAGATACCTGCATCCCCATTTTTAATGAAGACCAGCTCGTGATCCTTGTAAGGATATATCCTCAATACCTGGTGGATAATACAGATACCCGAACTCATGTGTTCAGCAAATAGGCCTTCATGAAGCATATCTGTTTACCTCATCGGTTCCTGTTGGTAGCACCAACACTGTGATTTTAACACAGCCCACAAGCGGCCCATATTGAGCGTGCTACTATAGAAACTCATATCTTGGTGGCCCAGTGCCGACTGTGTAAGCCCAAGCCCATGAGTCGGCATAGGCTCTATAAAGGTGGGGAGAGAGAAAAAAGATTCCCTCATCTTCTCCAATCCACCAATCGTTTCGTCTTCTAGCCTCCATGCCGAAATTTCACCTCCCACTTCGCTAGGGTTTGCCATTGCTTGCTCTTCCCCATTGAAACTCGACTGATTCCGCTTCCCTTAGTCCATTCCAAGCTCCCAGTGACTTTCCCCCCAAATCTGCTCACCCTTAACCATGCCGAGGGCTTCAGATGTCATGGAGGCATTAGATGAGGCGTGGCCGACTTTGGATTGCGGTCGGTCCAAGTTGGAGCGCTTGGAGAAGTCATTGCGGCTGCAAAGCCGCGATATCATCCATTGGCGCCGACAGAAGGTGAATCAGTTCCGGCAGCCCCGGGCCAATGAGACTGTTGTTTTCATCTCCTTTTTCGACCAGTCTATTTATCTTCCATCTTCTACTTCCTCCGCCGCTTCTTGCCTTCTAGGATGGAGTTGGTGAACTTGGAATCCCAAACTCAGTCTTGCAAATTTCTATCTTTGTAACTCTTTGCGAGTGTTTCTTGGGTGTGAAACCCCATTTGAATCTCTTTAGACATTTGTTCCACATCAAGCCCCAGCCCTTCAAGAACAAAGTCCAGGTGATTGGGGGGCCGGTATCCAGCTCAGGAGTGAAATGAAGAGAACCTACATCAATCTTCCTTTGAAATCCTCCTTGAAAGGTTGGCATAAGGAGTGGTTCTACTGTTCTGATTTGGAACCCTCTCTGCCTCCATTTACTGGTCTACCTCCGGTGGTCTCGTCCGATTGGTCATCAGTACCAACTTTTGAGGAGATGGGCCAGGTGCATCAGTTGCTTGAGAGACTGGATAAGCTGAAGAGTGCCAGTCTGATCGGGCCCTAGGTGGCCAGGCGCTTCCTGACCCAGCGCATCTAGCCGTTGAAGCTGAGAAGCGAATTCTGTTGGGATTACCCGGGGAGAGACGATCCCAACTGATAAAGCCGAGCTCTGGCTGATAAGCACAAGGTGACCGAAGTATTGTTCAGCTACTTCTCCAATGGGGTGGTTGAAACTGAAGATGCAGAGCGCTCCGTCACGGCTTACAGCCAAAAACAACCTCGTCCAGAGGTAACCCTTGCTTTTCATTTGTGATGAATGCCTGTAGACGTGTGTCCATAATTGCCTAGCATGATGTGATGTATATTGTCAAACTGTTTGTAGTCATGCAAGGAGTTTGATGATGACTCCCATCCGCTATCGGCCGTGAAGTCGAAGAAGAGGCCGAGAAATCCTTCTGCTGCCCAGCCCGACTCCAAGAGAGCGGGGAAGAGGCCCATTGTAGATGAGGGCAAGAAGAAGGTGATCAAGCCGAGTGCCGCAGCTAGGAGCCTCAAGATTAGAGACACGACCAGCGCAGCCCCCAGGCCATCCAGCCCCAGACCTGGACTAGCGCAATCGGGCTTAGCAACATCAAGCCCAAGGAGAGCACCGCCGAGTACCCGAGCACCCCAGCCGGCCACACCACGAATGGGGCCGACTGGGACGAAAAGAAACTTCCATTGACGACACCAGAATGCCATCTAGCTCGACAGCCACGGCCTTCCAATGCCGACTTCCGAAAGCCCGGACAGAAGCTAAAAGTTCTCCAAGAGGTAGATAGCTCTAATCTTTTGAAGATTTTATTCGCCTGATAAACGTCTTGATGTTTGACCCGTTGCACAGGAAGCGGGCCAATATCGATCTCAAGGAGACCACTCCGGCCACTCCTGTTGTCAAGCCAGCCCTAGCCAAGTCAGTGCCCAGTGAGCACATTTGCTGAGCCGGTGACAGTCCCAGTTGCAGAAACCGAGATCGTCCGGACTGTAGGGCCGCCGACACCGATCGACCAAGGGGCAAATGTCGAAGCTGTTGCTCTAGCCCCTGGGCCAATCTCCGGGGCACCAGAGGCCGCCATGTTGAGAGCCAGGACCCCGTCGCCATCCTTGTTGCTGTCGTCATCGTCTTCGGAAGGAGTGGACCTCCCTAGGCTTGAAGCTCCTCCCTGTAGGTTCCGAGGCTTCCGCTGGATGACTCCCGATGGGGGTGGTTGAAAAAGTATAAGCATGATGAACGGCGGCAGAGAGGGAGCATGAAGATTTTCTTCACGCCGCGTCCCGGGGGCCCGGGTGAGATTTTCGCCATGATAGGCTCTTGTCAGTCTTCCTTATTTGGATGTTCTGACGCCTGACTCTGCTTTGCTCTATTTTTGCTCTGCTTTGCTCTATTTTTGCTGTGCTCTTGCTTTGAGTAGAAGATCCTCGACCGCTCTGAACAGATGAATGAGGTCCTGACCCAGCTTGCCCCCTAGCTCCAACAATTGGACCAACTCCAGACCGCAAAAGCCAAATTGGAGCGGCACAGCCAGGGGAGAGAGGCTGGCTGAAGGGAGCCATTGATCAACTCAGGGACGAAAACTAGGGCCTAGCCAGGAAGATTAGAAGTAAGTCTCCCGAATACGTCTTCCTAACCGAGCCATTAGTATATTTCTCTAGCTATGTTGTTCCCGACTGCCCAGTTGTGTCTTGACTGCAATCTTGAGTACTTGACTATTTTGATGTGCAGCCCTCGAAGCCAAGTTGAAAACCCGAACAGAGGGAGAGTCCAAGCTAAAGGAGGCCGAGGAAGCCAAGGCCGGGCTTGAAAAAGACAAGGCCAACTTGACAAGTGCCAAGGCCGAGCTCGAGAAGGACAGGCCGACTTGGAGAGAGCCAAGGCCAAGCTCGAGCAAGAAAAGATTGAACTGGAGAAAGCCAATGCCAAATGGGAGGCTGACTATGCAAGTAAGTTTTCCCTCTGACAGTGACCTTAACCAATCCATTAGGGATGAACCTAGGCAGCTGCTAGAGCCGATGCCCAAATCCAGTTCCAAGCTTTTGTAGAGGAGATGAAGGTTGTCAAGGAGTAAGGGGCGATCCTTGGCGAGTTCATGAAATGGCTCCTTGAAATCATGGATCCTCACTACGTGGAAACCAGCTCCAACATGATCTCCCTGGTGCAGGCGCGCCTATGTTAAGCCCCGAGTGTCCTGAAGAGGTACTCAGACGAGCGTATTGTTGCCAGCGTGGCCCAAACCCTCGCGATGACCAAGTCAATCTACCCCAGGGCAGACCTTTGAGGCCATCGGAGAGGGGTTCTCTGAGGAGACGACACCTGAGGAGGCACTGGAGTTAATAGCCTAGGCGAGGCCAACTGTAGAGGTGATCACCCGAGACCTGGACATGTAAGAAACATCCCATCATGCAGTCGGCTACATATAAACTTTTGTAAGAACATGTGTAAACATATGGTGCAAAGCCGCCAAGCTCTAAGTTTTTGCTCAGTCATCATTAGTCTTACCCGACTGTATAATCTACACCGAGTTAGTCTATAGGAACTTAATAAAATCGTTCACCACAAAAAGTTGTACTCGGGTAAACAAAACAGAGTCATTGCAAAACTTCATAACATAAGCACAACCGGCTCGTATATTATTAATAAAGCACATATAATACATGCATCCCCCGACTCACTACTTGTTTGGAACAAGCGAAGTAGTGAGTCAGAGAAAAACTGTACACATGGAGAGAAATATAACTCAGTTATAGAAAGGATGTAGCTGTTCTATGTTCCATGAGTTGCTGACTAGGGCACCATCTTCGGTCTTCAGCCGGTAGGTGCCTGTCCGCGTGACTTCAGTGATGATGAACGGCCCTTCCCACAAGGGGGATAGTTTGTGCCTGTCTTTGGTGGTTTGTATTTTCCTCAAGACGAGGTCCCCGACCAAAAAGGTGCGGCCACGGACATTTCAGCTATGATAGTGACGCAGGCCTTGGAGATAACTTGCCGACTGGATGGTTGCGATGTCCCTAGCTTCGTCCAATTGATCTAGCTCGACCAATTGGGTATTGCTGGATATGACTTCTGAGTAAGCCCGAACTCGTGGAGAGCCGAACTCTAACTTGGTTGGTAACACGGCCTCAGCACCATAGACTAGGAAGAAAGGGGATTGCCCTATTGCCCGACTAACCGTGGTTCTTAGAGACCAGAGAATAGATGGGAGTTCTTGTACCCACCTGCCCGCATATGGTTGTAGTCGGTCGAATATTCTGGCCTTGATACCTTGTAAGACCATGCCGTTGGCACGCTCAACCTACCCATTGCTCCGCGGTGTGCCACAGATGCATAATAGATCTTGATGCTAAAGTCATCACAGAAATCTTGAAACACGCCAGCGGTGAACTGAGTACTGTTGTCTATTATAATGCGGTTGAAAACCCCAAATCGGTATAATATACTCATGATGAAGTCCTTTGCTCGTGCCGCTGTTATGGTAGCAACGGGTTTGGCCTCAATCCACTTTGTGAACTTATCCACCACGACGAACAAGTGTGTGAACCCTCCTGGCGCTTTCTTGAAAGGCCCGACCATGTCAAGCCCCCATACTGCAAAGGGCCAAGAGATTGGGATTGTTTGGAGTTCTTGGGCTGGAAGATTTATTTGTCGTGCATAGAACTGACAACCCTTGCATGTGCGAACAATGTCCTTTGCATCTGTTACTGCTGTTGGCCAGAAAAATCCCTATCGGTAAGCCTTTCCGACTAACATCCTGGATGCGGCTTGGTTGCCACATATGCTTGAGTGGATAGATTGCAGGATCTACTTGCCCTCCTCGGTGGTGACGTAGCGCATGAGGACACCGGATGCACTTCTTCGGTATAGGTCTTCTCCAACTACTAGGAAACTTTTGCTCCAACGTTTGATTTGTTCGGCTTGAATGCGGTCTTCTAGGAGTTCATCATCCAGGAGAAATTTGAGAACAGGAGTTCGCCAATCTTGAGATATGATAAGTACTTCGTCTGTCGCCGGGGTAGGTTCGCTTCTCGACTGCTCTTGCACTGGTTTCTTCTTGACTGACGGCTCCATGAGTTGCTCGACAAATATCCTAGTCGGGACCACTTCTCTCTTGGATCCCACGTTAGCTAGTTCATCTGCAGCGTCATTATACTGTCATAGGACATGAGTTATCTCCAGCCCGTCGAACTTATTTTCCAGCTTTCGGACCTCCTGACAGTATGCTGCCATAGTATCGTCGAGACATGTCCAGTCTTTCATTACTTGGTTGACTATGAGTTGGGAATCTCCACGCACAACCAGTCAGCAGATACCGAGTGATATAGCAATGCGGAGCCCGTGGATGAGTGCCTCGTACTCGGCGACATTGTGGGAAGCCGGGAAGTGGATTTGGAGAACATACTTGAGTTTTTCACCGGTAGGGGACGTCAGTACGACGCTGGCCCGGGCGCCGCCGATCCTCAGAGAACCGTCGAAGTACATTGTCCAGTACTCTAACGTCGCTGTTGATGTATGCATCTAGACTTCTGTCCACTCGGCCACGAAGTTAGCTAGAGCTTGTGATTTGATTGCTGTCCTTGGCTGGAAGGTGATGTCGAACGCCATCAACTCGAGCGCCCATTTAGTGATTCGGCCGGCGGCCTCGCGGTTATGCAGGACATCCCCGAGTGGATACGATGTGACCACCGTGACTTGATGCGACTGGAAGTAGTGCACCAGCTTCTGGACAGTGATAAGTATGCCATATAGCAGCTTCTGGACCTCCAGATATCTCGTCTTGGAGGCGGCAAGAAGCTCACCGACAAAGTAGACTGGCCGTTGGGACTTTTTATATGTGACCCCTGTTCGGATCGCTCGACCACCAGCACCGTGCTGACTACCTGAGTGGTTGCCACCAGATATAGCATTAATGGCTCTTGGGACATGAGAGATGCCAACATGGATGGTGATGTGAGAAATTTCTTGAAGTCTTCGAAGGCTTGCTGGGCTTCGGGAGTCCATTGGAAATTGTCCGCTTTCTTCAATAGCTTGAAAAAGGGCATACCCCGTTCGCCTAGTCAGGAAATAAACCGGCTGAGTGCCGCCATGCAGCCCGTCAGCTTCTAGACATCCTTCTGGCTAGTCGGGGGTTCCATGTTCATGATTGCATTGACTTTCTCCGAGTTGGCTTCGATGCCGTGATGCGATATGATGAAGCCGAGTAGCTTGCTAGATGGCACACCGAAGGCACACTTTTTCGGGTTCAACTTCATCTTGAATCTTGAGCCGAATGCTGTTCCGTCCGACTGCCGCCTCTTGGGACTGAGCCAACTCGTAGCTCTCCTTGTTGCAGGTGAAGGCTTGCTTGACGTCGCTGTGAAAGGAGAGAACTCTGGCTGGCCCGGGCATCTTGAGCACCATGTAGATATAGTGCGGCACTGCCATGAATTTGGCTAGCGCTGGCCGTCCAAGTATCGCATGGTACACGGTCTCGAAGTCGACAACCTCAAAGCAGATGTTTTCTATGTGGAAATTATCCTGCATGCCGAAAGTTACCGGCAAAGTTATCTATCCGAGTGGGGTTGAAGATAGGCCAGGAATTATCCTGTATAAGGGCACTGTACTCGGCCATAGTTATGAACGAGGAATCTTCATCTCATTCAGGGTCTTGGTGAACAGAATGTTGAGCACGCTACCTCCATCTATGAGAACTTTCTTCAACTTGATATTTTTGATGACTAGGTCCAGGACGAGTGGATAGTGTCCTAGGTGTGAGACCCGATCGGGGTGATCCACGCAGTCGAATGTGATAGGTGTCTCTGACTAGCGCAAATATTGGGGGGCGTCTGCTGTAGAGACCGTGTTGACGTCGCGTGCCATAAGCTTCTGCTTCCTCTTGGACTCATACGCAGTTGGCCTCCGAAGATGTGGTTGAGCTCAGCCTGGGGATCTTGAAAATCATCGGCTGGGCCTGGATCTGGCTTGTCTTTGTCCTTGTTGGCGCCAGGTGATGAGGTCTGCTCGAAAGCAAACTTTTTGAGCATGAAGCAGTCTTTGGCCGCGTGCTTGCCCTTAGAATGGAAGGGGCAAGGCCCGTTCATAACCTTCTGGTACTCATTATTTCTTGGGGGCCGTGACCAAGTGCGCTCCACGTTGGCCACCTCATTGTCTGACTTCCACTTGCGGCTGCCGGGCTTGTTCTGTGATGGCTCGTTGTCGGCTTTCACCTTTTGGTCCTTCTGCCGGGACTCCTTTTCATCGAGAGCTTCTGTGACCGCTTCGGCTGAGTCAACGTATTTGTTCGCCATATCAAAGAGAGCCCGGATAGAGGCCAGTGGCTTCCGAGTGAACTTCGCGATGAACGGGGCGTCCTTGACTCCCTTGTGGAATGCGGCGATGGCGACCTCGTCCTTGATCATGGGGATCTGGTTGCGCTTCTCGGAGAACCTTTTGATGAACTCACGGAGTGACTCGTTCTTCTTCTGGTGCAGCTAGTAGAGGTCGTGCTCAGAAGATGGCCGCTCGTAAGTCCCCTAGAAGTTGGCTATAAAGCGCTCCCGGATTTCCCCCCAGGAGCGGATTGATTGCCTTGGGAGCCCTGTTAACCATGTCCTTGCTGAGTCGGCCAGGGCGACCGGGAGATAGTTACCCATGGCTTTGTGGTCACCTCTGGCAACTCGGATTGCCAGAGTATATACGGTGAGCCAGGACTCGGGGTTAGTTTTGCCGTCGTATTTCTCGATTCCCGTAGGCTTGAAGCCCGACGGCCTATCTACGTCTTGTAGCTCCTGGGTGAAGGCTGGTATGCCTTCATCTTCGTGAGGGCTTTGGCTCCGACCATGACTGTTGAACCACTCGTGATGGAGACCAAAGCGCTCATGCTCATCCTCCAGTCGGTGGTGCTCGTTCTCTTGCACGGTCGCGGCACAGGGCGTTGATGTTCTAGCGGAGATCGCGTTGTAGACGTCCTCGGAGGTCTTGGTTGAACCGGCGATCATTCTAGTGACGCCGCCAATTGTTGTTGTTGGTGTTGCCGAGTGATGTTTGCCATGTCTCCTCGTGCGGCTGACTTGAGCCGGCCGCCCGGCGTCGTGCAGATGCGGATGAGATTGCCACTGGAGAACCTGACCGGTAGTTCGGTATGAGTGTTTCGCCTGACTACTGGGGCTGCTAATAGGCAGTAGCTGTAATTATGGCTTTGATATTGGCGATAGTCGGGGTGGCCTGGTGATCAGGCCCGAGCTGGAGTGTGTCTAGCAAGGTTGCAGCGGCCACGACGTTCTTCTGAGGCGTGACGAAGATGTCGTGGTCGCTGACTCAAGTCTGGAGGATCTATTGCTGAGCGGTTCGCCCAGCCCTGCGTAGCTCGTCGTTACGAGCCTTGTGATCGGCCTCCTCTTATTGCCGTAGTTGACGTGCCTCCTCTTGTTGCTCCTCTTGTAGTCGGCACACCTTCGGTGGAGGGGTTAAAGCCATGAAGATCTCTCGGAGTAGAAGGAAACTCGCCAGACTGGTGTCCGAACTGGTGTTTGAACCGTTGTCCGACTTGGAGTCGGAATCCAAGTAATTGATCAGAGTAAGGATGACTCCGACCTCCCTAGATCCAATCTAAAGTGGCTCTGAGCCACGTCCAAACTGAAGCATAGAGGATCAGGTCTGCCGCGTGGAATGTAGATCCGCGGCATTCTCGGGTCTTTGCGGGAGATTGACGATCTCTCCCCTTCCTAGCCTAACCCGGGCTGGCTCGATGCCTAGGGCGAGTCGGACGCCGAAGGAGAGAGTTGTCCCGAGGCCCAGACAGGTGGTAGATCACCGCAGCAAATCGATGATGGTGGCCGCAGCGCCTTGTGTGCCAACTAGCACAGAGTCGGCTGGTTCCTCGGCCAGTTGAATTGGGTTTGTGTCAGCCAAGGTGAGATTGCCGATCTGATCAGTGACAAAGTCGAGGCTTCCGAAGGTTATTGTGTCTCCAGGAGAGAATTTGGCACTATCGACTCCGGTTGCTGAATCCATCAAGCTTGTAGATGTAGATTTCGCCAAAGCCCCTACCTGGCACGCCAACTGTCGATGTTTTACACTGGCAATATGAATATGGGGCTAGTCGGCGGATCAAAACTCAATGGACTGCAAAGGAACACAAGGAGATTTTATACTAGTTCAGGCCCTCAATATGAGGTAATACCCTACGTCCAGTTGTGATGTATTCCTTTGAGGATTACGATGGTCGTTCTGATGAACCATGTGGTTGTCTATGATTGTCTGATTGTCTGCCCTCATGGGGCGCCCTGCCTCCCCTTATATACTGGGGGACAGGGTTACAAAGTAGGAGTCCCAGCCGGATTACAGTCAAGGGTTTTCCTTCTAGAGATATAACTTGCCCAACTAGGACTGTATATTCCTTATTGTACAAGGCAAAGTCAGTTAGGTTATATCATATCACTAATTACAAGGCTAGGCCCATCCTCTATCCGAGTGGCCCATATGCTTATCACGAGGTACCCGGGGCCCAGGGCCTCCACACTATCCACTCGTCCTAGACCCGGTCATCGGAAGCATCAAATTTGTGGGTGCCATGGGCCCCGGGTACCTCATGACAAGCATATGGGCTACTCGGATAAAGGATGGGCCTAGCCTTGTAATTAGAGATATAGTAATCCCTAGCAGACTTTGCCTTGTACGATAAGGAAAACACAGTCCTAGTTGGGTGCGTTATATTTCTAAGAGGAGATCTCTTGGCCATAATCCGGTTGGGACTCCTACCTTGTAACCCAGTCCCCCAGTATATAAGGGGAGGTAGGGCACCTCCGAGTGCAGGTTGAGTTGGTTCACCAGAATCACCACCATACATCCTCAAAGGAATACCACCACAACTGGACGTAAGGTATTACCTCACATCGAGGGCCTGAACCAGTATAAAATCTCCCTGTGTTCCTTTGCAATCCACCGAGTTTCCATCCGCCAAGCAGCCCCATATTCATATTGCTGGTGTAAAACATCGACAATTGGCGCGCCAGGTAGGGGCTTCGGCGAGATCAACATCTACAAGCTCGATGGATCCAACAACCGGAGTTGACGGTGGCAAATTCTCCCCTGGAGATACAATCTCATTCGGAAGCCTCGACTTCGTCGCCGACATGTTCGGCAATCTCACCTTGGCCGACGCAAACCTAATCCAACCGGCCGAGGAATCAGTCAACTCCGCGCCAGTCAATCCACACGATGCTGCAGTGACCATCGTCGACTTGCTGCGGCAATCTTCCACTTGTCTGGGTCTTGGGACAACTCTTCCTTTCCGTGTTCGACTCAGACTCAGTCTTGAGCCAGCCGAGATCGGGCTAAGGAAGGAGGAGATCGTCAATCTCCCGTTTGGACTCGGCAACACCACGGATATCTTCGAACAACATCCGACGCGGCAAACACGATCCCCTGGTGTTCAACTCAGATATGGCCCAGAGCCGCTCGAGATCGGATCTAGGGAGGTCGGAGTTATAATCATCCCCATCAACTTTTCCGAGTTTGACTCTTAGTTAGACTTCGACTCTAAGTCAGACAGCAATTCAGCAAGCTTCTCCCCGCCGTGAGAAATCTTCATAGCATCCAAAGGCTCTACTCCTACTCAGGAATCACGCCAACTACGTGAGCAGCAAGAGGAGGACGCCTGCCGACTGCGAGAACAACAAGAGGAAGAAGCAAGACGCCTGCACGCCCGCAACGATGACCTACGTAGGGCTAGGCGGATTGCTCAGCAACAAATCCTCCAAACCCGAGTCAGTGACCACGACATCTTCATTACTCCTCAACAGAACATCATGGCCGCTGCAACTCTATTGGATACACTCCAGTTCGGGCCTGATCACCATGCCACCTCGATGATCACAAGGATAAAAGCCATGCTCACCGCTGCTGCATATCAACAGCATCAACAGTCGGGCGAAACACTCATGTCGACTAACAAGTTGGCTTCCCCAACGGCAATCTCATCAGCCTCAACGCGACACCGAGCGGCTGGCTCTAGTCTGCTGCACACAGAGTCACGCCAGACATCACTCGGCAACCCCAACAACAAACGGCGACATCGACATCCAGATGACCGTTGGGACAACCGAGATCTCCAAGGCCGACTATGACATGACCTTCAGCGAAACATCAACACTCGACGCTGCGAACGAGAGGAAGATGAGCAACGCCAATTGGAAGACAAGAACAAGCGCTTTGGCCTTCATCACGAGCGGTTCCACCGCCGTAGTCGGGGTCAGAGTCCTCATGAAGATGAAGGCGTACCGGCCTTCACCCAGGAGCTACAACAGGTCGACTGGCCATCGGATTTCAAGCCTACAAGCATCAAAAAATACGACGGCAGGACCAATCCTGAGTCCTGGCTCACGGTCTACACCCTGGCAATCCGAGCAGCAGGAGGAGATCACAAAGCCCTGGCTAACTACCTCCCAGTCACTCTAGCCGACTCGGCGAGGACATGGCTAACGGGACTTCCCAAGCGATCAATCAGTTCCTGGGGAGAACTCCGGGAACGCTTCATCACCAACTTTCAGGGAACATACGAGAGGCCATCTTCTGAGTACGACCTATATCAGTTGCATCAAAGGAAGAATGAGTCTCTTCGTAACTTCATCAAGAGGTTTTCTAAGAAGAAGAACTCAATGCCAAAGATCAAGGATGAGGTCGTCATCGCTGCCTTTCGAAAAGGAGTCAAAGACACCTCGTTCATTGCTAAATTCACTTGGAAGCCTCCCAACTCTGTCAAGGCTCTATTCGACATGGCGAACAAGTACGACGACTCGGCCGACGCTGTTGTTCAGGCCCTAGATGACAAGAAGGCACCCTGACAGAAGAAGTGGGAGGGCACCGACGACGCGGTCCTGACTAAAGCCGGGAATCACAAACGCAAGTCAGACGGCTTCATTGTGGCAGTCGGTCACAACAGTCTTCGACCTACAACAACTGAAGACTAGCAGAACAACAAGTGACATGCTCGGGGGCTCACAAGCTCAAACGCAAGGATGGCATCCCCACTCCCAAATACCGAACAGCTAAGTCGCTCTCTGATAAATAGTTTTTCATTTGGCCTTGCCATTGCTGCAGCCGCTTACACCTAATAGGTGCACAAGCTGCACTTTTTTTGTTATTTCTCTTAAATGATTGCAAAAGTACTCGAGTAGCATAAATTCCGATCCGTGAAACTTTGCTCCATGAAAGATGAACTCAAGTCACCCAAAGTGTGTGTCTGGGAAAGAGCCATGAACCAACTCCCGACGCCAGGGGGCTATGACTAGTCGGGCAAAGTGTTTAAACGTAAGGGGTCAACTACTCAGGGAAATTAATATCAATAAGAGGAAGAACACGTATTTACATATATTGTAAAATACATTTTATTCGGGTGATTGTTTTCATCATCAGATGCTACTCATCCGATATCTTTATAGTGCAGGGCCAGCTCCGGATACGCGTGACAGGAACTCAGGGCTGCAAGCCTATCTCCTACGCTCGAGGGCTGGACTAGTCTACCAAGATACGCTCGGAATGCTCCATGAGGGCTACTGACCAAGTACTTGCACCAGTCGGGACGTCATCTTCCCCGGCTACGCTCCATGTGAGCTAACAACCAACTTTCGACACTAGTCGGGGGTCATATACCACTCGGCTGGGTAAGGTACGCCCCATGAGGGTCGCCAGCCGAATCCTACGCTAATGCTTGGTTCGGGTACTGTTGACGCCGAAAATCACCGGGAACGAGCCGATGACCTGGTTCGGCGTCGGAGGACACGCGAAGGCCTGGGAGATTTGCTTCCCTCCAATGCAGGTCCTAAATCTTGAGGTTCGTAGGCGTGCCAGTCAATTTGACCCCGCAATTGACAAGGAGATAGAAACTATTAGATCAGTGATCAGTAATTGTTAGCACCGCACTGAATGTATTACCCACGCCCGGGTCCTCATCCGTGTCCGCGCCCGGGTCCTCGCCCGTGCCCGCGCCCGGGTCCTCGTCCGTGCCCGCGCCCGGGTACTTGTCCGTGTCCGCGCCCGGATCCTCACGAGAACCAATCGGACGATAAGGATGCTGCCAGCCGACTGCCGATAGTACTTGTGTATCGGCTAGAAGCCGATAATAATATAAAGATAAAGAGCCCGCTAACTTCCCTCGAGCCGACTGCCTGACTACCAATGTGTTACCCGCGCCTGGGTCCTCGCTCGTGCCCATGCCCGGGTACTCGTGAGAAACAATCGGCCGATAAGAATCCTGCCAACCGATTTCCCTTGAGCCGATTGTCCGACTGCCAACAGCACTTGTGTATCGGCTAAGAAACCGATAACGATATAAATAAATCAGCCTGTGCTTGATAATATAAATAATAAACCAGCCGATAGAACATGTACATCGGCCGGAAAGCCGATGATGATATAGGTACACAAACTAGCCGACTACCAGAAAAAACATGTAGACATAGGCTGGAAATCGATGGTAGAGCAGATAGGCAAAATGATCAAGACAATGAAGTCGGCTTTATATAGTAAAGATAACCTATCGGCTAAGCACTCCGATAGAATATCGCATAAAACCTATCGACTCAGCAAGGATAAATCTATCACTATCAATCTAGTAGTTCAAACTTAACTAATGCAGCACAGATTAACAATGATAAAAGAACCTCAATGAGCCGATAGATCTAATGCAATCGTGATGTATATGATAACTTACCGGCTATACATTCTGATAAGACGCTTGCATAGAAACCATCGGCCTAGCAGGAACAACTTATCGCTCAGTTTAGTAGATCGGACCCAACCGATGCAGCACAAACTGACGATAAACTATCCCCGGTAAACCGATGAAAACTATGCACGTGTGATGTGGTATACCGACTCAGCCTAAGAGATCAAACTCAATTGATGCAGCCGTAGACAGAATAGATACACCGTGGTAAGCCGACTACCGTAGATCGACTAGAATATCGGACCCAACTGAGGAAGTCCTAGCCGATAGGTAGTCGGGGTAACGAGACTTACCCTCTCGCAGGAGTTCGGACTTAACCGATGCAACCCAGCTCGAGAAGCAAGAACCCGTTGAAGAGGGTGGCGATGCACTGAATTTGTATTGATCGTTGAGATGAGATACAAGGTCCCCAGGCATACATATTTATACCCCGAGTTTGCTACAGTCCTGATCGGACACGAAACAGGACTTTCCTATCTAGAAAAGGAAAATTACAAGTCCTGATCAGACACGAGATCAGGTTTATCTAAAAAGTATTAAAACTACCTAATTAATAAATAAGGTAATTGACTACCATGTCATGGTCTTCACGATTCCTTCTTGAATCTGGCTTCTTTTGGATTAGCTCCCATCGGCTAATATGGCCTCTTTCTTCAACCGAACATGATAACGAACTGTACCAAATTTTGGTGTTAACAGGTACCTTATTTGGTCACAACTCGGTTGGGTAAGGTATGCCCCATGAGGGTCGCCAGCCGAATCCTATGCTAATGCAAGGTTCGGATACCTTATTCAGCTGACAACCGACCTCAGGCACCAGTCGGGGCTCGGGTACAACTTCGCTGAGTTGGGTATGCCCCACGAGGGTTGCCAGCCGAATCCTACGAGATTCGGGTACCTTATTTGGTCATAACTCTGTTGGGTAGGGTACGCCCCATGAGGGTCGCTAGCCAAATCCTATGCTAATGCAAGGTTCGGATACCTTATCCGGCTTTACCAAAGTCAGAGAAGACCTATGTCGTCAAAGCACATCCGGAATTCTCATGCACTGCGTCACATCTGGGGAGGGCAAGCAAATTCTGCAATATACCTACTCAGGCATCTGTGGCAACCAGGCTACATCCAGAGCATAAATCGGAAAGGCTTATAGACAAGGATTCCTCTAGTTGATTGCGGTTACCGATGCTTGAGTACTCATCCTGACATGCGATGGATGCTACTTCTATAGAGCTATGCTGGGTAGGTCGGTTCAGACCGGCTTATTTGATAGCAGCCACCAAGATATGAGTTTCTACAGTAGCACGCTCATAATGGGCCGCTTGCAGGCTGTGTTAAAATCGCAGCGTTGGTGTTACCAACAGGAATCGATGAGGTAAACAGATATGCTTCATGAGAGCCTCATTGCTAAACATATATGTTTGGGTATCTGTTTTATCCGTCAGGTCTCGACGATATATCCTTACAAGGATCACAAGCTGGTCTTCATTAAAATTAGGGATGTAGATATCTTTCTCGGGTACACCTGACCAGGCAGTGGATTTATTTTCATACAGTGGTACTCGGCCTACATGCTTGGCCACCAGTTGCCATGAGCAACATTAGTTCGGCTGATATGATGCTGAAGAGTCTAACTTCCGAGTAGTGCACTACTCGGGAGAGACTATAAAATATCTTTTCCAGCTGACATGATGCTAAGGAGTCTAACTTCCGGGTGGGACGCCACTCGGGAAAGACTATAAATACCCTTTTCCAGCTAACATGAAGCTGAAGAGTCCCATATACGACTAGCATGCTACTCGGCAAGACAATAAATCATATTCCGGTTGACATGATACCGAAGAGTCTCATATACCAGTAGTATACTACTCAGGAAAAGCTACAAGGTTAAAGATCTTTGACTTTATGTTTAATTGTTTTCACAATTAAGCACAAAGTCGGGGGCTACACCTAATAGGTGCGCCTATTCGGCGCATGTTATTCATACATCTACATGAAGCCCTTCATAGCCTCGCTGCCAGCTGACATGAAGCAGGACTCGGGAAGAAGATGCACTCAAACAAAGAGTACTCGGGAGCAATGCACTCGGGAAGACTTCACCGTGGAGGATGAGCACTCGGCATCAGCTATGACTCAACTATGAAGGCCTCAGGGGCTACTGTGGGTTCCATGGGCCCCGGGTACCTCATGACAAGCATATGGGCCACTCAGATAGAGGATGGGCCTAGCCTTGCAATTAGGAATATAGTAACTCTTGGCAGACTTTGCCTTATACGATAAGGGAGATACAATCCTAGCCGGGTAAGTTATATCTCTAAGAGGAGATCTCTTGGCTATAATCCGGCTGGGACTCCTACTTTGTAACCCTGTCCCCCAGTATATAAGGGGAGGTAGGGCGCCCCATTAGGGCAAGTCATCACAAGACCACAAGAGTTCATCAGAACCACCACCGTAATCCTCGAAGGAATACATCTCAACTGGATGTAGGATATTACCTCGCATCGAGGGCGTGAACTAGTATAAAATCTCCTTGTGTTCCTTTGCAATCCGCCGAGTTTCAATCCGCCGACTAGCCCCATATTATTATTGCCGGTGTAAAGCATTGACAGTTGGCGCGCCAAGTAGGGGCTTCGCCGTGATCTACATCAACAAGCTCGATGGATCCGGCAACTGGAGTCGATGGCGGCAAATTCTCTCTCGGAGATACAATCTCATTCGGAAGCCTCGACTTCGTCGTCGACCAGATCAGCAATCTCACCTTGGCCGACACAGACCTGATCCAACCGGCCAAGGAACCAGCCAACTCCGCACCAGTCGGCCCACAAGACGCTGCAGCCACCTTCGTTGATTTGTTGCGGCGATCTGCCACCTGCCCAGGTCTCGGGACAACTCTCTCCTTCAGCGTCCAACTTGCGCTAGGCCTCGAGCCAGCTCGGGTCGGGCTAGGAAGGGGAGAGATCGTCAATCTCCCGCACAAACTCGACAGCACCGTGGATCAGCACCCCACGCGGCAGACCCGATTTCCTACAGTTCAGTTTGGACATAGCTCAGAGCCGCTTTAGATTGGATCTAGGGATGTCGAAGTCGTTCTTACACCGATCAACTACTTGGATTCCAACTCCATGTCGGACAACGGTTCGTACACCAGTTCGGACGCATGTCTGGCGAGTTTCCTTTTGCCCTGTGTCGATGTTTTACACCGGCAATAAATATATAAGGCTACTCGTCGGACCAAAACTTGATGGATTGCAAAGAAACTTGAGAGGTTTATACTGGTTTAGGCCCTCGATGTGAGGTAATACCCTACGTCCAGTTGTGGTCTATATCCTTTGAGGATGTATGGTGGTGATTCTGGTGAACCAATCCAACCTGCCCTCATGGGGTGCCCTGCCTCCCCTTATATACAAGGAGACAGGGTTACAAAGTAGGAGTCCCAGTCGAACTATGACCAAGGGATCTCCTTCTAGAGATATAACGCACCCAGCTAGGACTGTACTTTCCTTATCGTACAAGGTTAAGTCTGCCGAATCCAGCCATATCTCTAATTACAAGCCTAGGCCCATCCTCTGTCCGAGTGGCCCATATGCTTGTCATGAGGTACCCGGGGCCCATGGCCTCCACAGTAGCTCCTGAGACCTTCATAGTTGAGTCACAGCTGATGCCGAGTGCTCATCCTCCACAGTGAAGTATTCCTGAGTGCATTGCTCCCGAGTACTCTTTGTCCGAGTGCTTCTTCTCCTGAGTCCTGCTTCATGTCAGCTGGCAGCGAGGCTATGAAGGGCTCCATGTATAAGTATGAATAATGTGCGCCAAATAGGCGCACCTATTAGGTGTAGCCTCTGACTTTGTGCTTAATTGTGAAATAATTAAACATAAAGCCATAGATCTTTAACCTTGTTGTCTATACCGAGTAGTGCACTACTGGTATGTGAGATTCTTCGGTATCATGTCAACCGGAATAATTTTATAGTCTTTCCTGAGTAGTATACTACCGGCATATGAGACTCATCGACATCATGATTATTTATAGTCTTTCCCGAGTAGTATACTACTCGAAAATTAGACTCTTTAGCTTCATGTCAGCTAGAAAAATCGTTTATAGTCTTTCCCGAGTAGCGTCCCACTCGGAAGTTAGACTCTTCAGCATCATGTTGGCTGGAAAAAAGTTTTGCTCATGGCAATTATTGACCAAGCATGTAGGCCGAGTACCACTTTATGGATTTTAATCCAATATGTGGTCAGGTGTACTTGAGAGATCATCCCCAATTTTAATGGAGACCAGCTTGTGATCCTTATAAGGATATATCCTCAATACCTGGTAAATAATGCAGATACTTGGATGTATACATTCGACTGGAGGCATAGCATGAAGCATATCTGATTATTTAATCAGTCTCTATAAGCAACATCAGCATCGTGATTTTAACACAGCCCGCTAACGGCCCAAATTGAGCATGTTACTATAGAGACTCATATCTTGGTGGCCTACTACTGAATAAGCCAGCCCAAAACCAACCTCCCTAGCACAGCCTTATAAAAGTAGCATCTGTCGCATGTCAGGATGAGTACTCCAGCGTTGGTAACTACAATTAGCCAAAAGAATCCTTGTCTGCAAGCCTTTCTGACTTATGTTCTAGATGCAGCATGGTTGCCACAGATGCCTAAGCAAGTATATTGCAGGATCTGCTTGCCCTCCTTAGGTGTGACGCAGTGCATGAGAACTCTAGATGCGCTTTGACGACATAGGTCCTCTCTAACTTCGGTAAAGCTGAATAAGGTACCCGAACCTTGCATTACCATAGGATTCGGCTGGCGACTCTCATGAGGCGTACCCAACTTGGTAGAGTTGTGACCAAATAAGGTGCCCGATCTTAGCATTAGCATAGGATTCGGCTGGCGACCCTCATGGGGTGTTCCTCACCTAGCTGAGTTGCGACCGAATAAGGTACCCGAACCTAGCATTAGCGTAGGATTCGGTTGGCGTCCCTCATGGGGCGTACCTCACCCAGCCGAGTGATAGCCGAGCTCTGACTAGTGCTAGAGGTCGGTTATTAGCCCACATGGAGCGTAACCAGGGAAGATGACATCCTGACTGGCGCAAGTACTCGGTCAGTAGCCCTCATGGAGCATTCTAAGTGATTCTTGCCAGACTAGTCCAGCCCTTGAGCGTAGGAGATAGGCTCGTAGCCCTGAGTTCCTGTCACGCGTATCTGAAACTGGCCCTGCATTATAAACATATCGGATGAGTAGCATATGATGATGAAAACAATCACCCGAATAAAATTTATGTATTTTACAATATATGTAAATACATGTTTTTCCTTTTTTTGATATTAATTTTCTCGAGTAGTTGACCCCTTACGTTTAA
Organism: Oryza meyeriana var. granulata; assembly: GCA_003991445.1. Taxonomy (NCBI): domain Eukaryota; kingdom Viridiplantae; phylum Streptophyta; class Magnoliopsida; order Poales; family Poaceae; genus Oryza; species Oryza meyeriana. The sequence goes on from RYFJ01003818.1 coordinate 75,863, forward strand.
GCACTCTGCCCGACTAATCATAGCCCCCTAGCGTCGGGAGTTGGCTCATGGCTCTTTCCCAGACACGCATTTTGGGTGACTTGAGTTCGTCTTTCATGGAGCAAAGTTTCACGGATCGGAATTTATGCTACTCGAGTACTTTTGCCACCATTAAGAGGAAAAACAAAAAAAAAGCGCAGCTTGTATAGGTATTAGGTGTAAGCGGTTGCGGCATTGGCAAAGTCAAGTGAGGAAATATTTATCAGAAAGCGACTTAGCTGTTCGGTATCTGGGAGTGGGTATGCCATCCTTGCATTTGGGCTTTTGAGCCCCCGAGCACGTCACTTGTTGTTATGATAATCTCCCGTTGTTGAAAGTCGAAGACTGTTGTGACCGACTGCCACAATGAAGCTGTCTGACTTGCGTTTGTAGTTCCCAACCTTAGTCAGGGCCGCATCATCGGTGTCCTTCCGCTTCTTCTGTCAGGGTGCCTTATTGTCATCGAGAGCCTCAGCAACAGCGTCAGCCGAGTCGGTGTACTTGTTCACCATATCGAATAGGGCTTTGACAGAGTTGGGGGGCTTCCGAGTGAATTTAGCGATGAACGGGGTATCTTTGACTCCTTTTCAAAAGGTGGCGATGACGACCTCGTCCTTGATCATTGGGATTGAATTCTTCTTCTCAGGGAACCTCCTGATGAAGTTACGAAGAGACTCGTTCTTCCTTTGATGCAACTGATATAAGTCATACTCGGAAGATGGCCTCTCGTATGTTCCCTAGAAGTTGGTGATAAACCGTTCCCGGAGTTCTCCCCAGGAGCCGATTGACCTCTTTGGGAGTCCTATTAACCATGTCCTCACTGAGTTAGCTAGAGTGACTAGGAGGTAGTTAGCCATGGCCTTGTGATCTCCTCTAGCTGCTCGGATTGCTAGAGTGTAGACTATGAGCTAGGACTCGGGGTTGGTTTTCCGTCGTATTTTTCAATTCCAGTCGGCTTGAAGCCTGTTGGCCAACCAACTTGTTGAAGCTCATGGGTGAAGGCCGGTACACCATCATCTTCACAAGGACTCCGACTCCGCCTACGACGGCGAAACCACTCGTGGTGGATGCCAAAGCGCTCATTCTCGTCTTTCAGTCAGCGTCTTCTTCTCATTCGCGGCGCCGAGCGTTGATGTCCTGTTGAAGATCATGTCGTAGTCGGCCTCAGAGATCCCAGTTGTCCCGACGGTCATCTTGATGTCGACGCTGCCAGTGGCCGTTGGGGTTGCCAAGTGACGTCTAGCGTGATTCAGTCGCGTTGAGGCGGATGAGACTACCGTTGGAGATGCCAACCAGTTGGTCGGTATGAGGGTATCGCCCGACTATTGGTGCTGCTGACATGTAGCAGTGGTAATTAGGACTTTTATCCTTGCTATAGTCGGGGTGGCCTGATGATCAGGCCCAAGCTGAACCGTGTCCAGTAAGGTTGTGGCAGCAATGACATTCTATTGTGGCGTGACGAAGACGTCATGGTCGCCGACTCTTGTTTGGAGGATCTATTGCTAGGCGGTTCGCCCAGCTTTGCGTAGCTCATCATTGCGAGCGTCGCGCTCGACCTCCTATTGGTGTCGCAGTCGGCGGGCCTCCTCTTCCTGCTGCTCACGTAGTCGGCATGCCTCTTGGGAGGCAGTGTCGCCCTTGGATGCCATGAAGATCTCGCGGGGCAGTAGGAAGCTCGTCAAACTACTGTCCGAACTGCTGTTCGAACTCCTGTCCGGCCTAGAATCTGAGTTGGAGTAGTTGATTGGTGTGATCACGATTCTGATCTCTCCAGATCCAATCTGGAACGGCTCTGGGCCATGTGCAAACTGAACCGTAGGAGATCGGGTCCGCCGCGTCGGGTGTAGATTGTGGATGTTCGCGGCATCGCCGAGTCTACGTGGGAGATTGATGACTTCTCCCCTTTCTAGCCCGACCTGGGCTGGCTCAAGGCCAGGTCCAAGCCGAACGCCGAAGGGGAGAGTTGTCCCGAGACCCGGGCAGGTGTAAGATCACCATAGCAAATCGACGAGAGTCGCTACAACGCCGAGTGGGCCGACTGGCGCGGAGTCGGCCGGTTTCCTGGCAAATCGGATCGAGTCCGAGTCGGCCAAGCTGAGGTCACCGAATTGGTCAGCGATGAAGTCGACGCTTTCGAAAGTGATTGTGTCTCCGGGGGAGAATTTGTCACCGTCGACTCCGGTTGTTGGATCCATCAAGCTTGTTGATATTGATCTCGCCGAAGCCCCTACCTGGTGTGCCAATTGTCGATGTTTTACACCGGCAATAAATATATAGGGCTACTCATCGGACCGAAACTTGATGGATTGCAAAGGAACACAAGAGGTTTATACTGGTTCAGGCCCTCGATGTGAGGTAATACCCTACGTCCAGTTGTGGTGTATTTCCTTTGAGGATGTATGGTTGTGATTCTGGTGAACCAATCCAACCTGCCCTCATGGGGCACCCTGCCTCCTCTTATATACTGGGAGACAGGGTTACAAAGTAGGAGTCCCAGTCGGACTACGACCAAGGGATTTCCTTCTAGAGATATAACACACCCAACTAGGACTATACTTTCCTTATCGTACAAGGTTAAGTCTGCCGAATCTAGCCATATCTCTAATTACAAGGCTAGGCCCATCCTCTGTCCGAGTGGCCCATATGCTTGTCATGAGGTACCCGGGGCCCATGGCCTCCACACCCTGAGAAATCTTCATGGCATCAACCCCTCCACCAGAGGTGCGCCGAGTACAAGAGGAGGAGGCCCGCTGACTACGGCAACAAGAGGAGGCCGAACGCGAGGCTCGCAATGATGAGTTGCGTAGAGCTAGGCGAACCACTCAGTAGCAGATCCTCCAAACTTGATGGCAACGGGGTGCCCGATCTTCCGTTAGGTAAAGATAACTCTCGATTTGGTAGAGAATCGACACTCACGATCCAGCTTCTGATCACCAAGACCCGAACCCTGCAATCGCAGTACCACGTCTCCTCTCGTTATCAACTGTGCGCTGCCCAGTTGACCTCGCCACGAAGGCTAATCCCTTCATGCGAATCGAAGAACACAAGCAAGCACAAGAAAGATTGCAACTCACTTGCAGATGAATGATTATACTCTCGAAGTTGGGGTCTCACAAACCGATAAACGGCAAAACTGTTCAAAGATAGATTAATCTAAGTAAAACCCACCTCTAAACAATGACGGCTACTGAATATATATGAGTTGGGACGTCCTAGGGTTAACCCTAGGGCGCACACCCCTTGGGCTTAGCCCACGATAAAATTACAAGGCCCAAGGCCCAAAACAGACTTAGACTGGAAGAGGTATGTGTCTTATTTTGACGATTCCGGATAGCTCAGGAGGAATTTTGATGTGGGACCAACACCATCTGAAATTAGACTCCATAAGCTTTCCAACAAGTACTCATGGGCCCCAAAATTCCTTCTATATCAGCGGCTAGGTCCGTTTGAAGTTGATGCTATCAGGAGGCCCGAATCCGAATCCAAAACGTGCAGAACTTCATTTCTTGCCTTCTATGGACCAAAAGTGAGGTGGTGATATAGGAGTAGACTTGGGTAAGGTCTTGGTTTGGTCCCCAATCAACTTCTTTGATCATCCATATGTTTCTTGTGCTCAGCCTCTTTCCCTTCACCCAAGCAAGTATCTCTGCAAACAAGAATAGACAAAACTCATAATGCAGTAACGGCTATTCAAATATATAACGCATAAATCTTATGTAGAAAGCATGCACCTTTGGTTGATGAATACATAAAGTTGCTAGGGTCATATCTGAGCTAGTGATATCCTCATCAAAACTAGAGTCAGCGACCACGATGTCTTCGTCACGCAACAACAGAACGTCATGGCCGCTGTAACCCTGCTGGACACGCTCTAGCTCAGGCTCGATCATCAGGCAACCCCAACTAGAGCCAGAATCAAGGCAATGATAGCAGCTGCCGCTTGTCAGTAGCACCAGCAATCGGGCGATACACTTGTACTGACCAACCGGTCGGGTTCTCCAGCGGCAGTCTCGTCCACATTAGCACGAAGCCAGGCGGCTGGCTCTAGTCAGCCACACGCCGGGTCATAACAGTTGTCACTCAGCAACACATACAACAACAACCAGCAGCATCCCCAGTATGACCACCGTAGCAACCAAGATCTTTGCACCCACCTGCGACACGATCTTCGCCACAACATCAATGCTCGGTGCCGTGAACCCGAAGAGGATGAGCGACGCCGACTGGAGGATAAGAACGAGCGCTTCGACCTTCACCATGAGCGGTTACACCGCCGAAACCGGAGTTGAAGCCCTCCTGAATATGAAGGCGTTCCGGCCTTCACAGAAGAACTACAATGGGTTGACTGGCAGTCGGGCTTCAAGCCAACAGGGATAGAAAAATATGATGGCAAGATCAACCCCGAGTCCTAGCTCACCGTATATACCCTGGCAGTTCGAGCTGCCGGAGGTGACCACAAAGCCATGGCCAACTATCTCCCGGTCGCGACATGGCTAACAGGGCTCCCAAAGCGGTCAATCGGTTCCTGGGGGGAACTCCGGGAGCGGTTTATCGCCAATTTCCAAGGGACTTACGAGAGGCTGTCTTCCGAGCACGACCTTTACCAGCTGCACCAGAGGAAGAACGAGTCCCTACGTGAGTTCATTAAGAGATTCTCCAAGAAGCGCAACTCAATCCCAATGATCAAGGATGAGGTCGTCATCGCCGCCTTCCGGAAGGGAGTCAAGGACGCCCCGTTCGTCATAAAATTCACTCGGAAACCCCCAGCATCTGTCAGGGCCCTCTTTGACATGGCGAACAAGTATGCTGACTCAGCCGAGGCAGTCGGTGAGGCCCTCGACGAGAAGAAAGAGTCCCGGCAGAAGGACCAAAAGGCTAAAGCCGACAATGAGCCATCACAGAATAAATCCGGCAGCCACAAGCGGAAGTCGGACAACGAGGTGGCCAACATGGAGCGGACCCAGTCGTGACCCCCAAAAAACAATGGATACCAGAAGGTTATGAATAGGCCTTGCCCCTTTCATCCCAAGGGCAAGCATGCGGCCAAGGACTGCTTCATGCTCAAGAAGTTCGCTTTCAAGCAGGCTTCATCATCTGGCGCCGACAAGGACAAGGACAAGCCAGATTCGGGCCTGGCCAACGATTATCAAGATCCCCAGGCCGAGTTCAACCATATCTTTGGAGGGCCGTCTCCGTATGAGTCCAAAAGGAAGCAGAAGCAAACAGCACGCGATGTCAACATAGTCTCTACAGCAAACGCCCCCCAGTATTTGCGCTGGTCAGAGATGTCTATCACATTCAACTGCGCAGATCATCCAGATCGGGTTTCACACCCAGGACGCTATTCACTCGTCCTGGACCTAGTCATCAAAAATATCAAACTGAAGAAGGTTCTCATAGATGGAGGTAGCGCCCTCAATATCTTCTTCAGCAAGACCCTGGATGAGATGAAGATCCCTCGTTTAGATCTGCGGCCGAGTACGGTGCCCTTCCACGGGATAATTCCTGGCCTGTCTTCAACACCCCTCGAGCAGATAAGCCTGCCGGTCACCTTCGGCACATGGGATAACTTCCGTATAGAAACCATCTGCTTTGAGGTCGCTGACTTCGAGACTGCGTACCACGCAATCCTCGGACGACTGGCGCTCGCTAAATTTATGGTGATACCGCACTAGACCTACGTGGTGCTCAAGATGCCCGGGCCAGCCGGAGTTCTCTCCCTTGATAGCGATGTCAAGCAAGCCTTCACCTGTGACAAGGAGAGCTACGAGTTGGCTCAATCGCAAGAGGCGGCAGTCGGACGCAACATTATTTGGCAAGCCGTCACAACTGAAGTCGAGGATGACCAAGTCCCGACGAAAAAAGCAGCAAAGTTGAGAATCTCAACGGATTCTGACACGAGGAAGATCCCCCTGGACCCTTTCGACCCCTCCAAAACTGCTCTAGTTGGGACCAGACTCGACCCCAAATAGGAAGACGCACTCATAACCTTCCTTCAAGCCAACAAAGATATCTTCGCATGGAAACCGTCTGACATGCCAGGCGTACCGAGGGAGGTGATCGAGTACGCCCTCAATGTCAAGACAGATGCCAAGCCAGTCAAGCAACGGCTACGGCGCTTCGCACATGACCAGAAAGATGCTATTCGGGAGGAGATAACCAAGCTCCTCACAGCCGGGTTCATTAAAGAGGTCTACCACCCCGACTGGCTGGCAAACCCAGTTCTGGTCCGGAAGAAAAATGGTAAATGGCGCATGTGCGTCGACTACACCGATCTAAACAAGGAGCGCCCCATGGATCCATTTGGTCTACCAAGAATAGATCAGGTGATGAATTGAACTGCGGGGTGTGAACTTCTCAGCTTTCTCAACTATTACTCGAGATACCACCAAATCAGCCTGAAAGAGGAGGACTGCCTAAAGACGCCCTTCATCATACCGTTTGGCGCATATTGCTACATCACTATGCCATTCGGTTTGAAAAATTCAGGAGCAACATATCAACGAGCAATCAGCGGTGACTTCACACTCAGATTAGGTGCAACGTGGAGGCCTACGTCGACGACGTGGTAATCAAGACCAAGTCCAAAGAAGACCTCGTTTCTGACCTGGAAGAAACTGTGGAGGCCATGGGCCCCGGGTACCTCATGACAAGCATATGGGCCACTCGGATAGAGGATGGGCCTAGCCTTGTAATTAGAGGTATGGCTAGACCCAGCAGACTTATCCTTGTACGATAAGGAAAACACAATCCTAGTTGGGTGCGTTATATCTCTAAGAGGAGATCCCTTGGCTGTAATCCAGCTAGGACTCCTACCTTATAACCCTGTCCCCCAGTATATAAGGGGAGGCAAGGCGCCCCCTAAGGGCAGGTTGGATTGGTTCACCAGAATCACCACCATACATCCTCAAAGGAATAACACCACAACTGGATGTTGGGTATTACCTCACATCGAGGGCTTGAACCAGTATAAACTCCCCGTGTTCCTTTGCAATCCATCAAGTTTTGGTCCGACGAGTAGCCCTATATTCATATTGCTGGTGTAAAACATCGATAGTTAGCGCACCAGGTAGGGGCTTCACAGAGATCTACATCAACAAGCTTGATGGATCCAACAACCGGAGTCGATGGCAGCAAGTTCTCCCCCAGAAACACAATCATGTTTGGCAGCCTCGACTTCATCACCGACGAATTTGGCAACCTCACCTTGGCCGACTCGGACTCGATCTGATCTGCTAGGGAACCGGCCGACTCCGCGCTAGTCAGCCGACACGACGCTGCAGCAACCGTCGCTGACCTACTGTGGCAATCTTCTACTTGTCCGGGTCTCAGGACAACTCTCCCCTGCGGCGTCCAACTTGGACTCGGCCTTGAGCCGGCTGGTGTCGGGCTAGGAAGGGGGGAGGTCGTCAATCTCCCACATAGACTTGGCAAACCCGATCCCCTCGAGTTCAACTCAGATACGGCCCAGAGCCACTCAAAATCGGATCTAGGGAGGTTGGAGTTATAATCACCCCCATCAATTATTCCGACTTCAACTCTTAGTCGGACTCCGACTCTAAGTCAGATAGTACTTCCGCAAGCTTCTCCCCGCCATGAGAAATCTTCATAGCTTCCAAAGGCTCTACTCCTACTCAGGAATCACGCCAACCATGAGAGCAACAAGAGGAGGAGGCCTACCGACTACGAGAACAACAAGAGGAAGAAGCAAGACACCTGTATGCCTGCAACGACGACCTGCGCAGGGCTAGGCAGACTGCTCAGCAACAAATCCTCCAAACCCGAGTCGGTGACCATGATGTCTTCACTACTCCTCAACAGAACATCATGGCCGATGCAACCCTACTGGACACACTCCAGTTTGGGCCCGATCATGAAGCCACCCCGACTATCGCAAGAATCAAAGCAATGATCACCGCTGCTGCATGTCAGCAGCACCAATAGTCGGGCGATACCCTCATACCGACCAACTAGTCAGCATCTCCAATGGCAGTCACATCCACCTCAAAGCGACGCCGAGTGGCCGGCTCCAGTCAACTACACACGGAGGCACGTCAGAATGTCACTCGGCAACCCCAATGACAACCGGTAGCGTCATAGCAACCGTTGGGACAACCAGGATCTCCAAGGCCGACTACGGCATGACATTCAGCTGGACAACAACGCTCGGCGCCGCGAACAAGAGGAAGACAAGCAACGCCAATTGGAAGACCATGAGCGCTTCGGCCTCCATCACGAGCGGTTTCGCCACTGTAGGTGGAGTCGAAGTCCCCATGAAGATGAAGGTGTACTGGCCTTCACCCATGAGCTTCAACAGGTTGACTGGCCAACAAGCTTCAAGCCAACTGGAATTGAAAAATACGACAGGAAGACCAACCCCGAGTCCTGGCTCACAGTCTACACTCTGGCAATCCGAGCAGCTGGAGGAGATCATAAGGCCATGGCTAACTACCTCCCAGTCGCTCTAGCCGACTCAGCGAGGACATGGCTAACAGGACTCCCAAAGAGGTCAATCGTCTCCTGGGGAGAACTCCGGGAACGCTTCATCACCAACTTCTAGGGAACATATGAGAGGCCATCTTCCAAGTACGACCTGTATCAGTTGCATCAAAGGAAGAACGAGTCTCTTCGTGACTTCATCAAGAGGTTTTCTGAGAAGAAGAACTCAATCCCGAAGATTAAGGACGAGGTCGTCATCGCCGCCTTTCGAAAAGGAGTCAAAGACTCGCTAAATTCACTCGGAAGCCTCCCAACTCTGCCAAGGCTTTATTCGACATGGTGAACAAGTACGCTGACTCGGCCGACGCTGTTACTGAGGCCCTCGATAACAAAAAGGCACCCTAACAGAAGAAGCGGAAGGACACCGATGAGGCGGCCCCGACTAAGGTTGGGAACCGGAAACGCAAGTCGAACAGCTTCATTGTGGCAGTTGGTCACAACCGTCTTCGACCTTCAACAACTGGAGATTATCAGAACAACAAGTGACATGCTCGGGGGCTCAAAAGCCCAAACGCAAGGATGGCATCCCCACTCCCAAATACCAAACAGCTAAGTCACTTTCTGATAAATATTTCTCTACTTGGCTTTGCCAATGCCGCAGCCGCTTACACCTAATAGGTGTACAAGGTGCACTCTTTTCTGTTTTTTCTCTTAAATGATTGCAAAAGTACTCGAGTAGCATAAATTCCGATCCGTGAAACTTTGCTCCATTAAAGACAAACTCAAGTCACCCGAAACGCTTGTCTAGGAAAGAGCCATGAGCCAACTCCCGACGCTAGGGGGGTATGATTAGTCGGGCAGAGTGCTTAAACGTAAGGGGTCAACTACTCGGGGAAATTAATATCAAAAAGAGGAAGAACATGTATTTACATCTATTGTAAAATACATAAATTTTATTCGGGTGATTGTTTTCATCATCAAATGTTACTCATCCGATATGTTTATAATGCAGGGCCAGCTCCGGATACGTGTGACAGGAACTCAGGGCTATGAGCCTATCTCCTACGCTCGGCGGCTGGACCAATCTGCCAAGATACACTTGGAATGCTCCATGAGGGCCACTGACCGAGTACTTGCGCCAGTCGGGACGACATCTTCCTCAGCTACGCTCCATGTGGGCTAATAACCGACTTTCGGCGCCAGTCGGAGCTCAGGTACCACTCGGCTGGGTGAGGTACACCCCATGAGGGTCGCCAGCCGAATCCTACACTAACACTAGGTTCGGGTACCTTATTCGGTCACAACTCTGCTGAGTTGGGTACACCCCATGAGGGTTGCTAGTCGAATTCTATGCTAATGCAAGGTTCGGGTACCTTATTCGGCTAATATAACTGACCTCCGGTGCCAATTGGGGCTCATGTACCACTCGGCTAAGTAGGGCATGCCCCATGAGGGTCGCCAGCCGAATCCTATGCTAATGCTAGGATCGGGTACCTTATTTGGTCACAACTCTGTCAGGTTAGGTACGCCTCATGAGGGTCGCCAGCCGAATCCTATGCTAATGCAAGGTTCAGGTACCATGCTTGGCTATAACTCTGTTGGGTAGTGTATGGCCCATGAGGGTCGCCAGCCGAATCCTATGCTAATGCATGGTTCGGGTACCCTGCTCGGCTTTCCTGAAGTCAGAGAAGACTTACATCGTCAAAGCGCATCCGGAGTTCTCATGCACTGCATCACACCTGAGGAGGGCAAGCAGATCCTGCAATATACCCACTCGGGCATCTGTGGCAACCATGTTGCATCCAGAACATAAGTCGGAAAGGCTTGTGAGCAAGGATTCTTCTGGCTGATTGTGGTTACCAACGCCGAAAAACTCATCCTGACATGCGAGGGATGTTGGTTTTATAGGGTTGTGCTGGGTAAGTCGATTTAGGTTGGCTTATTCAGTAGTAGACCATTAGATATGAGTTTCTCTATAGCACGCTCTATTGGGCCGCTTTCTAGCTGTGTTAAAATCACAGTGCAAGTGCTGTTCACAGAAACCGATCAAATAATCAGATATGCTTCATGCTAAGCCTACGACCGGATGTATACATTTGGGTAACTGCATTATTTACTAGGTATTGAGGATATATCCTTATAAGGATCAACAACTGATCTCCATTAAAATTGGGGATGCAGGTATCTCTCAAGTACACCTGACCACATATTGGGTTAAAATCTATAATGTGGTACTCGGCTTACATGCTTAGCCAACAATTGCCAAGAGCAAACATTCTTCCTACGGACGAGCTGAAGAGTCTAACTTTCGAGTGGGACGCTACTCGGGAAAGACTATAAACACATTTTTTCCAGCCGACATGACACTGAAGAGTCTTAACTTTCGAGTAGCATGCTACTCGGGAAAGACTATAAACATTATTCCGGCTAACATGAAGCTGAAGAGTCTAATTTCCGAGTGACATAATACACAGGAAAGACTTAAAAATATTCCGGTTGACATGATACCGAAGAGTCTCACATACCAGTAGTGCACTACTCAGGAAAGACTACAAGGTTAAAGATCTTTGACTTTATGTTTAATTGTTTCACAATTAACCACAAAGTCGAGGGCTACATCTAATAGGTGCGCCTATTCGGCGCACACTATTCATACTTCAACATGGAACCCTTCATAGCCTCGCTGCCAGTTGACATAAAACAGGAGTCGGGAGAAGAAGCACTCGGACAAAGAGTACTCGGGAGCAATGCACTCGGGAATTTTTCACCATGGGGGATGAGCACTCGGCATCAGCTGTGACTCAACTATGAAGGTCTTAGGAGCTACTGTGGAGGCCATGGGCCCCGGGTACCTCATGACAAGCATATGGGCCACTCGGATAGCAGATGGGCCTAGCCTTGTAATTAGAGATATGGCTAGACCCAGCAGATTTAACCTTGTACGATAAGGAAAACACAGTCCTAGTTGGGTGCGTTATATCTCTAAGAGGAGATCCCTTGGTCGTAATCCGGCTGGGACTCCTACCTTGTAACCCTGTCCCCCAGTAAATAAGGGGAGGCAGGGCGCCCCCTGAGGGCAGGTTGGATTGGTTCACCAGAATCACCACCATACATCCTCAAAGGAATAACACCACAACTGGACGAAGGGTATTACCTCACATCGAGGGCCTGAACCGATATAAACTCCCCATATTCCTTTGCAATCCATCAAGTTTCGGTCCGACGAGTAACCCCATATTCATATTGCCAGTGTAAAACATCGACAGAAACCTTCCAAAATCTTCGAAGATTCAAGATGAAGTTGAACCCGGAAAAGTGCGCCTTCGCTGTGCCATCCGGCAAGCTACTCGGCTTCATCGTATCACATTGCGGCATCGAAGCCAACCCGGAGAAAGTCAATGCAATCATGAACATGGCACCCCCGACCAGCCAGAAGGACGTCCAGAAGCTGACAGGCTGCATGGCGGCACTTAGCCGATTTATTTCCTGACTAGGCAAATGGGGCATGCCCTTTTTCAAGCTATTGAAGAAAGCAGACAATCTCCAATGGACTCTCGAAGCCTAGTAAGCCTTCAAAGACTTCAAGAAATTCCTCACATCACCACCCGTGTTGGTGTCACCCATGCCCCAAGAGCCATTTATGCTATATCTGGCGGCAACCACTCAGGTAGTCAGCACGGTGCTAGTGGTTGAGCGATCCGAACCAGGTCATGTACAAAAAGTTCAACGGCCAGTCTACTTTGTCAGCGAAGTCCTAGCCAACTCAAAGATGAGATACCCGCAGGTCCAGAAGCTGCTTTACGGCCTACTCATCACTGTCTGAAAGTTGGTGTATTATTTCCAATCACACCAAGCCACGGTGGTCACATCGTATCCACTCGGGGACGTCCTGCATAACTGGGAGGCCATCGGCCGAATCGCTAAATTTGGCACTCGAGTTGATGGCGTTCAACATCACGTTTCAGCCACGGACAGCAATCAAATCACAAGCTCTAGCCGACTTCGTGGCCGAGTGGACAGAAGTCCAGATGCCTACATCAATAGCGAAGCTAGAGTACTGGACAATGTACTTCGACGGTTCTCTAAGGATTGGCAGCACCAGGGCCGGCATCGTACTGACGTCCCCCACCGGCGAAAAACTCAAGTATGTTCTCCAAATCCACTTCCCGGCTTCCCACAATGTCGCCGAGTATGAGGCACTCATCCACGGGCTCCGCATTTCTATATCACTCGGCATCCATCGACTGGCTATGCGTGGAGATTCCCAACTCGTGGTTAACAAAGTCATGAAAGACTGGACATGTCTCGACGATACCATGGCGGCGTACTGTCAGGAGGTCCGAAAGCTAGAAAACAAGTTCGACAGGCTAGAGATAACACATGTCCTACGACAATACAATGATGCTACAGACAAACTGACTAACATGGGATCCAAGAGAGAAGTGGTCCCGACTAGGATTTTTGTCGAGCAATTCATGGAGCCGTCAGTCAAGAAGTCACTAGTGCCAGAGAAGTCGGGAGGCGAGCTTACCTCGGTGACAGACAAAGTACTTATTATATCTCAAGATTGGTGAACTCCTGTTCTCAAATTCCTCTTGGACAATGAACTCCTAGAAGATCGCATTCAAGCCGAGCAAATCAAACGTCGAAGCAAAAGTTTCCTAGCAATCGGAGAAGACCTGTACCGAAGAAGTGCATCCAGGGTCCTTATGTGCTGCGTCACCACTGAGGAGAGCAAGCAAATTCTGCAATCGATCCACTCGGGCATATGTGGCAACCATGCTGCATCTAGGACGTTAGTCAGAAAGGCTTACTGACAGGGATTTTTCTGGCCAACAGCAGTAACGAATGCAAAAGACATTGTTCGCACATGCGAGGGCTATCAGTTCTACGCACGACAGACAAATCTTCAAGCCCAAGAACTCCAAACAATCCCAATCTCTTGGCCCTTTGCAGTATGGGGGCTTGATATGGTCGAGCCATTCAAGAAAGCATCAGGAGGGTTCACGCACTTGTTCATCGCAGTGGACAAGTTCACAAAGTGGATTGAGGCAAAACCCGTTGCTACCATAACAGCGGCACGAGCAAAGGACTTCATTCTAAGTATATTATACCGATTCGGGGTTCCTAACCGCATCATAACAGACAATGGTACTCAGTTCATTGGCGGCGTATTTCAAGATTTCTATGACGACTTCGGCATCAAGATATATTATGCATCTGTGGCACACCCGCGGAGCAACGGGTAGGTTGAGTGTCGATGTTTTACACCGGCAATATGAACATGGGGGTACTCGGCGGATGGAAACTCGGTGGATTGCAAAGGAACACGGGGAGATTTTATACTGGTTCAGGCCCTCGATGTGAGGTAATACCCTACGTCCAATTGTGGTGGTATTCCTTTGAAGATTTGTGTCGATCAATGATCTTGTGCCCCTCGAGGGGCGCCCTGCCTCCCCTTATATGCTAGGGGATATGGGTACAAAGTAGGAGTCCTAGCCGAGTACGGCCAAGGGATTTCCTTCTTAGAGATACATCTTACCCGATTTAGACTGTATATTCCTTATTGTACAAGGCAAAGCCTGTCAGGTGCTATTATATCTCTAACTACAAGACTCGGCCCATCCTCTATCCGAGTGGCCCATATGCTTGTGGTGAGGTACTCGGGGCCCATGGCCTCCACAGTAGCCCCTGAGACCTTCATAGTTGAGTCACAGCTGATGCCGAGTGCTTATCCTCCACGGTGAAGATTGCCCGAGTGCATTGCTCCCGAGTACTCTTTGTCCGAGTGCTTCTTCTTCCTGAGTTCTGCTTCATGTCAGCTGGCAGCAAGGCTATGAAGGGCTTCATGTAGATATATGAATAATGTGCGCCGAATAGGCACACCTATTAGGTGTAGGCCCCGACTTTGTGCTTAATTGTGAAGACAATTAAACATAAAGTCAAAGATCTTTAACCTTGTAGTCTTTCCCGAGTAGATTACTACTGGTATATGTGTCGATGTTTTACACCGGCAATAGAATTATAGGGCTACTCGGCGAGGGGAAACTCGATGGATTGCAGAGGAACACAAAGAAGATTGTGGAGGCCATGGGCCCCGGGTACCTCACCACTAGCATATGGGCCACTTGGATAGATGTCACGCCCAGAATTTCCATCCAAAATTCTGGAGTTTTATTGTGTGTAAACCCTCGTCCAGGAATCAACCGAGGCACACATGACAAAATTGATAATCAAAGTAATTGTTTACATAGCGTAAGCATTTATTACAGAGGTGAATGGTACCTCTCAAATAAAGAAAATTCTAACAGCGGATAAATAAACAACAGCGTGACGATTCCCACTCCACACACTTGACTGGGCTCCCTCTTAGTCCTCCAGGTAGTCCTCTTCGCTGTAGTCCTCCTCTGAATGATTGTTGATTGCAAGGTGAGCATATGACATACTCCGCAAGCCACACAGCAAGTATGCAAGTGCACAAGATAACAAAGGAGGGCATAATATGGCTCAAAATTGCATAAAAGCATTTAATAAAACATTTGAGAGAGTAGTAAAACAGTAATTAAACAACAGTATTAATCAACACTATACCGCTCACCAAAACGGCATAGGCCCAACCACTCCAACCTGGAGCTACACAAGTTTCACTGTTCAACCTCCAATTTTAGATAATGTGGGACTAATCACAGAAAACATCGCTAGGCCGCCCTTAACCGTGGGCACGCCTATTCGAACAGTTTTACTCTGGCCAGAGGTGTACTAATTTACCCACAAGACACAAGTCCACAACACATCACTGTGCCCCTCAATACCACCACGGTATCTCGGTAAGGAATTGTGATAGGACCCTCCATGTAATCCGCACAACAAGGAAGCCACCCGCTGGACCACCAGTTTCCGGCCAGAACTGATCGGGTTCTGAGTCAGGGAAACGATCCAACGCCCGAGACATGGACTTATTGACGCAGCCATGGTGGTATTATTGACACAGCCACAACACACCATGGTTGACCCCGGTTGAACGTACTACACTTTGGTTCCCACCATTACCCATACTAGCTTGTGGTTAGCACGGGTGTTGCTTCGCAACAAGTAGTCTGCGAACCGGTCCTTAACTGTCATGAGCACCGCTAGCAACAACACCAACCCTGGTGCTCACAACCCACCTTTTAATCAAGTTTTAGTGGACCATTAAGTTGTCCTTGCACGACCACGTCGCACAGGAATCATCATTTCATGTGACTGAGTACTAGTATAGAAATTGATGTGACAGCCCAGAAGTTATGCTATTATTTGCTAAGCATGGCTAAGCAGAGTCCTATAGTCATTCTAGCTAACCAGTAAATAAAGGTAGCTAGTCAAGATTATCCCATAGGTACAAGGTCAAGTAATCAATTCAAAAGGGCCATAACAAGGGTTAGGGTTTCCCTGTCCCGATGACATTCCAAAATAAAAGCAACGTTGAAGGAAAACATAGCTTTAATCATAGGATCAATATGTTCAATGAGAAAGAGGAATTTGTGTGACTTGCCTTGCAGCTCCACACAGTCTTCGACACCTGCTTCGACAAACTGCGTCTCTTCCTAAACGTCGGTAGCTATAGGCAAATAACAAAACAGCAAAAACAGTACATCAACACACATGAACAGTACAATATTATATTTTTAATGGATAGTTCATGATTTTTAGAGAAATTAGAGACTTGAACGACCTCAAACCGAGTTCGTATGAATTAGTTATGATCTTTAGAAGTTTTAACCCTTTATAGCCTATGCAACAGAATTAACTGATTTATTGCGTCATAATTGAATTAATTTTATTCGGAAAAGGCATTTAAGACGTCACAGGAGAGAGGGGGATGTCGGCTGACCAGTGGGGCCCACTGTCAGTGCGAGGGAAGGGGTCTGGTCCAAGGTGAACCGAGTCCACCGTGGTCCACGGGACAAAACTGACGGCTAGGTCTCTAGGGTTTGGATCGAACGGGTGGGATCTAACCGATAGGGTCCGACGGCTCACATCGATCCCGAAAGGATCGGCCTACGGCAACGAGGTGACGGCGAGCTGGCGCCCATAACGGCGACCACGGCGACGGCTACAGCGACGGCGGCGACGGCGGCGGCGCAAAACCCAATGGTCGACGGCTACAGCAACGCGGCGACGCATGGGAAAGGATAAAGGGGGTCGAGGCGATCGTTACCGAGGGCGAAACGGTGAAGAACGGCGATGGAGACTGCCGGCGGCGAGCTTGAGGCGGCGGAGGGCTTCGAGTCTTCGTCGACGGTGGCGTTCCGGTGATTCCCGAGGGCTGGGAGACGGTGGCCTGGCTTCAGCGGCATCCAGCGAACCTAACCAATACGGCGGCGAACTCCGACGGCGGCTGAGGCGACGGTGGCGTGCAACCGGAACCTGGCGGCGGCGGCGGAATAAGCACAAGGCGCGGGGAGGCGGTTAGGGTTTGCTGGCGCTCGATCCAAAGGGTGAAAACGACCCTAGGGGTTCCAGGCTCGCTATTTAAGGCAAAGAGAAGAGGACTCCGGCTCGGATGCGGCGGTTTTAGCGGCGGCGATGAGAGAGAGAGAGAGAAGACCGACTCGGGAGGCTTCGGGGCTCCGTTCCACGCACGATTCAGCTCCGGTTCTCTTGGGGATTAGGTAGAGGCGGATAAGGGCTAGGTTTTCCCTCAACCGATTTGGAGAGAACGGGTCCGAGGCGAACGGATTCGGCGAGATTCGCGGCGGCGGCTCTCAGGTGCTACAGCGCCTTCGGGCGCGAGGAAGACGACGACGACCCCGACAGGCGGGTCCCACCTGTCGGCGACTGCGGCGGCGCGGGCGCGGGCACGAGCACGGCAGGGGCGCGGGCACGGGCGCTGGAGAGGGCGCGGGCACGAGAGCTGGAGAGGGCGCGGGCACGGGCACTGGAGAGGGCACGGGCATGGGCGAGGGCACGGGCGAGGGCACGGCTGCGCACAGCAATGGGCCGAAAATGGCCCAGAGACTGCGAAGGGGATTTTAAAAACCTTTTTCTTTTATTTTACTGCTGTGAGCTTATTTATTTTGCCACAAATACTTCCCCTAATCAATTAATTCCCCGAAAATTCCAGAAATTAAATAATTAAGCAAAGAATTTTATAAAATTATTTTCAAGCCCATTTTTCTTCAGATTTTTCCCTGATTTTATCCTTTTCACTCATTGAGACTTTTAATTCCATTTCTAAAAATTCTTTTTGCACAATATTTTATATAGGGATAATTTCAGGGTGTTACAAACCTACCCCCCTTAAACAGAATCTCGTCCTGAGATTCACGAGCTTAGGCGAAGAGGTGCGGGTGCGCAGACTTCAATTCATCTTCGCGTTCCCACGTGGCTTCATCTTCCGAGTGGTTACTCCATTGAACTTTGCAAAACCTGATCACTCGATTCCGAGTATTCCTTTCACTGGTCTCAAGGATACAAATGGGCTTCTCGACATAAGTCAGATCTTCCTGAACCTCAATCTGTTCTGGGTCAGCTTCTTTGGTTGGTACTCGTAAACACTTCTTCAGCTGAGACACATGGAAGACATCGTGTACTCCCGTCAAGGTAGAAGGCAACTCTAGTTGATAAGCAACTTCTCCTTTTCGTTCTAGTATCTTGTAAGGTCCCACGTAACGTGGTGCCAACTTCCCTTTAGTCTGAAATCTGTGTACTCCCCTGAGTGGCGTGACTCTTAAATACACATAGTCACCTTCCTTGAAACTAAGATCTCTTCTGCGGTTATCCGCATAGCTCTTCTGACGAGTTTGGGCTACTCTAAGTCGTTCTTGTATGATCTTCACTTTTTCTTCTGCTTCCCGCAAAATATCCGTCCCGTATACTTGTCGTTCTCCCGTCTGATCCCAAAGCAGGGGCGTTCGGCACTTCCATCCATATAAAGCCTCGAACGGGGCCATCTTCAAACTTGCCTGGTAACTGTTGTTGTAGGAGAACTCAGCATATGGTAGACTCTTGTCCCAACTTCCACCGAAGTCAATGGCACAAGCCCTCAACATATCTTCTAGGATTTGATTTACGCGTTCAGTCTGTCCATCTGTCTATGGGTGATAAGCAGTACTGAAGTTTAACCGGGTACCCATCTCTTCTTGTAGTCGCTGCCAAAACTTAGAGGTAAACTGACTTCCTCTGTCCGACACAATCTTGCGTGGCACTCCATGCAAACATACGATTCTGGCCATATACAACTCTGCCAACTTATTACCGGAATAAGTTGTCTTGACCGGTATGAAGTGGGCCACTTTTGTAAGTCTGTCCACCACGACCCATATGGAATCAAATCCCGATGCGGTCCTTGGCAATCCGGTGATGAAATCCATTCCTACTTCTTCCCACTTCCATTTAGGGACCTTAAGGGGTTGTAACAGTCCTGCTGGCTTCTGATGCTCAGCCTTTACATGTTGGCATACATCACAAACAGCCACATATTCTGCTATCTCTCTCCGCATACTAGACCACCAAAATTTATCCTTCAGATCTTGATACATTTTGGTACTGCCAGGGTGAATGGAATACTGTGTTCCGTGAGCTTCATCTAAGATCAGCTTCTTCAATCCCTCCTTGTCCGGCACACAGATTCGCTCTCCGAACCACACGGTACCTTGTTCATCCTCCGAGAATCCAATGGCTTTCCCTTTCTTCATGTTCTTCTTGATTTCCAAAATGTCTGCATCATCTTTCTGCACTTCTCGAACCTGATCTACCAAGGTAGGTCGTGCTTCCAAGGCTGCCACAAATCCTTGGCTGACTATACTCAGATTCAACCGTCCAAAATCTTCACATAACTCCAACGATAGCTGCTGACCTTCCATGGCATTGCAGTAGCTTTTCTGACTAAGGGCATCTGCCACTACATTGGCTTTCCCTGGATGATACTGTATTTTGACGTCATAGTCCTTGATCAACTCCAACCATCGGCGTTGCCTTAAGTTCAAATCTGGCTGAGTAAAAATATACTTCAAACTTTTGTGGTCTGTAAAAACTTCATTACTATTACCTATAAGGTAATGTCTCCAAATCTTCAAGGCATGCACTACAGCTGCTAATTCCAGATCATGGGTAGGATAGTTATTCTCATGAGGCCGTAGCTGCCGTGAGGCATATGCCACAACCTTTCCCTCCTGCATCAACACACATCCCAAACCTTGCCGAGATGCGTCACAGTAAACTTGAAATCCTTTCTTGGGATCTGGCATGATCAACACTGGTGCGGTTACAAGCTTCTGCTTCAACTCTTGAAAACTTTGCTCACACTCTGGGGTCCATAAAAATTTTACCTCCTTCTGAAGTAAACGAGTCATGGGCTTCGCTATCTTGGAAAAATTCTCTATGAATCGACGGTAATATCCCGCCAATCCTAAGAAACTCCGAACTTCCGAAACCGTTTGCGGTTGCTTCCACTTGGTTACTGACTCAACATTAGTTGGGTCTACCGCAATCCCTCCTGCAGTGACGACATGTCCAAGAAACTTCACCTCCGGAAGCCAAAACTCACACTTGCTCAACTTGGCATACAACTGGTGCTGCCGAAGGGTCTCCAAAGTGATGCGAAGGTGCTGCTCATGCTTTTCTTTTGTCTTGGAATAGACAAGGATATCATCAATAAAAACAACCACAAACTTATCCAAGTATTCCATAAACACTTTATTCATCAGGTTCATGAAGAATGCAGGGGCATTAGTTATAAAGACATAACTGTGCATTCATATAACCCATACCGAGTGGTGAAAGCCGTTTTGGGAATATCTTCTTCCCGAATCCTTAACTGATGATAACCTGAACGAAGATCTATCTTGGAGAACACTGTGGCTCCTTCTAACTGATCAAACAGATCATCAATCCGAGGTAGAGGGTACTTATTCTTGATAGTAACTTCATTGAGTGCACGGTAGTCAACACACATCCGTTGTGTTCCATCTTTCTTTTCCACAAAGATGATGGGCGCTCCCCAAGGTGACGTGCTTGGTCTGATGTAGCCTTTGGCCAGCAACTCTTCAACTTGCTTCTTCACTTCTGCCAACTCATTAGCTCCCATCCTATATGGTCTCTTGTGGATAGGGGTGGTGCCTAGGGCTAGGTCTATTCTGAACTCAATATCCCTCTTAGGTGGCATTTCGGGTAGGTCATCAGGAAAAACATCCGGGTAATCCCGTACTACAGGGATTTTGGTTAGGATTGCCTGGTTCAAAGAGGTTGGAGAAGACGAGGCATTGAGGACACGAAAGATCACTTTCTCTCCCAGGCTAGAAGTTAAGGTCACGGTTCTTGTGGCACAATCAATAATTCCCTTGTGCTGGGTTAACCAATCCATTCCTAGGATGACATTGATATCTTTGGATTCTATCAAGAACAGATAAGCTAGGAAAGACACTCCCAGAATTTCTATAGTCACAGATGGACTATAAAGGGTGGCGGGCATCTGGCTGCCAGGGGTATTCACCACCATGGTATTTCTCATCCTTTCAATAGGTATCCCATGTTCCTTAGCAAATCTTATTGACATAAAGGAATGGGTAGCACCAGAATCAAACAATACTGTAGCAGGTACTGAGTTAACAAGGAACATACCCAAGATGACGTCTGGCGCGGCTTGAGCCTCCTCTGCTGTGATGTGATTTACTCGAGCTTTAACCACACTCATGGGATTCTGTCCTAGTGCGGCTTGCCTGGCGCGTTTGGGTTTAGGGCACTGATTAGAGAAATGCCCTGGGTCTCCACAGTTGAAACAAGTCAACGGTTTCCCACCTACTTCCTTCCTGGCTGGCTGGTTAGCTGCTGGGACCGAGGCTGGCCGAGGGGAAGGACGGTTTGCTCCAGTGTTGCCACCAGTGGTGTTGGGGTAGACCTGGCGCTGCAAACATGGTGCCGATGAAGATCCTCCCTGTTGAATCTGCGGCAGTCCCACAATACGTGGCCTCTGACTGGAGGATTGTTGTGACCGGAAGCTTGCCATCCTGCGCTTCTTTTGCTCCATCCTGTGATGCTTGTCCTCCTGGCGGATGGCTTTGTCCACCAGTTTCTGAAAATCTGCATAGTCACTAGAGAGTAGTTGAACTGAAAGCTCATCATTCAGTCCGTTCAGAAACTTCTCCTGCCGGTCGTCGTCAGTTCTAACGTCTTCCGGCGCATAACGAGCAAGCCGGTTGAACTCATAAAGGAACTCAGTCACCAACCGATTCCCTTGCTTCAATTCTCGAAACTCCTGCTTCTTCAACGCCACTACTCCCGCAGGAATATGCGTCTTCTTGAAAGCAGCTGCGAACTCAGCCCAAGTAATCGGCTATCCATCCGCTCTATTGGTCCTAAAGTGGTCCCACCACTCAGAAGCTGGGCCGTGAAGCTGGTGCGATGCAAAAGAGACCTTCTCTTGATCTGTGCATTGTAAAAGGTCCAACTTCTTTTCAATAGCATGCAACCAATCCCCTGCTTCCACAGGATTAGTTGTGCTAGAGAACGTAGGAGGTCTCACTCGCAGAAATTCCACAAGCCTGTTTTGAGGTGGAGGAGGAGGCGCCTGCTGTGGTGCTTGGTTCTGTTGTTGTTGCATCTGCTGGAACATCATGTTCATTAGATGTGTCTGGTTAGCCAAGACTTGGGCGATGGTCAGATTGTCATCCTGCTATGGCGGTCCGTTGGGCACTCCTCTGCGGTTGTTGTCCCCACCGTTTCCATCATGATTACCGCCGTTACGTGTGTTCACCATCTGCAGAGCAAAGATGAGAAGAAAGGGAAACGTCCTTGAGACAGATTTCATATTACTTAGACTTTCACTTTATTGTTCTGAACTGAGTGATTAACCTTTGTCTAATTTAAACTCACACCACCAAGAAACTCCTAACATAAACAGTTACATCACCACACCCTGACATAACTGCCGACTACTCCCCACACACACAAGCATTTCCTAATCACACAACTGCTAACACAACGATCTAGGATAACTGACGCTAAGGCACTACTAAGACTCCTCATCGGGGCGAAGGGCTCCTCCTGGCATTCCCGTTGTGCTCAGGTTCCGCTTCATCGTCTTGAGTTGTCCTCCGATCCCTCCGAAGGCGTGTTGGCTTCTGACTCCTCTGAGTCGTCGTCTGCATCATCGGCGTGTGCTACCGGTGGAACTACCCGTAACAAGACTTGGTCATTGAGGATGCGGGTCCTTGGCGCGAACTGAATCCGAGGTGGAAGACGAACTCTTTTCCTTGCAGTAGTGCGGATCCTAGCTCCTCCAGGGGGTGCTTCTCCTTTGGCTAAGGCCAACTCTTGCTTCAACCGATCCACTTGGTTTTGTAGCCTGCAGATCTTGGTGCGATTCTCATTCTCCCGGTCATGAGCTGCGATCACCACCTCTGCATGAACATCATCCATGGCACTCAACATCCTTACCAGTCGTTGAGTGGTTGCACTATTCTCTGCTCCGGGGTCTTGATAACTGCTATACTCATCATCGTGGGTTCTTGCCAGATGATACCGATATGCTGTATTCCTCAGCCGGACGGCAAAACGCTAACAAAGTTCTCCAATGGCCACCAAAGCTACTTCTTGACAGGCATGCTCATAATTTCTTCCTCCAGCTCCAAAGATCATGGATGGGACTCCTTCTCGTTCACTGGGAATCGTGAGGCGGACGCGGCACTTCTCTTCATTAGGGTTGTGAGTGACTTGTCTGTATTCTGGGGCTTGATTGTAGCCTATGGCGAAGGCCATATCTTGTAACTCCTTGACAAATCCACCCACTCCGAACAGATGTACTGGCTCCCGGTTGGCCATCTACAAAGTATAAAAGAAAGATATAGGGATTTGACAAAATTAGCAAAACAAGGTTTATCCAAAACAAAGGAATGAAGGGGGAAGAATAGTTCTAATTTTAAAATTCTTTCTTTTTTTTTTCAGAGGGCTCTTAGGGTACCAAGGGGCTTTTCCTACAGTCAAAGTGGCTCTGATACCAACTTGTCACGCCCAGAATTTCCATCCAAAATTCTGGAGTTTTATTGTGTTGTAAACCCTCGTCCAGGAATCAACCGAGGCACACATGACAAAATTGATAATCAAAGTAATTGTTTACATAGCGTAAGCATTTATTACAGAGGTGAATGTAACCTCTCAAATAAAGAAATTCTAAACAGCGGATAAATAAACAACAGGCGTGACGATTCCCACTCCACACACTTGACTGGGCTCCCTCTTAGTCCTCCAGGTAAGTCCTCTTCGCTGTAGTCCTCCTCTGAATGATTTGTTGATTGCAAGAGTGAAGCATATACATACTCCGCAAGCCACACAGCAAGTATGCAAGTGCACAGATAACAAAAGGAGGGCATAATATGGCTCAAAATTGCATCAAAGCATTAATAAAACATTTGAGAGAGTAGTAAGACGGTAATAAATAACAGTATTAATCAACACTATACGTCACCAAAACGCAATGGCCCAACCACTCCAACCTGGAGCTACACAAGTTTCACTGTTCAACCTCCAATTTTAGATAATGTGGGACTAATCACAGAAAACATCGCTAGGCCGCCTTAACCGTGGGCACGGCTATCGAATAGTTTACTCTGGCCCAGAGGTGTACAATTTACCCACAAGACACAAACTCCACACACATCACTGTGCCCCTCAATACCACCACGTATCTCGGTAAGGAATTGTGATAGACCCTCCATGTAATCCGCACAACAAGGAAGCCTCCCGCTGGACCACCAGTTTTCGGCCAGAACTGATCGGAGTTCTGAGTCAGGGAACGATCCAACGCCCGAGAGATGGACTTATTGACGCAGCCATGGTGGTCTATTGACACAAGCCACAACACACCATGGTGGACCCCGGTTGAACGTACTACACTTTGGTTTCCCCACCATTACCCATACAGCTTGTGGTTAGCATGGGTGTTGCTTCGCAACAAGTAGTCTGCGAACCGGTCCTTAACTGTCATGAGCACCGCTAGCAACAACACCAACCCTGGTGCTCACAACCCACCTTTTAATCAAGTTTTAGTGGACCATTAAGTTGTCCTTGCACGACCACGTCGCACAGAATCATCATTTCATGTGACTGAGTACTAGTATAGAAATTAATTTGTGACATCCCAGAAGTTATGCTATTATTTGCTAAGCATGGCTAAGCGGTCCATAGTTATTCTAGCTAACCAGTAAATAAAGGTAGCTAGTCAAGATTATCCCATAGGTACAAGATCAAGTAATCAATTCAAAAAGGGCCATAACAAGGGTTAGGGTTTCCCTGTCCCGATGACATTCCAAAATAAATGCAACGTTGAAGGAAAACATAGCTTTAATCATAGGATCAATATGTTCAATGAGAAAGAGGAATCTGTGTGACTTGCCTTGCAGCTCCACACAGTCTTCGACACCTGCTTCGACAAACTACATCTCTTCCTGAACGTCGGTAGCTATAGGCAAATAACAAAACAGCAAAAACAGTACATCAACACACATGAACAGTACAATATTATATTTTTAATGGATAGTTCATGATTTTTAGAGAAATTAGAAACTTGAACGACCTCAAACCGAGTTCGTATGAATTAGTTATGATCTTTAGAAGTTTTAACCCTTTATAGCCTATGCAACAGAATTAACTGATTTATTGCGTCATAATTGAATAATTTTATTCAGAAAAGGCATTTAAGACGTCACAATTCGGAGAGAGGGGCTGTTCGGCTGACCAGCTGGGGCCCACTGTCAGTGCGAGGGAAGGGGTCTGGTCCAAGGTGAACCGAGTCCACTGCGGTCCACGGGACAAAACTGACGGCTAGGTCTCTAGGGTTTGGATCAAACGGGTGGGATCTAACCGATAGGGGTCCGACGGCTCAC
This sequence comes from Oryza meyeriana var. granulata, assembly GCA_003991445.1. Classification (NCBI taxonomy): domain Eukaryota; kingdom Viridiplantae; phylum Streptophyta; class Magnoliopsida; order Poales; family Poaceae; genus Oryza; species Oryza meyeriana. Next base: position 101,179 of record RYFJ01003818.1, read on the forward strand.
ATCGATCCGAAAGGATCGGCTACGGCGACGAGGTGACGGCGAGCTGGCGCCCACAACGGCGACCACGGCGACGGCTACAGCGACGGCGGCGACGGCGGCGGCGCTAAACCCGATGGTCGACGGCTACAGCGACGCGGCGACGCACGGGAAAGGATAAAGGGGGTCGAGGCGATCGTTACTGAGGGCGAAACGGCGAAGAACGGCGACGGAGACGGCCGGCGGCGAGCTTGAGCTGCGGAGGGCTTCGAGTCTTTGCGACGGTGCGTTCCGGCGTTCCCGAGGCTGGAGATGGTGGCCTGGCTTCAGCAGCGTCCGGCGAACCTAACCAAGGCGGCGGCGAACTCGGACGGTGGCTGAGGCGACGGCGGCGCGCAACCGGAACCTGGCGGCGGCGGCGGAACAAGCGCAAGGCGCGGGGAGGCGGCTAGGGTTTGCTGGCGCTCGATCCAAAGGGTGAAAACGACCCTAGGGGTTCCAGGCTCGCTATTTAAGGCAAAAAGAAGAGGACTCCGGCTCGGATGCGGCGGTTTTAGTGGCGGCGACGAGAGAGAGAGAGAGAAGACCGACTCGGGAAGCCTCGGGGCTCCGTTCCACGCACGATTCAGCTCCGGTTCTCTTGGGGATTAGGTAGAGGCGGATAAGGGCTAGGTTTTCCCTCAACCGATTTGGAGAGAACGGGTCTGAGGCGAACGGATTCGGCGAGATTCGCGGCGACCGCGGCTCTCGGGTGCTACAGCGCCTTCGGGCGCGAGGAAGACCCCGACAGGTGGGTCCCACCTGTCGGCGACTGCGGCAGCGCGGGCGCGGGCACGAGCACGGTAGGGGCGCGGGCACGGGCCACGCGGCACGGGCGAGGGCACGGGCAAGGCACGGCTGCGCACAGCAATGGGCCGAAAATGGCCCAGAGACTGCGAAGGGGATTTTAAAAACCTTTTTCTTTTATTTTACTGCTGTGAGCTTATTTATTTTGCCACAAATACTTCACCTAATCAATTAATTCCCCGAAAATTCTAGAAATTAAATAATTAAGCAAAGAATTTTATAAAAATTATTTTCAAGCCCATTTTTCTTCAGATTTTTCCCTGATTTTATCCTTTTCACTCATTGAGACTTTTAATTCCATTTCTAAAAATTCTTTTTGCACAATATTTTATATAGGGATAATTTCAGGGTGTTACAATAGAGCATGGGCCGAATCATGTAATTAGAGATAAGATAGCACCTGGCAGACTTTGCCTTGTACGATAAGGAAACATAGTCTTAGTCGGATAAGTTTCTATCTCTAAGAAGGAAATCCCTTGGCCGTATCCGGCTGGGATCCTTATCATGTACCCCTGTCCCCTAGTATATAAAGGGAGGCAGGGCGTCCCTCAAGGGGCACGAGATCATCAATCGACACAACCTCTCAGAGGAATAACACCACAACTGGACGTAGGGTATTACCTCATCTCGAGGGCCTGAACCAGTATAAATCTTCTTTGTGTTCCTCTGCAATCTATTGAGTTTCCCCTCGCCGAGTAGCCCTATAATTCTATTACCGGTGTAAAACATCGACAGTTGGCGTGCTAGGTAGGGGCACCGGTGATTTTTCATCAACAAATTTAATGGATCCAACAAGCGGAGTCGACGGCAACAAGTTCTCCCCTGGAGACAAAATTTCCTTCGGAAGCCTCGACTTCGTTGCCGACCAGATCGGCAACCTCACCTTGGCCGAAGCAAATCCAATCTAGCCGGCCGAGGAACCAGCCGACGTTGCACCAGTCGGCCCATAGGACACCGCTATCTCTTTCAACGATCTACTGCGGCAATCCTTCACATCACCGAGCATCGGGACAACTCTTTCCTTCAGCGTCCGACTCGCGCTAGGCCTTGAGCCAGCTCGGGTTGGGCTGAGAAGGGGAGAGATTGTCAATCTCCCGCGGCATGATTCAGCGATGCTGCGGATCTACATTCAAAGCAGCAGACCCGATCTCCTGCGATTCAGTTTGGACATAGCCAAGCCCCATTTCAGATTGGATCTAGAGAGGTCGGGATAGTTTTAACTCCGATAAACTACTCGGAGTCCGACTCTAAGTCAGACATTGGCTCAAACGCTAGTTTTGGACTCTAGTCTTTGGCTAGCTTCTCCTCTCCCGTGAAATCGTTATGGCTTCAACACCACCTTCCGAGGTGCGCCGACTACAAGAGGAGCAACAGGAGGAGGCGCGTTGACTGCGACAACAAGAGGAGGCTGATCGCGAGGCTTGAAATGACGGGCTACGCAAGGCTGGGCGAGCAGCTCAGTAGCAGATTCTCCAGACTAAAGTCAGCAATCACGATGTTTTCGTCACACCACAACAGAATGTTGTGGCCGCCGCAACCTTGCTGGACACACTCCAGCTCGGGCCTGATCACCAGGCCACCCCAACTATCGGCAAGATCAAGGCGATGAATCACACTGCCGGCCTACAGCAACAACAATAGTCGGGCGACATAGTTATACCGGCCAATTGGTCGGGTTCTCCGACGGCAAGATCATCTGCGTCAACGCGACGCCAGGCAGCTGGCTCAAGTCGGTCACGCGAGGAGTCTAGGCAAACGTCACTCGGCAATACCAACAATGACAACTGGCGGCGTCGTCAGTACGACCGCCGGCCCAACCAAGATCTCCGAGAGCGCCTACACATGACCTTCGGCCACACCATCAACGCCCGGCGCCACGAATGACACGAAGATGAGCGCCGCCGACTGGAGGACGAAAACGAGTACTTTGGTCTCCATCACGAGTGGTTTAATCGTCGTGGTCGAAGCCCGAGCCCTCATGAAGACCAAGGCATCCCAGCTTTCACTCGGGAGCTACAGGACGCCCACTTGTTGACGCCGGAAATCACCGGCAGCGTCGGGAACGAGCCGATGATATGGTTCGGCGCCTGAAGACACGCAAAGGCCTGTGAGATTTGCTTAACTCCAGTGCAGGTCCTAAATTTTGAGTTTCGTAGGCATGCCAATCAATTTGACCCTGCAATTAACAAGGAGGTAGAAAATATTAGATCAGTGAGCAAATCGGCTGGAAGCCGATTTGGACTCGTTTCATCGGCCGATAGCCGATATGGACTATAGCACTTATACATCGACTGGAAGCCGATGATGGCATAAATAGACAATTGTGATAACAGCTGATAATAATACAAGTGAATAATAAACCAGCTGACTGCCGATAGAACATGTGTATCAGTTGAAAGGCCGATAACGGTGTAGCGTGCCAAAAACGTGTGGAGCAATTTAATCGGCTGTGCTTAATAAAAGATAACCTATCGGGCTAAAACACTCTGATTAGAACATTGCATAAATACCCATCGCGCGCCTTAGCAAAGATAAATCTATTATTATCAATCTAAATAGGTCGGACCTAACCGATTGCAGCACAGATTGAATAATGATAAAGAAACTTCGATGAACCGATTAGATCTAATGCAATCGTGGATGTACTGTAAGGTATCTCATCGGCTATGCATTTCGATGAAACCCTTGCGTAAAAATCTATCAACCTAGCAGGAATAATTTATCGCTGGCAGTTTAGTAGGTCGGACCTAACCGATGCAGCACAGACTAACGATAAACTACACCCAGTAAGCCAATAAATCTACGCAAGTGTGATGTGATATATCTATTCAGTTTAAGAGATCAAACTTAACTGATGCAGCCGTAAACAGAATAAATATATCGTGGTAAGCCGACTAATGTAGATCGACTAGAATATCGGACCTAACCGAGGAAGTCCTAGCCGATACGGCAGCCGGGTTAACGAGACTTACCCTCTCGCAGGAGGTCGAACTTAACCGATGCAGCCTAGCTCGAGAAGCAAGAACCCGTTGAAAAGGGTGGCGATGCGCCGAATTTGTATTGATCTTTGTGATGATTTACAATGTACCCGGGCATACGTATTTATACCCCGAGTTGATACAGTCCTAATCGGACACGAAACAGGAGTTTCCTAACTATAAAAGGAAAATCAACAAGCCCTGATCGAACACGAGATCAGGTTTCCTAAACATTATTATCTCTGCCTATTTTACAGATAATACATTTACCGCCTCTCCGTGGTCTTCACGATTCTTTCCCAAACCCGGCTTCTTCTGAGTTAATCCCCGCTAATTGACTGTGATTTTCCTCTTAACCGAATTTGACAAAGAACCATGCCAAATTTTGGCATTAACACATGCCCCCCAATTTCGGAGCTTTTCATAAGGCTTCGAAATTTTCCCAACTGGGCTTCCAGATTCCTTTCACACCGTGGTAACCAAAGGCAGTCCACTTTCTTTAAATGTTTGAAACAATACCAACGGCCTCAATTCCCGCTCGGTTATCATTCCTCTATAAACCTCTTCGCCTTCCTAGCCCCTTTCTTTACGCTTTCACATCACCAGAACCCCATCGCTTCAACTCCTGAAACCTCGACGAACTCCGGCGACCCAGGCGAACCACTGTAATCTTCCTCCCTAACCGCCGGCCTTCGTTCATCTCCTTCTTCCACGATGGCTTCAGCAGTTGCCGTCCCAGAGGTAATCTTCTTGCCCGATCATTCTTTCTGCTTTGCAATCTAGATAGATTAAATCTGCTATATCCCTCACCCATTCTTCATCGCGTTCTTATTTACTGTAGAACCTTAGAGGTCAAATCTTGATTCCGGCCGCCAATTACCCAAATTACTTTTATCATGGTCCTATGGGTAGTGAAGATCCTACAGAGTTCATCAATGCCGAGACCCAACACCTTCCTTTCAAGAACTCCGCCATGCTGGCTAGCAACTAGACCAACAGCTTCAGATCATGGCCTAGCAAGCTGCCCGGGTGGAGGTACTGGTATATCAGAGTATCGGCCGCAAAGAAAACTCTCTGGGACGAAGCAAACATCGGCCATTGCATCAATCTTTCCCTTGCCGAGATAGAGAAAACTAACCTTTGCTTGCATCGGCTTCGTATTTCTTGTCAGATGCCCTCAATGCGTTCTTGTTTGGACATGGGCCGATGGCCCCAACTTTAATAGACATAACCATGCTCACCTTCCTTGACACCACCAGCTATATCAACCCCCTCAATCTCCAATTTAAACCTTCTCATCGGCTGCAGACTAAGAACATCGGTGGCTGGACGAAGTACATATCAATCCATAACAAGGGGATCGGGCCAGTCGATGATCGGGAGCATGTAGCTTTCCTGAACCTGTGGCTGGAATGCTTCGTCTTTGGTGGTGCAACTCTCGGCCCAACCATCAACATGCAGTGCTTGGCAGAACGCTTAGCCAATCGGAAACAAGTCCCTTTGGGGCAATATCTTCTTGGCGCCACATATCAGCTCCTCCATCAGGTAGCGATCAAGCTCGGCCGGCCAGCCTGTTGGTCACATCGGAGGTCCTTGGTGGTTCATGCAATTATGGCTCAACATCTATACATCCAAGGCAATCCCTGGGACCAAACTCCTCGATCTATCTTTCCCAACCGATCATCCAGAAGAGCAAGAACCCGTCTATCGCCGATGTATCTCTATGGGCGAAGCTGCATCGGCTCTCCTTGGCTGCAAGATGACTCCTATCGGACTCAGCCAATGGTTCAAGGGCTTTTACTATGGCTTCACCAAGGACGCCACACTTTGGTTTGCATATGACGATGCGTCATCATTTGAGATGCCCTCCAACTTTAATCCACTCGATGCTCTAGCCGATGATGAGTCCAAGGCTATTTTTCTATCGGCCATTACCCCTTGCCTCCTGCCAACTGGATTTTCTCAGGGCCGATCGCAACCATCATATGAATTCTACCACCCATCGGTCAGCTCTCGCCAACTTGGCCTTGGACAACTTCCGATCGGCCTGTTCTTCATAAACAAAATTCAGGCCCGGGGTAATGTCAATAATGCTCTAGAGTATGATTGGATGCGGATTCTAACAGAATCCCTCCCTCTGACACCGACGTGGAAGTATGTACTACCAATACAAAGCTTTTCGCCCGATGGTGGTCAGAATGGAAGAAACATCTATTCAACTCATCGGCCATCCATTATTGCTCTCGCCTCTATGCCAACTATGTCAAATCCGATGAAGAGGTAACGTCCCACAATCCTTAAATCATTCTTCGATCATCTCTTACAACCCCATCTTGCAGGCTGTTGATGAGGAGCCACCGACAACAAGCACCAGTGGTCGGCCGATCAGATACCAACCATCATCGGCCAATCCCAACTTAGGACATGATGCTCCTCCTCCATCGGCTCTTCTCCGGGCGCCATAGCCAATGAGACAACGCAAGAAATTGGCATCTCGCCCCAAAAAGAAACAAAAAACCAGTGCCGATGTCATGGTCATAGCACCGCCTACCATTGAAACAAGATCGGCTCCTCAATCACCGCGGGTACGTGCTAAATCTCGATATTATCATCTGTTTCCCATCTTTTTATTGTCGATCTTATTTTCAGCATAAGTCATTGGCTCCCGAACCTCAACCTTCTCCTGCAAATATCGAGCCGATGACTTCTTCGGCCGTTCCAGTTTCGATACCTAACCCTCAAGCCGACATCGAGGCTATTCCTACCACTCCAGTGCTAGACATCGGCCATCCCGAAAAACAACCCGCTCATCCAATTGATGCCGATGTCACTCAAGCCGCCGATGTCCTGCCTTAGGTAATTTCATCTCATACCCACATTTCATTTAACTCGTTACTGATCCGTTTACCGATGTCAACCTGCAGTCCTTAGCCGACTTATTCTCCTTCGACATCGGCAAGTACCTGGAAGAAGATGAAGAAACAGCCACCAGCGCAGTATCCAAACCATCTTTTTCAGCTGACGTGCGCGACTACCTACTGAATATTATTCATCTGCTGGAACACCCGATTGACGCATTGATGGAAGATTGCGGGCCGATCAGGGCAAGATTTGTAGAAATCGAGCATCATTTGCCCGAAGAACTCGTCGACACATTGACTCCTGCTGCATACCTAGAATCCCACAAATTCCAACTCATAAAGCTTAGGCAGCGTATAACCGATCGTGTCGATCAACAGAAGACGATCCAAGATATCCAAAACGATCGGCTATTAGCTCAATCAGAAAAGAAGAAGCTTGATGATATGGCAGCTGCCCCTCAAGAACTCCAATCCAAACTGGACCAGCTGAAGAAAAGGGAAGCCGATTTACTGGTAGAGGTAGAAAAAATCCGCAAGGACCTCAAAACAACAGAATCCCAGCTTATTGGCCTGCCACAAGCCATACAGAACCAAGAAACCAAGGTTGCAGCAGCAGTGCGTCAAGTGGTCCATCGGCGCAAAAACTTGAAGACTGTCCCGGGTACCGATGAAGAAGACATCCATGCAATCGACGAGATCGACCAGATCCGCCTACGCCCGATTGAAACGATCCGGAAATTCTTGTAACTTTTTAACATTGATGATTCTGACAGTACTCTAAAACCTGCAGATTAACCTTTTGCTGTAATATAACCCGATCGGCTTCGTTACCTATTCACCTTCATCCTTGCTTGGTAGTGTTTGTATTTGTTTTATCTAGAGGCGATACCAACTGATATCGGCTATCTTTAGGCGATGTAATAACATCGGCTCTTGCCTGGAACTATTTTTTTAAAAATCAGCCGCACCTAGCTGATTCAGGAGTTAATCCAAATGCTCGGATAGTACTTCTTGAGATATTTCCCGTTAAGCGCTTTAGCAAACTCCGTTCCCTCAAGATCTTCTAATATGTAAGCATTGCCAGGCACACAACGATTAATCCGATAGGGCCCTTCCCAATTAAGCGACCACTTTCCGAACTTACTATCTCTGGACCCGATCGGCAAAATCAACTTCCATACAAGATCTCCTTCAGTAAACGATTTATTCATCACCTTTTTGTTATAATGCCGAGCCACCCTAGCTTTGTTTTCCTTGATCCTCTCCAACGCCCTTAACCGATTCTGAGCCAAATCTTCAAGTTCATCTGTCATCAAGTTATAATAATCATCGGCTGTCAATTGATTTTGCAAAGAAATCCTCCTAGAGCCGATGTTAGTTTCCCAAGGTAGAACTGCTTCATGTCCATATACCAACTGATACGGTGGCACCCGAGTAGATCCATGGCATGCCATCCGATGGGCCCACAATGAATCGGTTAATGTAGTATGCCACCTTCGCGGCTGCTCATCAATCTTCCGCTTGATTAATTTGATCAGACTCTTGTTCGAAGCCTCTGCTTGTCCATTAGCTTGAGCATAATAAGGTGATGAATTTAATAACGTAATTCCCATACTGGCAGCAAATTGTTGAAACTCACCGGACACGAAAATAGATCACTGATCGGTAGTTATCGTCTGAGGAATCCCAAACCGATAAATTATATGCTCTTTTACAAACTCAATCGCATCCCTGGACGTGACTTTCTTCAAAGGAACTGCTTCCACCCACTTTGTAAAATAATCCATCGCCGCCAATATGAATTTATGTCCTTTACTTGATGGAGGATAAACTTGGCCGATCATATCAATTCCCCATCCTCTAAACGGCCACGGTTTGATGACAGGATTCATAGCCGATGCCGGTGCTCGCTGTATATTTCCAAATTTCTAACAATCTTGACATCCTTTATAATATCTAAAGCAATCTTCCAGCATCATCGGCCAAAAATATCCTACTCTTCTCAATATCCACTTCATCTTATGAGCTGATTGATGAGTTCCACAAACACCTTCATGCACTTCGCACATAACCACTTTGGCTTCTTCCAAATTTAGGCATCTCAGCAGAACCCCTTCAAAAGTCCGATAATATAATTCTCCATCAAGTAATACATATTTAGTAGCTTTATATCGAAGCTTCCTAGAAACCGATGATGACGGATTTTGTAAATAACCAATTATTTCCTGTCTCCAATCATTGGCTTTATCTTGAATACCACTATCGGCTATTTCAACCTCAATCTGTCTATTCAGCCGATAACCCGAAGCAATCTGCGCAAGATCATTAGCCTCTAAATTCTGTTCTCTAGGAATATGATCCAACGATACCATCCCGAAATCCTTCAATAAATCTCTACACTCTTCATAATATGATCTCAAGACATCATCTCTGCACTCATATTCCCCAGACAACTACTTGATCACTAATAAGGAATCTCCAATAATCTCTATGATATCAGCTCCGATCTCTTTTAAAAGTTGAAGTCCTTTCAACACCGCCTCATACTCCGCTTGATTATTAGTCCGATAGGGTTTAATCGCAAAAGAAAACTCAAAACTTGCCACCCGAGGCGATATAATAACCAATCTGATACCAGATCCATGCTTGCAAACCGATCCATCGAAAAATAAAGTCCACGGGATCAGCCCCACATAATCTTCATGAACTCCCCTGTGTTGTACAATCAAATCGGCTATTACTTGTCCCTTGATTGCTTTAGCCGATTCAATTCGCCCTTTTAAGATTGGAGCCGACAACATGTATTTCACCACATCGGCCTTGCAAACCACTGTACATTCAACCGATAGGATGTAATGCCTCAACTTCGTACATGAGAAATATAAACAAAGGCCATAATTTTTCCACCGCAGGATATTTCTTGTTTTCAGCATCCAAAAGCCCTTCTACTCAGATAAAACACACAACTCGCTCCTTGCCTTCAAATTCCTATATCAAAAGACCGATAGATTTCTCATCGGCCGATAAGTAAATAAGACGATTTTGAAATGGCACTGCCTTTTTGCTGCGGAATCAAAAACAGGTGGGGAAAAATCTTAAATAACTTTCTTTCATCTCATCAAATGCCTTCTGCTGCTTTGCCCCTCCACACAAACTCTTGATCGTCTTTCAATTTTTTAACAACGGAGTAAAAGGTTCAATCCTCCCTGACAAATTTTGATATGAATCTCCTTACAAAATAATCTTGCCGATCAAAGACTGTAGCTCTGTCTTATTAATATCGCTTGGTGGTTATCTGTATTCTTGATGGCTCTGATGCTCCCGTATGGCTAACTTCAATTCTCGCTCATGAACCATAAAAACCAAAAACTGCCCAGCCGATACACCCAAGAAAGCATATTATTCTATTGGGATTCTCGTTTAATCGCATATTTCTTTTTGCCCTTTCTAGCAATAATGAATACTTTTTTTTTTTTTTTTTTCGCAAATCGGCTATATGGCTTCTTTCATTACTCTTGAGACTTAACGACCACATCATCGATATAAATTTCCACTAATAAGTCCGATGACGATCATGAATATATAATTCATCGCCCTCTGATTAAGTCGCAGTATCCTGGGCACTCTTTAATCCAAAATGTCATTACTATCGTTACCCACTCATACAAGCCGATAGCTGCCAGGACCACCCGGAACGCAGTCTTCATGTATATCTTCTTTTCTTTTCCCTGCCATAAAATTTGAATTTTGTCATCACTGCATTGCCATCAATGAAGTGGCTAATAATCTTGTGACCTCCCGATGCTGCTCTACCAAGACAAATCTGCTACGGCATCGGGTACTCGTCTTTGGGGGGTAGCTTTTAATTTTAAATCCCGAAAATCGATATCTATATTCTCAATTTTTCATTCTTCTTTTCCACCGGAACGATATTAGAAATCCACTCAGCATATGGCACGGGCCATGTATAAACTTTGGCCATCATATAACCTTGTGATCTCCGCTTTGTTTGGCGTCATATAAATCTCCCGCCTTAAATCTCCATTGGAGTCTGTTTAAACGGCCGAGTTTATCCAGGTTTATCTAATAGGAAGCCGATGTTTCAACAATCGATCGGCTTAATCCTGGCAATCTCCATGATATTCCCAAGCAAAACAATCCGATACTCTTTACAATTTATTAATTCCTTTCAAAACTCGGGACATAACATTTTACTTATGTACGTCAGCCTTGGCCTATCTCCTAGTCCTATATCAATTTCTGCCAAATCATCGGCCGACGTAAACCCTTGTCCCAACTTTCCTTCGAAGTCCTCGATTGTGCCCATTAGAGTAGTAGTTCCGAGCCGACTTGCCGAATCGGCTGTATCCCTTGACTGGTGATTTTTAAGATAATCCCCTTCCCATACTTTTCTGCAGACAAGCAAAATCGACACCATCAGCCTCCCAAACCGGCAAATCAGTCACAATTGCAATGTTGGGGTCGATTGGATCTGCCTAGGAATTACCTCAACTTGATCTCCCTGCCACTGGCGTATCAGACTTTGATGCATACGTCGAGGGCACACCAATTAGTGTGATTTGCGTGAATCCAATCCCTGCCAAGAAGCAGACTATACGACCCTTTTCCATCGATGACAAAAAATGTGGTAGGCAACGTCTTGTTTCCCACTGTTAACTCTACATTTAACACGCCTTTTGTCTTCGATGGATTCCCGCCGAAATCTTTTAACACCATATTTGTTTTGATCAAATCTTCAACGATTTTTTTCCCAGCTTTTTCCGATACGTAGCATACAGCATTAAATTAACAACTGCGCCCCCATCAACCAGCATCTTCATCATCGGCTTCCCATCCACATAGCCCTTGATATATAACGGCTTCAGGTGCCGATGCTTTGATTTCTCAGTGTTTATCAAAATATAAAGCCTGAATCGGGTTGCAGTGTTAACTGAGCAAAAACTTCTTCAATATCTTCCTCATCAGACGAAAGTGCTTTATACTCCCGAGGCAAAAAGAAAACCATATTTACTGGAGCTAATGAATCAACCTTATCGTCATTTTTCTTCACTCGCCATACTTGTTTTAGTCCTCTTGTTGACGATGATTCGGCTTCCTCGGTTGATCCTGCCGTTGTGTTCTTCCTGTTGCTTCTCGGTGTCGTAGCCGCTTGTGCCCTTCTTTTCTGATTTCTTTGTAAATATTCCACTAGGACACCATTGAGGATTTTGAATTTGTTGTTTCTCATGCAATTCCTCATCGTTTTCCCTTTCAAAAAATTATTCTTCATGGAATCGGCCCAATCGGCTATGTGCCGATGCTCGCTTTCCAACTGGCTGATCTTGTGAAAACCTTTCCCAAGCTCGCGAATTCCGAGATCTTGCAATATCACATTCTGGACAATCTCTGATTGACGCAATCTTATTCCTTGTTTGCCCAGCAAAATTGAAAGAACGGGCAATCCCAATGTGGATTATACCTCTCCTCGTATGATTGAAAAGCCCGCTGTTCTTCTTCTTCGCGCCTTGAATATTTGTCCTATCAGCTACGATGAAGTAACCTCTAGATTGTCTAAATTTCCGATATCTCCCTTCATCGGCTTGGTCCATCGATAATCCGTGTAAACCTGTTCAACCGCAGGGAACGGGATGTCCATCAATCTTCATCGGCTTTTTTGTCCTCAAAATTGATCTTCCCTATTCAACAGCCGATTGAATTTTGTTGCCGAAAAAACTTTGCACTCATTGGTATGGTGGTGATACTGTTGTTTTTGTGCCACTTGCAGTAACCTACTTCTTCTTTAGCTCTTCGGCCTGATGAATTATTATGATTTGGTTGGGAGGAAGCTGTATTTGTTTTTCTTGCAGTAATAAATCAAAGATTTTATCGGCTTTTATTGTGAATGTCGAAGTCATATCGGCTCCTCCTTGTCGATATCCTTCACCATGGCAGCAGATACCCGATTTCTTATTTCTATAGCCCACTTCCCGCCAATTTGCCAACTTCAGCCAAATCGGTATCCTTTCATCTTCTAAATCCGATGAAAAACTTGTACCTGAGCAAACCTTCTTTGAACTTATCCTTTTTTTTGCCTCTTGAAAAATCGGCTTTTTCATGAGCCAGATACCTCCCGTACCAGGTTGCCCGCCAGGCTTTTTCTCGAACTCTTGGAATGAAAATCTCTCTTTAATAGGAGCTAAGATACCCCTAAAAGCTAATTCGGCTAGACAATTTGGTCCGTTTGCTTAAGATTCAAACTATAACATCGATTTCTAACATCCCGAAAATGCTAAAACGTTTCCCGTACTCCATCTGGCCTTCATTGTTTAACCGATGTTAAATGTCCTGTCAGCGACTTCATCTCATGGATTCCAGCAAAAGAGTATTCTGTTTGAAAACTACTTCTCCAGATATTCCAGCCCATCCCGAACTGAATTCGACGGTAATGAAGAAAACAGTGTAAGGAAGCCAATTACAGGATTATATGACAAGTGGAAAAAAAATCTAACCCCTCAAAGCCTTCTTTCAGTCGATGCGTCTCCACACTATGTCCACTGGAATCGGGCTAATATGCCTACTACCGGTAAGATGTGTTTGCTTGCCCTGAGAAACTTTAGACAGCCATGGGAACTTCGTATCGGTGCGGCGTGGAACTCTGTCAAACCACTCCAGGGGTAATGGAGCTGGATACATAAATGTCCTGGTTCCTTCGATTTTTCTTCAGCCAATTGTTCTGTCCTATTTCTGAAACCAACCCTTTGTCGATAGATATATCTTTCTTTACCCGTCGGGATTTCCTATTGACATATTTGTGATATGGGTGGGGAAGTTTTTGGTTAGCAACGATTCCTGACACTAGGCAAATAATTTCTCATCTGAAATTTTATCCGCGAAATCGGGAAACGCTCTTGGACAATTTTTTGCTGATTGACCCTATAAGATAAGCCGTCCGATGGTCTCGCAGGAAATCTTGTTGCCCCCCCAGCCTTGGATTCTGTATTTTTGCAACAAGGTTTTTCCGGTATAAGATCTCTTCTGGGTCCATCAAGCACTTGGATTCTTTTTGGCTCTTCATCTGGTGCGGAAGGTTACAGGAACCGCGCCGAGTGAGGACTTCTTGAAGCACATTCGATCCGCACATCCACCGTCTTCATTGCTGAGGTTTATGTTAGCGTGTTTCGACCATATTCCCTGATTGATTGATAACGCGCGCTGTGGCAATGTACTTGCTGTCAATTCACCTCTTGCTTTCAATTCACCACTCTTGTAAAGGCTTTTGGTGCGACTTATCGGGTGGTCTGTATCGGACTCGAATCTTTACGCCAAACCAGAACTGGTTTTGGAACTCGAGATTTTTGACTCGGCCCTTTGTCCGTCATACGGAAAGATTTTCCAGCAGAGTTCTCTGGAAAATTGGCTTTATATCTTTTGCTCGACCTTGTTTGTCTCTTGACTGTAGTTTACCTCCCATGTTGACAGAATTTAATGTTGTTCCTTGGTTTGGTTTCTCATTTTTCGGCCGATGTTGAATATTCTGGGTCCCAACTCGGCAATTGCAGAAAAATGTGTTGACCGCCCGAAATGCACTCGGCACGCCGGTCGGAGAGAGACCCGATGATTGTAATGGGGTTCGTCCCTTGGAAAGACACGTGAAAGGCCTCTGGGAAGATTTTGCTTTAACTCCAGTGCAGGTTCCTAAAATTGAGGTTCGTAGGTCCCGTTGCTATGTCAAATTTGAACCCTGGCAATTGACAAGGAAGACTAGAATATTAGATCAGTGAGCCCCGCCAAATTACGGGCTGGCAAGCGCCGATCTTGGACCTCACATTCAATCGGCGCAGATGTTAGCCACTAATGGACTATAGACGTTTATACATCCTGACCTAGAAGCCGATAATGGCATTAAATAGAATAATTTGTGAAATTTAACAAGCTGATAATAATACAAGTGAATAATAAAACCAAGCAGAATTGCCGATAGAGAATAGTTAAGTCGGTGAAAAGGCCGATAAGACGGTGGTACAGCGTGGCCAAAAATTTGGGAAAGGCACTATATTTGGCTGTTGCTTAATAAAAGAACCTAAATGCGGACCTGACATTCCGATATGAAAATTGCAATAAATAACCTATGCGGCGTTAAGCAAAAGGATAAATCTATTATTATCAAATCTAATAAGGTCGGACCTAAAACCGATATGCCCATACTTGATAATGATAAAAGATAACTTCGAGTGAAACGCGACTAGATCTAATATGCCATCGTTGGATGTAATGTATAGATAACAGCATCGCTAATGCCATTCCGATGAAACCATGTTGCCGTAAACAATCTCTCAACCCTACAAGGAAATAACTTTATTCTTTCGGATGGCAGTTTTAGTAGGATTCGGACCCTAACCAATGCGAGCACAAAACTGACTAATAAACATACGCCCAGATGAAGCCGATCAATCTACAGCAATTCAGTTGGGTGATTGTGTAATATCTATTTTAGTTTAAGAGATTCAAACTTAACTGAACTGCAATGCGCTCCGTAAAATATGCAAATAAATTAGATCGGTGGTAAGTCCAACATAAACGTAGATCGTAGAATGGATGGCAAACCTAACCGAGGAAGCCTAGCCGATACGGGTGCCGGGGATAAATTGAACTATACCCTCTCATGCAGGAGGTCCCAAATTAACCCGATGTAGCCACCGGCTCGAGAAGCAAGAACCCGGTTTGAAAAAGGTGCCGATGGCGCTATTTTGGTATTGATTCCTTGTAAATCGATTTACAATGTACGCCGGGCCATACGTATTTATACCGCCGAGTTCATTGAAATAGTTACCAGTCCCCTGATCGGACAAACTGAAGACAGAGAAGTTTCCTAACTATAAAAGGAATAACACGCCCTAAATCGAAACACTGAATCAGGTTTTCTAAACATTATTTATCTCTGCCTATGTTTACACAGATAGATGAATTTACCTGC